>JAYKKI010000040.1:3232500-3832500 GCA_039881145.1 Druceiella hillmani | reverse complement strand
TGATTGCTTGCAAAAAACTTTCACAAGTTAGTTTGCTACAGTGTATTAATTTATATAGCCTCTTTAAAAACAGATTTTTGTAAAAATTGTCACATATTTTTAATTATTCTATAATTTTGGCTGAACCTGTGAAAAACCTTAATGTAACAAAATGAAAAGTATTCAAACCACGGCAAGCTGCCACATTGAATTATGAAGACAATAAAATTATTTTTATGACAAATGAAACAAACTCCAATAAAGTAGCTTTAAATTTCTTTGAGACGCCCTAAAAAATTAATAACGAAATGCATGTGTTACAATTATTTGAAATTCGATCCTTAAGAGGATGATACGGGGTTTTAAATAGTATGGAGAAAAAATATGAATATGGGTAATTCTATTAATTTGGTGTTACAAAGGGGAGATTTTTCAAAATTTAACCCCTAGCAACAAAGAGAAATCAAAATTTGTATACAAACAATATTAACATTCATATTAACTGGAAACTTGGTAAAAAGTACTATTAAACTAAATATTTAACTGTATTTAATATTTTTTACATTTTTTTGGAAGTCTATATGTGTAAACGAAGAAATTCTGACTGACATATCAATAAATGTCCCAAACCGCTGATTCTAGAAACTGGAAATTTTACAGAGATTTGTTATATAACATAGGCATACACTAAGGAAGGGTCTTTCAAAATACAATCCTTAGTGACTGGGAATTTAACCTGGGTTCCCAAAGTGCGCCCGCGTAATTAAATATGCCTTGTGATCAACCCAACACAACAGCGACAACATTTTAAAGAAAATTTTATTAACCGTTTTAGTGCCATGGTTTTATACTCATATATACTTAAAAATGCCAAAGAAATCTTTTGTTTTTGATGTCATTTACCCTTGTCTCGAAAAAAAAACTGTATCTCTTCCAAAAATTATCCAATTTTAATAATTTTTTCGATGTTTTCTTAATAAAAACTTGTACAAGGATAATAAAATACAAAGAAAATTATGGAAATATATATCGTGAACAAAAATTATAAAACTGAAATCAAGATCATATTGTATTTTCGCAGTCCGGTACATATTTCATATCAGCAAAATAATTGTTATCGTCACTATTATCACTATCACTTAAAATTTCCATTACGTGAAATTGTGAGCGCACCACAATGTCACTCCCACTATCACTTTCTTCACAAATTGAAAAACGATCATTTTCACTCGAATTATTTTCGTATTCTGACATTATGGGTTAAAAATTTTCTTTTTCTGGATATATTGTAATTATTATATTATAATTTGAACTTTATGTAACACGTAGAAAGATAAAAAATTAGCGATGCGTGCGGGCTACCTCCCCTACCGCGCGCTAAACACTGATTTCGCGAGCGCCATTGCGCTCGTGGCAAATTTAGTTAGTACGCGCACGAGCCCGATGGCACTCGTCTGCACTCAAACAGATAAATTAAAAAAGAAATTTATTAATTTTAACTCATAAATTAAAGTTTTTTTTATATTTATGTGATAACACATAAATATAAAAAACATTTTAAATATTATGTAGAAAAAATTTCAAGTGTTATCGTATACAATATATAAATGTTATCAGCATAAGTAAAGACTGCTACAGCTGGCGAAGTATGCCTCCAATAAGTTATTTACTAATACTGATATGTACTACCATTAGAGATACCAAAATGTATTAGAGTATAGCTAAGATTAAACTATAACTAAGTGAATAATAGTTGAGAGTTTTCATATAAAAATTTACCCGCATAATTTGGAAGCTATTCTATCTTTAAGCATTACATACGTCTTCTATTCTACCAAATACTATTCAATTCTACTTAAAAATTAATTTTAGTTCCAAAAATAAGAAAAAACCTAGTAGTTTTATATATAGCACATAACTGGGAAGATCAAATCTGAAGGATCATTTTTACATATTTAGACGTAATTTACAATGTAACTTACACATCAGAAGTGGGGGCACATCGATTAGACGATTCATAAACTTTCTAGACTCATCTGGAAAGTTTCTGAATCGTCTTACACAATATTTTGTGTCGCCGTGTAACACAATATTTTACTTAAAATAATTTCAATAAATATTTCAGGAGGCTCTATAACAACGACCATGGCATCGTTGTATTCTGTGGGTCTTATAGCAGTCGATCGGTATATTTACATAATGCATGGAATGTATTACCAACGGTGGATGAGCGGAACCAGAGTGAGACTTATGATATCTGCAATATGGATATATAGTAATGCTCGTTTTGCTTTATTTTATTTGCTATTTTTTTTAAATCATTTCGTTTTAGTCTACCTCATTTTGTTTACAAATATAACTATATATATATTTCTATTGCAAATTCAGTCCTTTGAATAGATTAGGTCCTCACCAATCTCGATCAACAGGGTCTTTCTCACAACGTTCAAGCTATTTGAAATCATCTACTGACATAAATCATAGATTCATCATTAAAGATCACAAATAAATTGATCAAAGTATTACTTGCTCACAGTTCCTCGTATAACTATAAAAATATTTTGTAATTACCCAGGTTTAATAATTGGATTCCTACCTGCCCTAGATTGGACTAACGCACTTATGAGGGAAGAGTCATGCTGGTACATCAGACTAGCTACACCCAGTGTTCTCTGTTTAGCGGCCCTTACAAGCCTCATACCACTTATCACCGCTTGTATCCTCTATATAATCATACTAACAAAGGCAATCAAAACAATTAGCAAAATACAAGATTCTACCAAAGTCAAATTGGAAAATAGTAATGAAATCCAACTGCGAGTATTTCGTGGACAAAATGAAATGACGAATACAACTCAAGGCAATATGACTGCAAGTACTTTAAATGTGATAGAAGAAAATATAACTACTAATTCAATATTTAACATTGCGGAAAACAGCAAATGGTGTAAACTCAAACAGGCTGTAAGATTAAAAATACATAAAGCTGCCATGAAAGACAAGAAATTGAAGGCCAGCGATTTGTCGAAATGGAAAGCAGTGAAAATTATTCTACTCACAACTATTAGCATGGTAGTAACATGGGTTCCTTGCATAATAGGAACTTTAATGTATGCCGCATGTGATAAAAATGAATCACCAAATTTTTGTGCAAAGTTAGAGGCAGCCGTTGTTAGCCCACTGGCTATATTAGGTTTATTCAATAGTGTACTCAACCCTATAATCTATGCATGGCTGCATGAAGATTTTAAACGTTCTATTAAAATCATCATACTCAGAATATTTAATATAAGAAAAATTTCAATGAATGTTAGTCTCAGTCCAAAATAAAATTCAACTGACCAGATAATAAAAATAATTCTAATGAGCACATGCAGTGAATGTTTATACAAACACTGGTAGAATATTTCTCACCTCGTAATATATAGTCATTTTGAAAACAAAACCAATTAAGTATGTATAAAACTCGAACTATAAAGGTTAAAGATGCACAATATCTTACTTTGTATTAACAACTTGGATCGATCCGCATTGTATGATACGATGATGGGATTGTATCGAATAGCCAAAATGCTTCCAAATATCGTGTCAATTGATTGAATATGAAATAAAAGACTTTGAATCATGTCATTATTATTTATTTACAATAAATAAATAAAAATACACATGAAAAAGTATATGATATGAATGTTAGGTAAGTAACTAAAAATATAACAATAATTAGATGAATCATTTATCAGCTTTCTCTGTTGTAGATAGACAATTTTTTATTTTTGAAAAATTTTCTGGCAATTGTTTTCAAATTTTAAAAATAATAGACATGGAAAAAGGTTTTGTTTTTATCTCTGATAGAACTTTATAGACTAATGGTCGCCCAGTGGTTGAAATTCGACCATAATTCTTCAAATTAGAACATTATAGATGTTCCTTTGTCAGAGTATACTCATATAATTTTTTTTTAATTTTGTTCTATTATTTCAACTGAGAGCGTGTATAAATACATAATTAGCGTGTGTTGTTTGCCTTAATTCCCTGCAATACCTATTAAATTTAATGTCAGTAACAGTAAAAAAAAAATAATAAACTTTTAAAAGAGGGGAGGAGGGGAAGGGTTGAGGAAAGTGAAGACATGGCGAAGGGCAAGGGGAAGGTTAGGAGAAAGTTTAAGGGGAAGATTTCAGTGGAAGTTTTATGAGAAAGGTATAAGGGGAAGATTTAAGGGGAAGATTTAAGGGGAAGATTTAAGGGGAAGGTTTAAGGGGAAGCTTTATGGGAAGGTTTAAGGGGAAGGTTCAAAGGAAAGGTTTAAAGGGAAGGTTTATGACGAAGCTTTAAGGCGAACATTAAAGGTGAAGGTTTAAGGCAAAGGTTTAAAGGAAAGGTTTAAGTCGAAGGTTTAAGAGGAAGGGGAAGGTGAAGTGGAAGGCGTAGAGGAAGGCAAAGGGAAAGGGCTAAGGGGAAGACGAAAGGAAAGTGATGAGTAACAAGGAGACCGCGAAGCCGGAGCCGAAACCGAGGCCGTAGGCAAAGATGAAATGGAAGCAAATCTAATACCATTAAACAAGTAATTTCACGTTCCTCTAAGAAACTTGAAATACCCCGAGCAATGCTCAGTCATCTAGTACTATGCTTAAAATAGGTACAAAATTTTTTTTCATGTATTTAGATAATCAATTAAATATAATCAACAGATTATATGAACTATTGAGGGAATGTTATATGAAGACATCAGAATCCTGTGATCGGACATCAAAACATTTAAATTTATCCATCTTCAAACTTCAAAACATAATCACCAATCTCTAAGTTGTTCCATGGAGCTATATAGAGAAATGAAAGTCTACAGGTGAGCTGCACCAATCACCAAATAAAATATCAATTCATTAATACGAATTTGATAATTTAGTTCCACTGACCATATGACTTTACTGATACAATCCATTTGAATTGAATGATTCGATAAAATACTAGTACGTTTGTATCGATCCAAAGCTTTATGGCATTTGTTTGTATTGATCTAAAATATTAAAGTATTATATAATGTTGTATCGATACTTAAAAGTATAGGATTAGATCGTGAAACCTTAATGAAGTTCACTAAAAGGTATATAGTATTTCTATTAAACTACTTACATATATTAACATTATTCTCCACGGTTATAAGAATATCGCAAATATTTGAAAACCTATGGCATTGTCCTTTACATAATTTACATTTCTGGATATAGAAAGGGGACATCTTTCTATCTCTAGAAACCAGCACCTTTCTTCTTTCTCATATTTATTGTGGATATTTAAAACAAAATCTCTAAAACCATCTTACACAAAGTTCTGGAAAAAAAAACAGTTTTGGAATCCTTATATCTTTCAAATGATGTCAGACATAATATATGAAATTAAAAAAAGTAATTTTTAAATATTTTATTTGTCTGCTCTAAAATTGCATAGAATATTTTTAAATGTTAACTATAGAAATATGTGTCTTTTAAAGTACTTGTATAAGTATTCCAAATTTCAATATTCTACGTCAAGCGGTTTTTGAGTAAATTTTTGTTCAAATTTTCAGAAAATTCTTCAGAAATATCTTACATTAAATCTGAACATAAATATCGATGTAATCATTATAAGTTTACTCTTTTAAGTAATTTCTAGTAAGTAGGATACATATTAGGAATCAAAAAAAAATGTTGAGTGATTCATTCCCTCTACTAAAATCTGCTTTATTTTTGTTTTTTAATTATTGAGATATCTGTGCATTCATATAACTTGCCGTTATGCAAATAACAAATGATATCTGAAAACAACAGACTGGCAGACCGACGGATGTCATTATCAACTTCCACATTGAGATAGGGAATCTTAAAAAAAAATTGTTTAATAAATTCAACAGCTGCTCGTGGAATGAAAAATAAAAATTAACTTCAATTAGTTAAGTACTTAGTTTGTTATAATGACCAAAACGAGTGATACACAAATTATAATTTTCAGAATAAGTATACTAAAAACAAATTTATTTCTACAGAAGTTTTGGTTTAGTCTAATAATAAATCATTTGAAATTTAACAAATTTCATCATAAACCATATCTGAGGTAATGAATCCTTGGGAGTCTTAGAGGATTCTCCAACCTTCTAAAAATCAGGCACAACGGACAGCCATATAGACTATGAGAAAACTATGGCTTTGTATACATAACAACTTTTCTTAGTGACTGTCCTTGGCTCTAGTTTTTAATCATTGAAAATGCAGACAACTGGAAATTTAAATCTTTCCATTGTGAATGGAAAAATGAGGTCTGACAGTATAAGTTTTATTTTCAGGATAAAACATCTCTTACCCACAATAAACTGTAGGATAATATGAAGCTGAGTTCCACAATCAATCTTCTAGCAATATTTTAGATTTCTTATTAAAATGGGGTCTAACAATATAAGTTTTATTTTCAGGATAAAACATCTCTTACCCACAAATAAACTGTAGGATAATATGAAGTTGAGTTCCACAATCAGTCTTCTAGCAATATTTTAGATTTCTTATTAAAATGGGGTCTAACAATATAAGTTATATTTTCAGGATAAAACATCTCTTACCCACAATAAACTGTAGGATAATATGAAGTTGAGTTCCACAATCAATCTTCTAGCAATATTTTAGATTTCTTATTAAAATGGGGTCTAACAATATAAGTTTTATTTTCAGGATAAAACATCTCTTACCCACAATATACTGTAGGATAATATGAAGTTGAGTTCCACAATCAATCTTCTAGCAATATTTTAGATTTCTTATTAAAATGGGGTCTAACAATATAAGTTTTATTTCCAGGATAAAACATCTCTTACCCACAATAAACTGTAGGATAATATGAAGCTGAGTTCCACAATCAATCTTCTAGCAATATTTTAGATTTCTTATTAAAATGGGGTCTAACAATATAAGTTTTATTTTCAGGATAAAACATCTCTTACCCACAAATAAACTGTAGGATAATATGAAGTTGAGTTCCACAATCAATCTTCTAGCAATATTTTAGATTTCTTATTAAAATGGGGTCTAACAATATAAGTTTTATTTTCAGGATAAAACATCTCTTACCTACAAATAAACTGTAGGATAATATGAAGTTGAGTTCCACAATCAATCTTCTAGCAATATTTTAGATTTCTTATTAAAATGGGGTCTAACAATATAAGTTTTATTTTCAGGATAAAACATCTCTTACCCACAATAAACAGTAGGATAATATGAAGTTGAGTTCCACAATCAATCTTCTAGCAATATTTTAGATTTCTTATTAAAATGGGGTCTAACAATATAAGTTTTATTTCCAGGATAAAACATCTCTTACCTACAATAAACTGTAGGATAATATGAAACTGAGTTCCACAGTCAATCTTCTAGCAATATTTTAGATTTCTCATTAAAATGGGGTCTAACAATATAAGTTTTATTTCCAGGATAAAACATCTCTTACCCACAATAAACTGTAGGATAATATGAAGTTGAGTTCCACAATCAATCTTCTAGCAATATTTTAGATTTCTTATTAAAATGGGGTCTAACAATATAAGTTTTATTTTCAGGATAAAACATCTCTTACCCACAAATAAACTGTAGGATAATATGAAGCTGAGTTCCACTATTTTAGATTTCTTATTAGCATGATAATGTCATCCTTTTCTAATTGAGCCCACATGTATCTCAGATTATTAAGAAATTCTAGGTGAATTTATATTCATATTAACATCACCTGATAAAACTATATTTATATTTATATAACCACTTCGATACTAGGAATACTTTCAAATGCAAAGGGAGGGAATTCTAGAAATTTGTTCATTCGTTTAATTTCATTTTTAGACAAATTTTATTTATTGGGGTGAAAATAACTTTCCAAAATATTATATACAAGACAAAGTGCAAAAAATTTTACAATGTTAATTTATATAAAAAAAAAGATTGTAAGCGTATATGTCACAAAAATGTAAACTCAGTCGAGGTTCTTTATTTACAATTGCATTTCCTTATTTGTATCTTAGAATTTAAAGAGAAGCGTTATGCAACACTGCAGTTGTCCAACAAACCGATGGAATATCATTCATCAAAATCAGACTATCATTCATAAAAATCAAAATATCTTGAATTGATGTGGGGAACAAAATTCTCTTTACAACTGTGAATATAACAAAACTATAGAGAGGTAATAGAATAGTGAAAACAGTTTTTTTATTTGTGGCAGTTCTGGAGTTAGTGAAATTCAAAGTGAATTTCACTAACTCCAGCGAAAAGAAATTGCTTGGAAAATTATTAGATTATCATATTTTTCAAATTTCTAATTTTTATTTTATAATATATCATTCAAAAATCCATTATTATCAATTAAAATCTAAATGTTATTCTATAAAAGCAAAAACAAGTTTAGGTACAAAGATATGTTAAATTTTTCAGTCCTAATTTCTTCCTTTTGCAGAATTTCAGAAAATGCTTTTCACTATTCTCTTCAGGATATTGAAGAGAAATAACCTTTCCAAGGTTTTACCACATTCAACTTTACAGCCTATATATAGATTGTAAACATTGTTTATTGATTGCTAATATAAACATACTAATCTTATGACATTACAATACATAACTTATCTTATGAGATTTCAACTGATATTATAAGCATATTATGTAAATAGATTATGCACTATGTATTTTCGAATAAGGGAATGGCATTCTGTATGTAAATAATATTAAACATTTTGCTTATTTAATGTACACAGTGCACCATCTATTGACATGTAATACATATATTATGCTATACAAAAATTATGCTGTTTCTAGGGTTAAAAAGCAGCTTATAAGTAATCATCAATTATATTTACACCAAGTTTCATGAAAATCTCTCTAGCTATTTAGGCGTGATAGAGTAACAAATATCCAAACGTAGTTTTCGTGGTAATATTACACTATATGTGCTAAGTTATGGATAACAACCTAAATACCAACCAGCTAACAAAGTATACACATACGAGGTGCGGCTGAAAAGTTTTGAGCGTTAAGTACCTTTAAGTATTACTAATGACTCACACAGCACATCACTAATTGCGGGTATCCTAAGAAATATAAATCATCAATACGCTTTTAGTAACCAAACCATAAATATCACCATGTCCGAATCATCCATACTTTGCACAAAATTGGAGTACAGAACTGTAATAAAATTCCTTATTAATAAGAACAAAGAATGCTGATAGCAGTATTTGAAAAGATGCCAGCAGTTTATAGGAAGTCTGCACCTTCATTTGCGACCATAAAGTGTTGGAGACGAGAGTCCAAATACAACAGGGAGTCACTCGAAGATAGTCCCAGGTCGAGACGCCCAAACACCGCCGTTACCAAATATTGAAAAAGTGAAAAAACTTGTGTTCGAAGTTGTGGCAGATAGTTGAAGCCATGGGTATTAGTAATGAACGAATCGGTGATATTTTGCATAATCATTTGCACATGAAAAAGGTGTGGCGTGATGGGTGCCGAAAATACTCACGGCGCTGGACAAGCAGCATCGAGTCACAACTTCGCAGGACTCTGACTTCATGGCCACTGTTTTTCGGGATTGTGAAGGAATTTTGTTTATCGACTACCTTCCTAAAAATACTACAATAAACAGAGACTATTACGCCGCATTGTTGACAAAAGTGCGTCAAGTGGTTGTCAAGGAGAGGCAAACTGGCGAAAGGAGTCCTGTTTTTGCAAGACAATGCCACCATCCACATTGCGCGAGTTACAAGGAATGCCCTCGTTGAGACAGGATTTGAAGAAATCAACTACCCACCCTACAGTTCAGACCTAGCGATTATTTCCTCTTCAAATTTGAAAAAAGACCTCCGAGGACGGAGATTTTCCAGTGACGAAAAAATTAAGAAGTCCGAAAAACGAACATTTCGAATACAAAAAAGGTGAATATTTTTTGACCGGGTTAAAAGCCCTTTTTAATAAATGTAAGAAGTGTATTGAAATAAAGAGATGACATTGAAAAATAAATTTTTTATTCATTTCTATCAGCACTTTTAATACCTTAGACTCAAAACTTTTCAGCCACCCCTCATACAGTAGCAATACTTTTATTTAAAGCACATCATACAGCAGAACAGGACAGACGTGAATAATTCAAATAAATGAATTATGAACAATTGAAAACATTGTTGTTTGAATACCTCAATCACCAGACTAGAAACCAGATTCCCGAATTTGATAGCATCCCCCTGATTGACCATGCCACTGAGAGTAACTCCTAAATTTCTTAACTTTGGTTATTGGACATAAAGCCAAAACCTTAATATCTGTATATTTCATTGAGTTGAATAGCACAAAAACAGCTTATGAATTTCAGCTAAATTTTGGTAAATTTACAACAAATATACTGAAAAATATTCTGCCATTTGTACCATCTTGATTGAGTGTATGCAGTTGCGTAAAGAAGAACAATATAAAAGTTATATTGTCAACACATTAAGTTCAGTGTCATTGCATAACACTTATCTCTCAACTTGTAAACTATCAGATAATTCTGAACATATTATATTATTATTAGCAACAAAACCTCAATTAAACCAAATTTAGAAAAAATATATACAAATTGATTTTTCAATTTTGTTATTTTAACACCCATTTTGGTACCAGCTCATAAAACACAAAAACAGTATTATGTAAGAAACTGTAACATGGCCCTAATACTTCTCGTATTTAAACAACAAATAGTAAACACAGCTATATATAAAATAGCAAAATAGTCATGAGTAATAAAATCCAAGTACTTATAAGAAATTCACAAAACTTTTACACCAATTACAAGTAATATATTTACATAGAGAAAACTAAAAATAAATTTGGAAATAGTTTAATAAAAACACTATGTGCCATTAAGGTTACAAATTTTTATATTTATTTAAGTACGTAGGCAACTCTCACAGTATGATTGTACTCGTTCTCATTATTTTTCGTTCAGAAGATATTGGAAACAGGAATCTTGAATATATACAATAGGAATATATTTAATTTGTTGACATTGGATAATCCTGTTAACAAGTTTTAATAACACCCATTAAGAACATAATTGTTATTAAAAATTAATTCCTAATTTTTCAATATTAAAAAAAGTTATTGTATTATTTACATATTGCAAGCTAAACCGCTAATATTTCAACAGTTCAAACCTACTTTAATAAAAAATTGTTAGGTGTTATTAGTTTATCTCCAAATAATAAAGAAAACGTTTTAGTAATTACTCTAATTTAATTAGTAATTACTCTATTGACAAAAAAAAATATTAAAATAAACATAGAGAATGAATAATATATAAAACGAATAGAAAATAGAAAAATTTAACATACCATGCTTAAAACTAGAAACGATTAAAAGCTGACTTCACAAATTCTTATTAACTTTTTATGCTTTTTAATACTTTCGTGTAAATTGGCAAGAATTTGAAATTCAATCATAATTCAACGCAAGTAATACTTTTTATTATAGCCCATTAATATTAACACTAATGAACATTTAAACACAGTTACATAATTATAAACCCTAAAATGTAAATATAATTTTTCATTAATCAAATGATTAATCGACCATATATGCTTCTCGAATGAATGCTCATAGGCTCGTTAAAAAACCAGTTCAATATTGAATCACGATGTAAATACCATAAAAATACCATAAACATGACTTTGCATTCCTCATATAAACCAGGACAAGATATTCACGTGAATAATGTTAAAAAGGGTTGTTCCCCTACTTTGCCCTTTGTAGGTAAAATATAACCACAGTAATAGTGTATTTTTAGGTAATGGGCCACACAGTTAGGTTGTAATTGTATAGGTTGTCACGTTTATCATTGACCTTTGACAGCAGATTAAAATACTATCGTCAGGATGCATGATGAATACTAAATGTGAAATTAAAACCTTGCCTTATTTTATGAAGGAAATCACAAATACAAATTTTTATGGTTGTAATATAAAGATACTATGTTAAGATAAACTATGTTTCATTATTGCATAAATTGCTCAAGTACACGCAGCTTTGCGCAATTAATATTCCAGCAAGAATGAACCAACATATCTATAAATATACATGAGATTAATTGCACTAGTAAGAATGTTGTCATTTGAAATTTAAAGAATATCATTTATTGGCAAATGATGTGATCACAAAAACTGTTTTTTAATTACTTTTTAGTATGAATTGTAACCAATATTATTAATGCGAAAATGAGTTTGTCTGTTTCATTATTTGCTTGCTTTCAAGCCTCAAATCTCTGTAAAATATTGCATATATATATTAACTGTGACTTCGAAACCTTTGAATACTATTGTGTAATGTTTACCATGTTTTGTTAATGTTTAAATACTGCTGTATATTCTTCTGCACGAATCTCAATGTGATGCTGGTGTTCGTCGCTAACCCTTTTCAATATGTCTATTTGAATAATGGATCGATTTAATTTATTTTTGAAATAATAAAAGGGAAATGTGGTTTACATATATATATAGACAAATATATTTAAATATATATATATATATATACATACATATTTAAATATATATATATATATATATATATATATATATATATATTATATCTATATGTGTGC
This sequence comes from Druceiella hillmani, assembly GCA_039881145.1. Taxonomy (NCBI): domain Eukaryota; kingdom Metazoa; phylum Arthropoda; class Insecta; order Lepidoptera; family Hepialidae; genus Druceiella; species Druceiella hillmani. The sequence continues at coordinate 3,819,885 of JAYKKI010000040.1, read as the reverse complement.
ATACACATATCTTGATTTTCTTGTAAATAATTGTTATTTTTCTATTATATTAATAATTAATTTGTTGTAAAATTCTATGATGGTTTAATTACGATAATTTAGTTTTATGTATTTTTGCTTTCAATTTTAGGATTATATTTTATTAGATATATTGATTAAAAAACAATACGATTTTGGAATGCAGTAGTGGGGTCGCAATCTATTTGCCTTTCAAAATCTTATGATCTATCCTTCAAAATAATATCGGAATCATTATTACAATAAATTGATAATAACAATCCATTTACAGTTATGAAGAACACAAAACAAACAAATTTCCTATACAAATCTAGAAATTGGAATATATATATATAAACATATATATATATATATATATATATATATATATATAATATATATATATATATATATATATATATTTATATATCATACTATTACACATGATATAATCATGTGTAATCGGTCGAAACTATTCTTTTTACGTAAGTTGTCTAGTTTATAAAATAAATAAAGTTACAATTTTGTGTCAAATCATAATTATACAATTGTGTAAATTGCAGCAGTTATAAGTTTGGCAACATGTAACGCTTTTCAAATGTCATGATGACAGATGACATGAAGACAGAACTAACAGTCATTTCACTGCTGAGAAAAATGTAAAATGAAAACAAAACATTCATTCTTAGCTTCAATCACAGTTTCAACTATCGGCGGAGTTTAAACAACCTATAATTAATTTATAATTTCATGAAATCGATAGCAATAAAAACCATTATAACTATTTTTTTGCAATACAGTCAACGCTTAACGTCACGCTAGTGTATGCTTTTTAGTGTTAAATCATTTTATCAATAATTTTGTTAATGAAATTAGCTAGGCTTAATATTATTGAATGTATGTATGCCAATAGGCAGTGGTCTTTTTAAAGCTCCATAGTAAACTAGGAACCTTATAATTTTATTATGTCTGTCCATCTGTCTTCTGCACATATATTACAGTGTGCTATAGCTAGATCATTTTGAAATTATATTTTGCTAGGCATTTAGTCAATTAAAGATTGCTGTAAAGGCTATTTGTAAAAGATTGCTACATTTCTTATGTTTATCAAAATAAAAGATATAGGTGGATGCATTTCTAGGTTAATGATTTATAAGAATTTTAAAAAATATATATTTTTGTATTTAGCTCTAGGCCTGGGCTTAGGGTGGCAATATTTTGAGGTCGGAAAAATCATTAATATGCACAAGTGTTAATATGCAAAATTATTTATATGTATAATTAGACATAATAACAGCATATCAGCACTGGCCTAGAACACCATCACAATAAAATCCACCAATGCACATTTATATATATATATATATAAATATATTTATATCCTCCTATTTTCCACTTTGTTATAAACTTCAGAGACATTGTGAAAAAAAATTAAATCTACACAAAATTAATAAGTAAATTAAACCAGCCAAGTGCGTATCGGAACATGTATGAAGTAGAGTTATACCTCCTGAAATTATTGAGGTAGGTTAATCACAAAATTTCATTGAAATTTCTAACCAAAAGTTAGAAATGTTTACGATTCATTAAAAATTGAAGAAGGAATGAGGTGTGTCCCCTTTTGCATGTCATTTTGAAGCTTAATACTTCTAGAAAGGAACTTAAAAAAATTACTCAATGAGATCCAAGAAAAAAATTTTCACCCGTACTTTACATTAACATTTCGTTTTTCAATATTTTGCCAAATGTTAATTTAGAGCTTATAAGGATATACCATAAATTTCATTTGCATTTTATTAGGATCACAGTAAACCTTAATAACTAAAAATTTCAAATTAATTTTGAAAGTCTCCAAATCGAAATTGTATCAGGGTTTATAAGACCATTTATTATTAACCATAACTAAAATTTTTAAATTAATAATGGTGTCATAAACAAAGTCTGCAAGAATTATCCTATGAAAGTCCCTTAATGGGAGTACTTGATTTGCATCAGGCGTATTATTTCTCAATCCACTCCTAGGTATTTCTTTCCAAGTGAATCGTAATATTAAATAATACACAAAGAAATAATGCAGAAATAACGTTGCGCAGTAATGAGACCAAAAATCAAATATATTACTAAAAACGTATCCACAAAAAAAGTACAGCGTAGACACTACCACATGTACTGGTGTAAGTATAGTCAAATATATTATTAAAAGTGTACGCGCAACAAAAAATTGTAATGCAGACTCTACTTTATGTATCCGTTTACTGGCGTTACTTTGAAAAATTAAACAACTTCATTAATGATCAGGTCTTCAATTACACATAATTATAACAGACTTTAAGAGTCATAATGATTTTGATTTTTCAGTCAAATCCAAAATTGTTGGCTTTAAAAAAGAGATAAATTAATGTAGAGAAATAGTCCTAAAGATATCAGTGAAAATATATATATATATATATATATATATATATATATATATATATATATATATATAGCTATAGTAAAAAAATAAAAAATATTAGTCTGAGAATTTTGAAGGGGGGCAAAGTTAATTAAAAAAATATATTTTTTATTTCTCTTGTATACGGTATAAATTGAAGTTCAAATTATGAAAAAAACTAATAAACTACAAGTTTTCTTCAAGTTTCCTAGAAAACTATAGTTATGATTCTAGATCTCATTGTTTTTATTCTTCAGTTCCAAAACAACATGTAGATTAAAAAAGACACGCTATTACCAACCAGAAAACGAAACTTTAATAGCATATAAGCAGATATGTATATTAAATCAGATAATCATCAAAAACCTTGGATTCCATGCCAGCCCAAAAATTTTACATTAATTTTTGTTTTTTATTCTATACCGGCACGTAATCTCTCACCAATGAGGGACAGTAACGAAAGAACACTATATAACGTTAAGAGCACTATATAACATGTAAATTTATGAGACAAATCATAGAAGCTGGCCGATTGTACCTAACAACAAAAAAAAAAAACAATTACAGTTTCCACATAATTTTTATATCACATTATTTCAACTAAATATGGCCAGGTATACTAATTGCCTTTGATGTATAATAACTAACAGATAGCCGTTTGGTTTGTATAGAAACAAATCGCTTACAAATTCTACACCATTCCCCTACACAAAGTTCAGTTTAATTATTTATGTTGCATACAAGGAAAACTAAATTAAAAATTAGTTTAGATACACTATAGCTATAGCTATTGCGCTTCTAACCTTGAATCTTATGTGTATATAGAATTTTTTTCTATTCGTTTCATTACAACTCTATGTGAAACAGTAAAACAATGCAAACAGGAAATGTTTAGTTTTATTATTGTGAACTTTAAACCACATTCATTTAAATAATGGGAATTTCAACGTTAAACACTGACGACAGTAAACTTTTTACCTGACTGTCCATAAGCGAGGAAGTGGTATTACTCTTAAATGCCATAGATGCCTACATGCTTCTTTTTATGTACATCGTCTGTAGTATAAATATTACTGAACACGTTTACATCTTTTTACTTTAAAAACAATTTCAGGAGTGATACAGTACGGTTACTATTTAAACATATTACTTTAAGCATAAATTGAAAGCAACCAGTTATTTAAGGGGTTGCCAGAATATAAGATAAAAATACAATGTAGCTAATCTCTAGTTGCGTCTTAAATAGTCCACATTAATAGAAAAATATTATATTTTATTTTGAAGATGAAGTTATTGTTAAACTTCGGACTTCCTTTTTGTCGTAGAAATCTAAAACTGTAATAAACATTGTTAACGCCACTTAACTCTACAAAATTCAACATGTGTCTTTTTTTTCAGGTGTCTCTAGAATTAAAAGTGAGCATTAATCTATATTATTGCATAATCCATTTATTATTTTTGTATCAAAATACAAACAAACTTGCAACTTAACAAAGCTAACAAATTAACAAGACCAACTTAAACACCTAACGTAATATATTTAGTAAAAATATAATAAAATTGATGTGAATTACATTTTAAAAGGAAATTTTGGTACTTACAAGTACTTTTATGTAAAGTTTTTATATTTAACAACTTGAGAAATTAAATATCGCAATTTATTTAAAATTTATCATCATAAACGATTAATTTCAGTTATTATAATAGATTTGTGTAGCTTTTATTTACGGTAAAAAATCAATTATACAATATTTATTGTGCGTATTATTGCAGAAATTAGTATCAAGTACAATAAACAAAAAAGGTTATGAGAAAGTTCGCATTCAAATTATTGCATTTATTCACCTATCAAGCATTCTATACATAATTTATCATTTATTTCGAAGTTGAATTCTCTGGCGATCCAATATCGTTTTAGGTAAAACACTCTACGAAAAACACTCCATAAATAATCTCTATCAGCATATGATCATTTAAGTATCTTTTTCTATGAAACGTAAATTTTACATCAAATGCATTTGAGTGTTTACATCTAATATCGATCAATATTTCATATTGTGCATATTAGAATCTCTGCCTTTATGTCGTTGAGTAATCCAGGCATGCATATACTGGGCTATATATATTTTGACAAAAATTTAAGCGCTATGTGCGATAGATAAATTTTCTTAACTTACTTCATCTCCTGGCTAATAAATGTGGTATAAAAAAACACATAAATTAAAACTTAGAAATAGTTGAATAGAAAGTTTTTAATTGCCCAAATGTATGTGGAACCCTCGTAATGAAAATTGTACTCGTATCTGACAGGTTTTTTGTTCATCTTCTACCTGCGTTATCTCTCCGAGACAGTTTCAATGAATATATCATTTTGGTAATAGAGACCTTCTATCGGTAAAATTATGCAATTATTTATAATTTAAATCATGTCATAGTGGTAAAATTGTAACTGTCGACGCATGTTGAAAATATCAACATTCTGATATTTGGTATAAACATGTTTGACACTATCTAACTGAATTGGTTATTTGTAGATTTTGATACAATCAGAATCTACAAATAATATAGTGAAAAAAAAAACAATTTGACCTTCCTCCATCTAAAATGTAAGTAAAATATATTCACTACTCAGGCAACAAAAAGCATACAATAACACAATTCCATTTCATACGTCAGTCTTATGATATGATTTAAGAAAAAAAGTCAAGGACATTTGTTTTTATTTTTTTTAACGTAAGTACAAGACCATTTGTTAAAAATTATATGAGTAGGTGTCAATGCGTTGTTAACACATGAAGCTAAAATTTACTTAGTCAATTTTAAGTTAGCCATAAGTGCTGCCAAACTGTGATAATGTAAAAAAATAATAGTGACTTAAACTAGTCATCGGTGTGTTTGAAGCAAAATCTACTAAGTCACTGGCAATTCACAAGGACATCATCCAATGCTTTTAGACTAGTCAATATATAACTTAACAAAAATCAAAGAAGAGTGCCGGCGTTTCATTAAAATGATTTATCTATGTTTAAGCTCCTTTTTGACATACCTTAATTAGTTTAGCCTATAAGAATTACTAGGTGAAAATAAAATACCATTGTCCGTGGATTGGTTGGGATAAAGATTGGCTGGGATAAAACATTAATATGACAAAGATACATATGATTTAGGAGCTTCATATACATGACAAAGAATATTTTATTTTGCCTAATCTCCTTTTTGACATACCTCAATTAGTTTAGCCTATAATAATTACTACATGAAAATAAAATGCCATTATCCGTGGATTGGTTGGGATAAAACATTGATCTGACAAAGATACATATGATCTAGGAGCTTCATATACATGACAAAGAACATTTTATTTTGCCTAATCTCCTTTTTGACATACCTTACTTAGTTTAGCCAATAATAACAAACATACTTTTTTAAACATCAGTATAATGTAAACTGTGTACATGGATAATAAATAAACAAGAGAATTAGTTTCAATTAACATGACAATAATCCAAGAATTAACAGACACAATTTGAAATTTATTTATTTATTTATTAACTTTTATGTATAGTACATATGGCGGACTTATTGCTACATGAGCAATCTCTTCCAGTCAACCATAACAATTTGTATTGAAATTTAGTTGGTAGACTGTAAGTGATTTTACAATGAAAATTCTTCATAGCACATTAGACAAAAAAAAATACAAAAGTAAATTAAAAAAGAAAACAAATTATTGAAAGGGCAAGGACACAAAGGAAAAAGGGTTTTCTTTGTTTATACTCTTGTTTATCATAAAACCTTCCTGAATAAGTCTTAAAATATGAACATTTATTGCAAAATAAGGAAATAAACAAATCATACATTTTAAATACAGAACATAGCTCAAATTGTAGGATAAATGTGCTGACATAGCAGGTTTAATGAATAAGAGAGATCAAACATACTTTTTATTGAATATATATATATATATATATATATATATATATATATATATATATATATATATAACCACACCAAATGTCATCAAAATCCGTCCAGTAGATTTTATGTAATTGACGAACAAATTAATCTACAGCTATACTATTTTGAAGCCATAGATAAAAAACTATGTAATTTTTGTCCATTTGGATGGTTCAGAGTACACTCAATTTAACAGTTAATAATAATACCATAAATCCACAAAGCAAAAATAAATAAAACACTATCATAAACCTTCCGACCATAGATAGGGAAGAATAAATACCAGAACATAAAAATCAATTTACCAAAAGGAAATGACTAATGAAGATAAGCCATTTTTTGCATGTTAACAGAGAAGTGGGGATGTCTACTACATCCTTTATACACAGCACTGAGCTTTTCAAAGCTTACTATACTGGTAACAGCGGTGGTGTACACAAGTGATTACAAATATGTAAACAATCAACTTAAATAAAGAAATTTTTTAAAAATAAAAAATGGAGTCAACCACAAATAATGCAATAAATATAATAAATGTTACAAACACTATAATTGATCACGTAAATAATTCTCTACTTAACGAATTTGGTTACAATAATTTCGACAACACAATAAATTTTCCAAACATTACAAATGATTTACTTAACAGTGTAAATAATTCCCTGCTTAACGAATTTGGTAATAACAGTTCCAAAAACTTAAATCAAACATTCACCGATAAACAGAGAACGCATTTAGCTTTTTACCACCGGTTTGTGTACTTTGTCGCGTCTCTCATTATTGTTTCGAATCTAATTGTCGTTATTTCCAGTGGACTCATCATTAAAAATAGTAAGTACTTTGTACCGTATATTTTTTTTAAAACTTATGAAAAAATTCTCGCTAGGCTTGCATGTCTTACTAAAATTAATGTGTGACTACATTTTAACATGTGTAATACTTGTAAACAAAAATTTATCATTTTCATAAACGTAAACGTAAATATAAATTTAAAGTCAAACTAAATTGATTTTAAATTTAGTGAATCTTGCTTATTAGTACATCATAAAAATATTTCATCAAAGTAGTTACACACACTGGAGTCGAAATTCATAAACCGTACTTTATTTCAACCCTACCCACAGTATTTTCCATAAGTACAAATAAAGTAATGCTTGAAGCAACAGTAAAAATTGTAAAGAAAACAAACAACATATAATAAAAACCTACGCAAAGATAAGAGATTGTTATCAAATTTTGTATTGATTAGAACAAAAAAAATGTTTATTAATATATACTTAAACATTTCTTAAGAACCTAAGTGAGACCCAACTAATTTGTTGGAAAAGATTTTTTTCCCTTTCTTATACCTTAAATTAAATTATAATTGTAAAATTTAAATATCACGTGAAGAATGGAATAACACTATGGGAAATTAAATGTTTAAAAATTTTCAAAAAAATTAAAACCCAAAATAATTATTTTTAGAATTTTGGCCAGTTTAGTCTTATTTTACCGTCTCAGAAAATATTTCAATAAAACTTTCACTGAGCAACTCCCCTTCACTTAACATCCTTTAAATCCACATATAACTTAGCGATGTAGCCCTCAAACAACTACTGCGATAAAATAAGCTACGGTTTTAATGAGCTGAATAAATTTACTATATAAATAAAATCATTGTAAAGACATAAGAGAGACCACGTGCAAAAGTTAGCAAGCACATGTATAAATTTGAAAATTTTTTTTGTTATTAAGTATTTGAATTCAAATTGTTCATATGGAAAAATTGCACAACGGTTTAACAAAAAAACAGGCTATAATATAAGCTTAACATTTTTAATTGGTGACAAATAAAACAATGCATGATGTCCAAAATTTCTGTTTTTTGTAGCTTCATATATTAATTGTACACAATTTCTATCCAACCAGCTATACTGATAGTTACTTGTATTTCCTTACTGACAAAAATAATTCACTAAGAATATTTAACCCAGAAACGATTCGATCCAATCCTCGCTCTATTGCTTTCCAGACTTGAGCTATCTAGAATCTGGTAAATAATTCCTGAATAATGCTCCAAAACTTTGATTTCGATCTTATAGCTAAAAATATATTAAGTAAAGAAATGTAAAATATAATCTTCATTTAATTTATATTAGAAATGTGCTTGCTAACTTTGGAATCAATTTCATTAGATAATTTAAACTTTCCTTTAAATAACATTCCCAGAAACAGCAAGTTGTTTAGTCTACCTGAAAATTTTCACTTGTGTATTCAATTACGTATCGTTCACACATAACGTTCGTGGCATTGTCCTTCACAAGGAGGACACAACCAAAATATTTACGGAAATAGGTTGATTATTATCTAATACCATGATCGAACAAATAGTCCTATCATATTAGGCCACACTCATAGATAAATTGTATGCAATATAATGGTATAACAATAAGCTGAATGCCGACAAAGTATACACAACTTATTTGAAAACTATATATTTACATGTTAACAGTACATATAATAAAAAAGCAATAGCAAAAAGTCTTTATATGATATATTTTCTGGAGAAAATGATATGAATAGCTATAAGCTATAAAATGGAAGGCTTTGATTTTTAGAAGTTTTCTGTACTAGCGGTCGCCCAGTCAACCCTAATTCCTTAAATTTTTAAGTTTGAAGATTATTGAGGTTCTCTTGTCAAAGAGTATACCTCTAGACTATTATATGTTTGATATTGACAGTATGAACGTAAAGAATGAATCTTTAATGTATTCGTAATATATAATTTAATGTATTCGTAATATATAATTTAATATATTTGTAACACATATAATATATAAATTTTAGCCTTCTGCATTCCTTCTCCATATAAATTTTAACTATGCCAAATATCACAGATCTCTGTGCACGCAATAAGCTTAAAAATGGGTACAAAGCTTTCTCTTCACATATTAATATATAAAATAACGGACCGTTTTTGGAATGATTGTTACTGTCTGTATGTTTATTTGTTTGTTTATACTAGTGTTACTTTAAAACTACTTAATAAATACAAATGCTGTTACGCTTAAAGATCAAGCTACGGTGTCAATTACTTTTACTTCATTCAAGGATATTGGATGCAAAAAATAACTTATGACTCACGGAAAGAATTGCTCATTTTTAATAAAATATTTAATGTTTTTTTCGACGCGAGTATAGCACTCCCAGTTAAACTGATCCAGTAATATTTGTTTTTTATAATAAAGTTTGAAAGTTTCAAAGTAGAATTACAAGATAAAAAATGAGATTAAGAAGACCGAAGGTCAGATAGGAACATTAGACATTAGATAAATTAGTTGTTAGCTCTCCCCTCAGCACGCCACCTTAGTCTATTAACATTTATTCTTAACAAAATGTGCCGATTAATTTGTATCTCATAAACAAATACTAATTGTTTCAATCGTACCAAAAATTTGTGAGTGCTAAAATTTTTTAAAAGTAATTAAATCATTTTTGGTAGTCTAATTAGTCTAAGTAGTAATTAATTGGTAGTCTAATTAGTAGTTAAGCCTTAATAGAATTTATAGTAAAGAAAAAAATTCTATTCAAATTGAGAAAAAAGAAATAAAGTGGAAATTAAATGTTGAATATGAATATGGATATTCTTGAATAAAAATACATCAAACAAGTGAAAAATGATTTTCCACTGTAAACTGCAACATCTTTAACAGACATATATTGTTACAGACATTCTAAAATTTGAGCTTGTAACATATTTTCAATGTAACAAAAATTGTAACAATTATATGATAAACCTTTTTCACTTTCAGTTTCGTTTAGAAGTAACATTGAAATGTAAAATCTGAAGCAAATTGATACGTAAAATTTTCACATCTTTCCACACATGAAATCATATTTAAGATACTGAAAACATTGTATTAGACATAAGACGGATGTATGGGTCGGTGTGGATAAAGACAAATAAAGGGCTGATATAAAACAAATACAAAATAATGACCAGTATATATTTAAGAAAGTTGTAAAGCTATAAAAATAAACTAAAATATATTTCCTATACTTTCTATAATTTTGGTTAAATTTGAAGATTATAAAAACAGAAAAGTCTTATTTTATGGATTTCTCTTTAAAAATATTTTCTCATGGGTAATGTTCCAAGGTACCTCAAACTTTAATGTAAACCTAACATGCTTAATATACTTCCAATAACCTATAATAGATATGCAAGTATTAGGATACTTCATTAGTGTCCTTCACAATAAGATTATATATTGGTGGTGAAAAGGCGAGATATACATTACCACATGAGAAATGTGTCTAACTATAGGAGATATATAATTTAATTTAAATAATATAAAGAAGTCTGTGATAATTTATATACTGACAAAAAAATAAATTTAGTAATCAGTATATAAATTATCACAGACTTCTTTATATTATTTAAATTAAATTGTATATCTCCTATAGTTAGACACATTTCTCATGTGGTAATGTATATCTCGTCTTTTCACCACCAATATATAATCGTATTGTGGAGGACACTAATGAAGTATCCTAATACTAACAATGCTTTTAGTTTCATTGAAGATTTGCTAAAGTATCTTATATTTAAAATAATTATATTGCAAAATTATACAATTTGATCAATTGTTTAATTGCATAAAGAATATTCTTATATCACTTACAACAAAATGCCATTAATAAAAATTAAAACTAAATGTTAGTGGTTAATGTGAAAGATGTTAAACAGTTTTATACCCGTTATCATCACAATTTCCTCATGCTTTTGGCAATAAATAATCACACGCTCCATAGTGGACATAGAATCTATGATTAATACTAAAACAAATTCCTGACAACACATTTAACAAAACACAAAAATCCCCGACTTGCATCAACATTGCTTATTTCATTGCTAAAATGATAACTGCTAAATTCCCCTTGCTAGTACATAGATGAGAACATTTCCGGCCAACCTTCACAATCACATCCAGGATACCACAACATACTGATTGAGATAAATAAATATTTAATGGGAAAGCTGCAGATAAATTAATTGAACGTCGACAACAATGAACATTAAAGCACAATTAAATATTTACACTATTATTGACCCAGAACTCATCCCTCGGATTAATTGCAAAAGTTAACATCGTAGAATAATTTTTTAATAAAATAAAATATTAAGTTATATGTTATTTAGCTCTACATTTTTCTTCATTATAACTTTTAACACTAATACACTTTACAACAAGTAAACTGTTACAACTAGAGCTAATGTATTTTATTCAAACCACAAGTGGGAGAATTTTTTATATACTCTAGATTACCAATACGTTTAAGTCCGAGAAGTAAATTTATGACATGTGGATTTTTAGCAATAGATTGCAAAAAGATAGTCGATTGCAAGTTTACAAAATTTACCCTAACATTATAACTTTATACAGTTTTTATTTTAATAAATTAAAAGAAATCAATTTGACAGATTTAAAATGATAAATAAATTAAACAATAAAATATATTAAAAAAACATGGTCAGTTTCTACACTATAGGCTACAAGACAATATTCAAAATTACATACAGATGTGTTCAAAGAACGGAACGATAACCCCTTTTGGTCGAGGGTTAAAAACAATGAAGTTTGTGTTTGATAACATAGAAACATATTAGGGAGTTCCTTGGCTAAAAACAGAAGTTATTCACAAATTGCAACTAAAGGATACAAAACAGAAAAGTATGTTTTTCAAAAACGCTTGTTTTTTAGACTATTTTGAGAAAAAATTGTTTTGAACTATAACGAGTCTATAAAAAAGATTATTATGATCCAAACAAGTTTACAAGAATTAACTGAGTCGAAATATACAGGGGTATTGTTAAATGGATTCCTAAATATAAAGTAAGATGATTAAAGTCAATATAATTTTTTTATATCTCATTCCGTTCTTAAGATACATTATTTCAATACATATCGGGTACCACATGGCATCAAAAAACATCAAAGAGATACAATGCAAAGCAGTATATCCTATTATTCGGCCTTGAATATTGAGTAATAAGAATATTATTTTGCAGAAAGAAAAATCGATTATAATGGCAATACAGTATTTTTCCAAAATTTTTTTTCATGAATATTCTGTTTATAATAATGAAATGTTTAAACATAATTATGATTTAGAAAATGATAAAAACGAAAAAATAAAAATAGTTTGTTATTGCAAAATAAGTTATTTCTCTGTAAAAACGGCTCAAATCAAAAAATGTCTTATATTTTATTCTTGCTTTACTAATTAACAAAAGTATTTTTTCATTAAGATACAAAGTATTTTTTAAAGGGAAAACTTTTTATCTATCACTGTATAATTATTGAAGTATCGGAGAAGTACGAGGACTTACACCATTTTTTTAAAATGCTGTTAAGTACAAGTAAAACGAGTTCTGACACTTATGCATATATAACCATTTAAGGATACTCAAATCAAAAAAACCATTTACAAATATTAATATTATTTTTCACCATACAAAAATATTACTTTGTACACCTTTTGACAGTAAAAATATTGTGAATTTCTCAAAAATTCAAATATTTGGAATCAATGCTACAGTTTTCCAGTAAACTTTATGTAAATCTTAGTAACACGTTTTTTTCATGTGCCTTACTGATATTTTCAACAATGTTTCTAAAATAGTTTTAGTGACAGATCACAAATGTTAATGCCCAGTGTCCTTCATTAAATATATAATTCGCACGTTTAATACCCTACATGGCATTAAAAACAAAGTTTTTAAAATTTCAGTTTTGACTTCTATAATATTTTCATGTATTAATATTGCAACATTGAGAATTAATAAACTTTACGCCAAATTTAAAATTTCTGCTTTGCATGGTTTCTATGACAAATGAAGAAAAACAGCTATAACAAACGAGCAGTCGCATATGTGATCTAATGAAGGCTCTGTTTTTTCCTTCTGAGGTGAATGTTAAAAGTTTGTCATGTTTGTAGGGATATAAATAAATAATAACTACAAAGAAAATCTAGCCTCCAAACGATGTTAGCCACATCCTGGCTCCTAGCCTCCAAACGATGTTAGCCACATACTGGCTAAAACTTTGGACAAGTAGCAGCAGTTCAAAATATTTAGAGAAACAACTCAGTTTAAATGCGGGTTCCATACCTACATTATTTATAGTCACAATATGTACTTTTTTACATTTTATTTTAAAATTATACCACGAAGGATCATAATAACTAAAAAATTACTAATAATTTACAGGCTACTATAGTTGAACATACACCTAGTATTTGTTGTTTAAATAAAGGACAATAGTAACCAGGAATTGGTTTCAAGGTTATCAAGACAGACGAACTAATAAAATAGGTCAAAAACTGGCAAGTACGAGTAAAACTCGTACTACGTAGTTTCTGCATGTATTTCTTTTAAATTATTTACAAATATAAATTTTTCACAACATATATATACATATATATATATATATATATATATATATATATATATATATATATATATTTATATATATATATATATATATTTATTGCCAACAATATCTTTCGTAGGAGTAAAAACATGGTGCATATTTAAGTAATTATAAGATCCAGGATAATCATTACATTTTTCCTGTAATCTATACAGTCAGATAATACCAACATGTCTTTTTCACGATTTTTGGTTCAGTAGTTTCAGAAAAAAGTGGAAGAATTATTTCCTATTTTAAATTTAACCTATTTTTGCATATTTTTTTAAAATATCTTTTTAAATTATAAAAAAAATATTTTTGTATTTCTCATAACAAGCGTTTTCAAATGACACCCCCTAAAAATGAAATTAAAAAAAAATTTTTTTGGGTACCTTATTTATACCCCCCTATTTAATTCTTATACGAATATTTTATTTTATACATGTAAGTGATTTTATAAGGGTTGTGTTTTCCAGTTTCTGATATAATAATAGCAATGTCAGACAGAAAAAATAATTTGCCCGCCATTTAACGAGTCGTTTTCGACATGGTTATCTAGAAAAAATTGTTTTTTGGCCCTTTATTTGTATGGATGTACATGTATACCTTCAAAATACAATTGTTAAAAAAGATTTTTGGATTGAAGATTAACATAACAAGTGTAAAATATCAATCTATAACTTATTCAATTTAAAATCTAGATGCTCTTAAAAAGCAGACGGATATACAGCATCGTCAGGACAAAAGGATTCCTTTTGAACCTATACAATGGAAACCTAAAAAATTCTAAATGCTTAGATTGTGCAATAGGCTTTCTAAATACTCCGCATATTGTGATTCTAAAGTTATAAATTGAACAGAAAAATAAGTCAATATGAAAAATAATATAAATAGAGAATTAAACAATTACATACAATTTGTAGATGGACATTTATTTGTAGACAATGAATAAAATATTGGGAGATTAAAATGGATATGGATAAAATATTGGAGGATTTAGAAAATGCAAAACTGACTGTAATACAACTTATTCCATAAACCATTATGATATAATATAATTTCTGTTGTTCGAAGAATGTTTTGAATTTTACCCGCCTATACAGAAATAATTATTAAAACATATCAATACTTGATAATATTCACATATTTTAATGTCTAAAACCTACAGAAAAAAATACAAAAGAACTAAAAATAATTTCAAACTTGTTCTGAAAGAATGAAATAAACAAAATCTTAATAGAGTTAATATAAAGAAAATCTAGCAATCAAACTACATTAGCTATCTTCTACAAACATAACTAACTTTTTGGAGTAACTCAAAATTTACTTATACAAATAATCATCACTACTTGACACTACGAAGCATTCAATGGTTAAACCTTATGACCGGTGGTCATTGTACCTTGCCACTATAGGAGATAACATGGCTATCAGATGAGAATTGTATATGTGATCATATCAGACAGGCAAACCATTTGTACAGTTAGCAACCCCCTTCAAACATAATATCAATAACATTGACCTGAGATAAGATATTCATACTCTGAATGGTCATATTGATTTCACATGACCGTGATTACAGTCCCTTTCATTGGGATCATAATGAAAAGCAGCCGTGCACTACCTCAATGCGTGTGGACTTTATTAATGTTTCTGAATATCTTTATCTATCTTTACCTCAAAATTCCTGTCTCGTTGTGGACAACAATAATAAAGCACTACAATATGCTTTCACCAGTGATTATACAAGTGGAAGTTTTAGGTGAGAATAGTCGGATTCAGACTTCTGCTATTAATATAGCTATAATATCTAATAATATGAATTCGAAAGTTGCTTTTGTCAGTTTGTATGTTTGTTACCTAATAATTCCATAACCAAGTGACAAAATTTGAAAGATTTGGTATTTGTATAATTCATAGAGCAGAGTAACACATGGACTGTTAACTGCTGTTTGCAAAATTTATGTTTTAATGTTTGTTACTCAATCATGCCTAAAGGGCTTGACAGATTTTCACGAACTAAGATACAAACATAATTTATAATTCAAATTACCATATAAGCAGGTTACTTTTTAACTTGCAAAATAGCAGAATACCTGTTGGAAGAAAGTCGAAATTTTTTGGTCAATAATAAAAATTTAGTACCACAATATTAAAAAATGTGTACTCAAATCCCAATAATCCTGGTGGTGCAAAATGTGTACTCAAATCCCAATAATTCTAAACAAAAATTTATGCAGGCAAAGCCGCTGACAAGAATCAATCCTTCAATATAAAGCATAATTAAATCTTGGATAAATATGCTTCATATTATACGTATTAATAAAACATCATTATTCTTTAACGGTACACATTATTATGAACTAAAATTTAATGTACAATATTCAAAAGAACTCTTGTTAAAATGTAAAAATTTACTACTGACAAAAATCAAAATTAAAAATTTGTTCAGAATCATTCTTTCCAAAAAATTTTTTAAGTACAATACTAATGATTAATACATTAAAATAATTATCATATTAATATATGGGAATAATACTGTTTAGTAGAGGAATAATACTGTTTATTTACAATGTATTAAATGAGACGGAATTTAGTGATATGAATTCAAGCACATAGATTAGTTTCATTATTCATGACTGGATTTGAAGGACAGATAACAAATCCCACTATTAGAGGGCAAATGTGAGATATTTGTATATATAGTTGTCCTTTAATAATTGTCTACATTTACAGCATAAACAACTTTAGCATGTGGCTTTGATTGCTACTATGATGCCTAACAAGGGGTGTAAGGATAGAATCAATTTTATGTGGTGGTAAAATAATTTATTTTCCACACTTCCTTCCCCTCCCCTTCCCTTATTCCTGCCTTACTAAGCTCACTTTACTGAACGACTATTATGAGTATTTTCACTTTTCGTTACGGTTTCATTTCTATACATTCAAATTTATACTGATGTTACTAACTGTACTAATTACATGTTGAAAAATGAGACGTAAAAAGAATAAAAAAAATGAGTCTAGCTTTATTTCTTGTATTTTTTTGCATAAAGCAATTTGTGGCTTGCTCACTTTTAATTTAACCAATCATTTAAATATTACTTTATGAATCCAATTTCTGAAAATTTCTCCACAACTTCTTACGTTTATCCCCTCTATTTAAGTTGATACTAAGTTCTGTATCATCGGAATTGAATTTGTAAGTATCCATGTATATCAGTATCTATCTTGTTTTGTATCATCACATGCCTTATGGTTGTTATAAATGAAGGATAACAATGTTGGTTTATAAACGTTGTCATTATCTATTAACTCTTATCTATAAATATTTTAACTCATTATTAATTTCTTTTTCTGAATTAATTGAAATAAAACCATTATCTATAAACTCAAATCAGTATATGAATACATTTTTGTATATTTTCATAATATTTATAACCCTATTTACCCCATATTAGAAATAGTTGATCGACTTATAGGTTGAATGACTTCAGATTTGTAGGTAAATAATATATGATTGGTTCCATGTACAAATATATAAAAAAATTATATTTAGACTAAAAATTAAGGTTGATATTTAATCAGGAGATATGTGTGTGGTGCGTTCATTAAAAAATAACAACACATTTTTTTATATTTTGCTGACAAAAAAATTTACTCTATACTATTTTCTATTTCAGGGCAACAACCAAAAAATGCATACATACTGCTGGGCAACGTTGCTTTAGCTGATGCCATTTCAGGAGTTTCACTTATACTCGGTATAAGTGTTCCAAAAAAATTTTTTTCACATAGCCTTTGTGCAGTGCAATTAGGTAAGTGTTACA
Source organism: Druceiella hillmani (assembly GCA_039881145.1). Classification (NCBI taxonomy): domain Eukaryota; kingdom Metazoa; phylum Arthropoda; class Insecta; order Lepidoptera; family Hepialidae; genus Druceiella; species Druceiella hillmani. The sequence continues at coordinate 3,802,213 of JAYKKI010000040.1, read as the reverse complement.
AGAAATCTGAAAAATACGTCAGCATTTCCAGGATTGCCAGGAGGAAAATATTGTTTCCAGATAGAACCAAACTTGAAATGCAACTTTTAACGTTGCCTTTTATACTTTGCAAGTAGATAGCAATTAATTTTTTAGTCGTTCTGCAACAGACTAAAACTAGACAATTGTTTGAGAATAGCGTCAATTACAAATAGTTTAAGAGAAAGAGTGTTGTATGAATAAGAAATAAATATTGCCTTAAAATTTTATACCCATTTATGCTGGGGCAGAATTGGTGTCACAGAAATTTGTCCGCGCGATGTAGAGCGTCAAACTTCTTCAGTAGTAACATCCTGAACAAGGTCTTACTATCTGAGCTAATTATTTTCTTCAACTCAACTACATTTTTTATGACTAGAATGTTATCCAAAATTTTTCAAAAGTTTCTTCATTGATTCAAATTTCAGTCAGTTTATGAGAATTCTATGATTTCTCAGTTTGCAAGGTTTTCTATGTGGTGTGAGAGGTAATCCTATATAGATATGTTACGAACCCTCCTATCCTACATATTCAATACAATTTCCTATAGAATTTTAAATTTTTTCTATAAGCAGTACGCACTTGATAAAATTACTTATTATTGAAGTTCGTCATAAATGTCACAATTTTATACACTCAGTATATTTACAAATGTAACATTGAAATTTTGTATCGATCCATCAGCAAGGTACAATCACTACCCCAGTGGGATACACAACTCGATTCACATTAATTATAAGTAGCTTAGTATCTGCGGAAAAGCAGGCCACCCTCCATAACATGACTCACCAAATCCAGAACATTAATGCATTCTTAAACTCTGGGGTATGGGATATGATATAAAAACATAAAATAGACAAATAGATAGTTATTTTCATAATATCAACCATGAAACTGATATAAAATTATCAAAATATTATCAGTACTCATATCATAACTTTTTTCTTCTTAAATTTCATTAGAGAACCTTAAAAACATATTTATTTCTTGAAGATTCCACGCCCAACTTACAGATTTACCTAGTGTCAAGCATGTGGTAGAATATAATAACAAATGTTTCAATACAAGCACATAAGAACATCAACTAGCAGGATAACAAGACAGGAACACAGCGATTCAAATAAATATAATTCTAACTAGAGGTTATTCGTAAACCACCAATCAACTCCAAACCCCATTCCTGAAGCCTTCCTGAAAAAATATCTAGATTGGGTGCATCTTGCAATACTACATTAAATAGTGTGAGTGCATGAAAAAACAGGTGAAAGCTGTATGATATTCGTGTGCACTCTATGCCAGTGCAGTGAGTGCACTCCAGGCCGGAGACAAACTATGACATTGTCTTCTCATGGAGGAAGATGTCATAGTTTATTATTATTTTTCACAGGAAGCAGGAGCATTAAGCGCAACTAAACTCAAGATCGAGAGGTTATCAATGTCATGATTTAATCATATAAAAAAAAATATTAAATCAATTCTCATCTGATTTGAAGGGACATCTGACCATGTCCATTATAAATTCAGAAGGGTATAAATAACGATAATGACCATATCTTTTTAAATACCATCTTTTGCATGAGGATATAAGTAGCTTCATACAGAGACCAGATGACTATATTAATTTTAAGAATAATAGATTTAAATAAAGCAACGATACATTCGCTATCTTAAAACTCATGAGAATGACATATGATAAATCCTAGAGATTCTGACAGGTTTCTATGATACGACTGTGAAATGTGAGATGATTCCCCATAATTACACCGAGATCCCAGATAAACGAAACTCTTTCAAGGCTGGTTCTGATCAGCTCATAAGGGGGACAGATAAGCGGGAGTACATTTTAAAAGGAACTGAAACAATCGCTTAGCTTCAGTTCGTTTTAAAACGCATAACCGTATAGTACAAAAGCAACTACTGCAATATCTTAATGAATGTGCTGATTTTAAGAACTATGAAACAGATTTTTGAAAAATGTTAAAATGTAAATACAAAGGTTAAGTTATAAAAATGTTCAGCAAATGTCTAAGTGTTAAGCAGTAAACAATGAAGTACAGTAGAACACAAAAAATATTTTGAGAAAAAACATTAATATGTTGCCTGCTCTTAGCATCAGTAGCATAATATCAATCGTGTAAAAAGTTCCTAACAGACAAACATCAAAAAGCAAGCAAGTTTCTAGGGTTCCATAGTGAAACATCCATTAGAATTTTATCACGTCAGTCTGTGTATCCGCCTGTCTCATTACAGAAGTTTCTACAGTTTAATAGCTTTTCTTTCTCTTAACTTTTTTTTTGGAACTATAAAATGAAATTACATTGATTAGAATATTTTGTCAATAAAAAAGTGAAATGACAAAATATATATATCGGCCCATGCCTCACCTATGGCAGTTGAGCTTTTAAGACATGTGCGCTTGAAATTTATGGTTCAATTAAGCACCTCAATTAATACGTAACAAAACATTGAAAATTACTGTAATATACAATACATGCAAATGGGGCTGAATGTTTTTCTTTTGCATACTCTATTCAGTGGGTCATTATTGGAAGTCTTTTAAAATAAAACTTAAGTTCCATTTGATATTTTTCATTTTTAAGTCCCACTTGTCAATTATTGTGTGAAACAATTTGAGTGGAAGTAATTTTTGACTGGACTTTTTAGCTCACATTAACACTCTCAAGAGTATTTTAACATGCAATTTTACTATATTCATGTACCAAAACACCGTGTTTTTTTATCCGTTTTCCAATATGTTCTTAACTGATCTTTTTAGACTAATTAAAACAGACTATTTTTTACCTATTTTAGACCATTTTTCTGCGATTGGCTAGTTTTCTTTGACTAGTTTTTGTGAAGCTTGGAACAATAGTGACCAAACTCAAAGATCACTGCAAAACTTGTTACTACTCATTATTAAGAATACACGAAAGCGTGATTATTTTATATTACTCTCTGGGGCCAGAACACAGATAAACAACTTTGTTGGTCATCCTTTTCAGAAATTCACCCATTAGTATACACAATAATTTGATATTATATAATTCGATTTCATTTACACTTCAAGGTATAATTGTGTCAACTACCATCACATCGATCTACAGCGTTGGACTTATTGCCATAGACAGATATCTCTACATATTATATGGATTGCATTATCAAATATGGGTCAAGAAAAGCAGAGTAAGGCTGATGATTGCAGGAATTTGGATATTAGGTACATAACTATAATAACTTTAGGCATTTCAAAAGTAGTAATTTTTTGAAAAATTTCTTATTTCAGGTTCCTATACCTAAATGCAATAATTAAAGCCTTATGAAAAGTGTCCGTTTGTCATATATATATTCTCAAAAATATTTTAAGGAAAAATAAAATAGAAACTGTTTTAAGAAATTTCTTCCTAAAAAATAAAAAAACCTTTTCTGAAAAGTATAAAAAAATATTTTTTCAGTAAAAACATTGAAAAAAAATACAAATAAAAACGTTGCAAATTTCATATAACAAATATTGTATTTTCTAAAAAATTATATGTACTATTAATCAAACGTTTTGACACTATTTAACCTAATGTTTTGGGTTAAAACCTTTCCAAAAAGTTCAATCAAAAGTGTGCACAATTTAATCTGACCAAGAACTAATTCAAGAATTAGTTCTTGAAAACACATTACCGGACTGTTACTGTGATAAAGATTACGCAGGGTCAAAATTATAAAATACATAAAACAATCATAATTAACATAAAATAGTACAACATTCTTAATATCAATACAATATTGATCTAGCTTCACTGAAACCGTTACATCCATTGTACATAACTACTATTCTCCAGTAGTGAATAACATATTACCCCACAATTGACATTTTCAGCAAAATTATTGACAATAACAAATTAAATATAGACTTATTATTACAGGTCTCGTAATTGGGTTTATGCCCCTAACGGGTTGGTCTGGAGATGTGACAACAGGAAAACACTGCTGGTATATTAAACTCTACCCACCAGCACTAATTGTCATAAATTCATTGCTTGGTTTCCTACCAGTTGTCGTTGTATGTGTCCTTTATTCTATTATACTTTACAATGCCATAAAAAAAGTAACGCAACTCCAGAGAGCTGACAAAGCACAGGAGCCGAATGAGAATGGAGGAGAAAGCAAGATGCGAATATTTCGTGGCAAAAGTCAAGCAAAATCAACTGATAGAATCTCAACAATATCATCAGGTGTTAGCGAAACAGACCGGGAAACAACAGCAAGAGAGGAAGACATACAAAAACCTTGGAAGAAATTAAAAAACATATTTACATTCAAAAAGAAAAAGGAACCTCTTCCAAAAGAAGGCCCACCCACCGAACTTTCAAAATGGAAGGCCCTGAAAATTGTCATGTTTACAATGGGAAGTTTTGTATTAACTTGGGTACCATATTTCATTACGACGTTGATATATGTCGCTTGCGATCCCGAAAAGACACCAGAACAATGTAAACGATTACAAGTGGCAATAGCTAGTCCTCTAGCAATATTGGGAATGCTCAACAGCGTGCTAAACCCAATGATCTATGCGTGGTGGCACACTGGGTTTAAAAAGTCAATAAAAATGATTTTCATGCGTATATTTAGACGGAAAAGATTGAACAAACAATTGACACAACAAAGTTTAAGTTCCAACACAAAGTCAACTTCCATGTCCAAAAGCAAATAATAAAACCTTTAAGATAATAGTTGTTTTTTGACAAAATGTATAAATTTATACAAAATGATTTAAAACTTTTGAGTGAAAGAAAGTTCATAATTACATAGTACAAGTCTAATCTATTGTTTGCTATGCAAACTACAGATAAGGAATCTATTGTATACTAAATAACCAGTATTTGCATTTCCCTAATTTGTTTTAAAATAAACAAGAAAAATCAAATAAATACAACTGTATAATTCAGTGTACTTATATGTTCAAATAAACATTTTTTTATATTTTTTATTGCATTATTTATTCTTATTAAAGGATAGAAAAGGTTATAAGTTACTAATAATTTCATATCTGCTCTCAATAAGTTGTTTGACAACATGAAAAATTTGGAAACAGAATATTTCATTCCCATCAGTAAATATTTTTCTTTAAAAAAACCAAAGCACTCAGCAAGGATGTAATCTCTATTAATATAAATTTGTTCCATAACAAATAAATATGCTAAAAGGTCCTTAAAATTCTGAAGAGCTTTTTATGAAATGAAGAAATTAACAAAAAAATTCATTCTATTTTCGAATTGCCAATATTTTTTTAGTTTTTTAAATGAATTCAAAGTGGATTATCCATTGAAAATCGTTGAATTGTTGAGTATTTATTGAAATTGATTCTAGTAATTATTTTTTTTGTTATTAATTCAAAAACTACAACATTTACTAACCGAAGGAACTTATGTAAGCTACAAGCTATTACAGCTTATTTTGTTGTTTGTAGTTAACAACGACTAAGTTTTGGTATAGTTTTAAATTTAAATATTTGCCACAAATATTTATTATTTAAACATATTGTAGTTATTCAGCCAGTGTCATATTTTTATTGTAGATAGTTATAAGTTGAACTCATTCCCGGTTTTTTCTTAATATGCACATTACTGTCATTGTTCCAATTTTACTCTTCAAAACCACCAAATTAACAGTATGCATATTATTTTTACTCATCACACATATATCAGAGTCTAAGATATGTAGACAGTATTTCAATAATTTACTTCATTATCATTAAAACTTGTTTCTCAAAAGTGAATATTCCATTAATCTGCGATTGCATTGCTTAATCTGGGATTGCATTGCTTACCCTGGCAACATTCAAAACATTCCTTCTTCCAATAAATCATAGCAGATTTTGCAAACACTCACAAAAGGATAGTTGTTAACACTTTGAAAAACTAAATCATAGTCAAGTGAGTAATTGAAAATTGAGTAAGACTCAATTAACCATAAAAAGAAGCAACATGATTCCAAAATTATCAAATTACATTAGCATTAGAATGAGTAAATAAGAACCACAGAGAATGTATATTGTCAAACTAAAATAAAATAATGTTTAATTTAGTCCTGTAACAAGCGGTTATAATAATTTCAAGTAAAACAGTTTAATCTATCTTTTTTATAGTTAACATCAGTGTGTTAAGGCACTGACAGATCTATAATGCCATCCGTCTTATTAAAAAATAACATTATATCTGTAACTATAATCATTTAACATTCGTGCTTTATTTGAACTGGTGTGTTTGAAAAAAGGTTTCTTTGTTACCTACTATCCAGTCTTTTTTTAACTTCACCCCTCTTTTATTTCCAAAGTTTATAAGCAAGCTATTATTGTTAAAATTCTCTTACATAAATTTAAAAAATTATAAACACGGTAAATATGTGTTAAAGACTCACCCATAATGCTCTTCTCCAAGGAATCGGAGCTATTGCTTTCTTTAGTTTCATTCTGCAACGTCTTTTGCATATCTGAGTGTTTGTCCCAGTCATTGTGACGTCCGATGGGACTATAAGACGATAGTTGTGGCAATCGTTGTGACACAGAATAGAGATGGGCATTGACTTCTGCTTGTAGCTTCTGCGTTTGAATATTGTAATACTCTTCACGTGTGCGGTAATCACTGTTTTAAATAATAGTAAATCTTTGGATTTTAGTAATTCTTTCAGGATTAATTATAGTACAAAAAAGAGAACACAGAAATATAGTTAAATGGAATAAGTATAGTTGTTAATCTTATGAGTTGCGAGCTAAAGGTAGACAGAGGAAATTTTGAAATTGATTCTGCTTCCACTTTAACAAAACTAATCTATTGTATTTTTAAAAAACTAATGCACTGAATCAAAACAAATTTTAAAAAAACATATTTCTGTTTCTCATTAACTGCCAGTCAATTCAGAACAAGATTCTAATTTACCAACCGTGCCCTATTGCACAGTCAAATTCCTGAAGTATCCATACAAAATACGTTTTTAATTGTCAGTAAATTCGACTGAGAGTGTTGACCGTGTGTGGTGCATATGGGCTTTAGAGTCGTAACTGTCAGTCTAAGTAGAACAGATCACAGACAATGCGAATTCGTAACTGAGAGAAAATGGTAGATATTGAAACAAAAATAAAGAGATAATAGCATGGTTTTTTTTGTTACGTACTAATCACTAGATAACAGGGTGCACTTACAATACTTAATCAGAAAAGTGTAATTTAATTTCTATACGAATTTGATAACTGTTTACATGTTTTGCGTCTTCTGGTGAAACCTTTGCATCTACTAGGTACTTCTTAGAGCTGCATAAAGTGATTCTCTCCATTACCATGCTTATTCTTCAACGGTGATATAAATTTACTTATGTAAACTTTATATACCAATGTGTCAAAAGTTAAATTAAAAGATGAAATACCGCAACGACATATGTCGATTCATTTTGATCGCGACTGCAACGGCCACAGTCGCCAAATGGAACGATAAAATAAGTATTTCAAGCATTGCAATCGCCTAGTGGACTCATAATAAAGTAATATTTAGATCAATTATAAGCCTTAATTTTCCAGTGACTAATGTCCCCCTAATGGTATTGTAACTCACCCAACCCGAACATGATTATATATAGCCCCCTGCAAGCATTCTAAGTAGTTTGCTAACTTTTATTATGAAATTCGATTTGCTTTAAGAGCTATAATATATTGATCATCTAATAATTTATTTGTAGTTAAACTTACTGTTACGGTTACTAAAATATGTTCTATTCAACAGGATATAAAACTATAAAGAAATAATATATCGAGCTTCTGTAAGAGTAACTCTTAAATTTAAACAGTAATGCTTTAAAAGTAACACCATGTAGGTTGGAGATTTCTATATTCTTTATATAAATTAATGATCTTAAACTACAAATTACTTCTTGGATATAACTAATGCTCATATCTCAAGTTTTATATCTATTTGTCCTTTTTGCGCAAACAAGTTTTTTATAGCTATTTTTATTTATTTATTTTATTTATTTATCACCTATGGAGAAAAAACAGATACAAGTCATAGTGAAATACAAAATAAGAGTTTTTTGACAATAAGGTTAACTTATATCCTAACATTCCCACATGAAAGTAATATTCTACATACATATATCCTCAGTCTTTTCTAGATATTTCCATGATACATTAAATATTCAGAAATTTTATAAAATATCAAATTAAATTTTAATAAAGTAATATTGTTAACAATCAAGCAATAACTATTGAAATTATTGAAATCAGCCTTTCATTTAAAGTTTACTGTAACAGTTATCAATAATAGAATTAATAGTAATCACTATCCCACCTATAATAATATCGATTAAATAAAAAGAAAAAAAAAGAATATCAGGTCGATTTGAATAAATGAAAATGTAGTGTCAATGCTTTCAAAGGACTAATGGTTGTATAGTATCCGTTTAACTGACTGTTTGTATTGAAGTACTGAGCTGGCAAATATATCTAGAGAATGAAATTTTCCGTAGCAATCATCACAAAGTGTGCGTAGTGGTACACGAGCACCAGCATTAGTGCGAGGGGTAGATAGATGGAACAGTGCGATGCTACGGGTCGCTCTCTCTGGCACACGAAACTGCAACTGATTCACTATATCGGCGCAATCATAACAACTATGGCAAATATTATAAAGTACAATTGCTCCGAGTTCGATACGCCTTTCATGGAGAGTACGGTATTTGAATGTATACAATGCATTATAATAGTATATTTTGGGTGTATTGAAGCGATATTGCAATGTACATATAAATCGTTTTTGCACTCTTTCGATCATATCAGAATATGTAAGATAGTAAGGATTCCAGACGGCAACAGCATATTCAAGTTGAGATCGCACAAGACTTGTGTAGAGGATGCGATACGTTCTCATTTGCTTAATGGGTTTGGTAGTTCGTAAGACAAAGCCTAGCAAAGCATAAGCTCGCGATGTGATCTGCTTTACGTGAACGTCAAAATTTTGATCAAACATTACACCAAGGTCACGTATGCAATTAACAGATTCCAAAGAATGACCACCTATGTCATAGGTACGAAAATGGATTGTCTTATTTTTAGAAAAGGTGATCGATTTACACTTACTGTGACTTAATTGTATCTTGTTTATTCTGCAATACGCATCTAGTCTTTTAAGATCTTCTTGTAACTTCGAATGATCAGAAGAGTCTCTTATTTTGGGGAAAATCTTTAGGTCGTCAGCATATAACAGGAACTTGCTGTGTTTAAAACAATTGCTGATGTCATTTATAAAGACGATAAACAAAAAGGGACCCAATATGGAACCTTGAGGTACCCCTGAAGTCACGGGAACATGAGGTGATATAAAACCATTAATTTTTACTGCTTGTTGCCTGTTGCTGAGATAGGAGACGAACCAACGAAGTAAATTGCCCTTTATACCGTTAAAAGAGAGTTTTTTCAGCAAGATGAGATGATCAACCTTGTCGAAAGCTTTTTTAAAATCTGTGTAGATGGAATCAACCTGTGTCCTGCAATCCATAGATTTAAAGAGATATTGCGTGTACAATAACAGGTTGATTAATGTTGACCGGTTCCGTACGAATCCATGCTGCTCCTCAATAATATGCCGATGCAATGTCGGATAAATCCTATTGAGAACCACTTTTTCAAATACCTTAGACACTGCTGACAAAATGGATATAGGCCGATAATTTTCGACAGATTGTTTGCTCCCAGATTTATATACTGGTATTATATGTGCATCTTTCCAGCACCCGGGAAACATACCCTGCGCGATACACATGTTAAATATTATAGTGAGTGGAGCAGAAATCGTATTGTGTGTGTTTTTAAGAAAAATAGGTTCAATGTTGTCTGGACCTGCTCCCTTATTGGAATTGATTTTCTTGAGGGCATTAGTTATTTCATCTCTTTGGAAGCGGATGGTGAGTGGAACAGAAATCGTATTGTGTGTGTTTTTAAGAAAAATAGGTTCAATGTTGTCTGGACCTGCTCCCTTATTGGAATTGATTTTCTTGAGGGCATTAGTTATTTCATCTCTTTGGAAGCGGATGGAGGAGGTTTTGTTCGAAGGATTCACAAATATTATTTGGATCTAGAGGTGGGTTCCGTTCAAAATTTGTCCTTTATATTACTTCAAGGAGATTGCGTTATTATTAGGATTAGTTTCAATGTCATTTTTAAATTAGAAATTATATTTTACTCTACGTATTTCTTTATTCTATCTAGAATGCGAATCTACACTTTTTTTCATATCACCTGTTACGATTCTTCCAATATATTTACTAATATTTCCCGTATCAAATTTTATTAATTAAATGAAAAATATTATTGGCCTGAAGAAAATCGAATAGTCTTTCAAGGATTTAATAGACATCGGTCTTACAAAGTTCTTAAAGTCTTTAATTCTACAACTGACATTTAGATAAGTATCTCCTCGCCCTTTATAATTAAAAATAATTATGTGAAATTCAAATAACGTGCTTCTTGTTAAATAAAGTCATTTTATAATTATTCTTGGTGTCACTACAAACCTACCTGTATTGGTATTCCGCTTGTACAGGATATCCCCTGCGTGGATATTCAACGGGAATAATGGTAATGTAATTTGAGCCATTTTGAACATTAGAAGATTCTGAATAAGCTCCCATATCGGAGCCGTGGTCCATTTTCTACCAGTCGATCAATTTTTCTTCCTTGCTACTACGTACATAACATATGACATTGTTTACTAACAAAAATTATTTTTTTATCTAAAAGAAAAACGTGACATTTATACTTTATCAACAAAATTTCTTTCAATGATCATTATTATTTTTTTTAATTATTGTCAACGCACTGAGTTGCCAGAAACATATTTTTAATGCAATTGCATAAAATTAATGGCATATTGCACTTTTATTATATTATTATGATAAATATTTTACATTTGTTAGGAATAAAATTAGCGTTATATAATAATTTAAACACATCACAATATTTTCTAAAACTTTTATCATATCTAACTACTTCACAGAAAATAAAAAAGTTTTCGTGACGTTGCATATGTCAGTGGAAACATGACGTTTACATGAAAATATTTACTTAATGGCAGGTGTTTCATTATTCATAACTTTTTTAAATAATTTTAAGACCCATGGAGGCTAAATTAGCAGAATACCGAGCACGTAAAAAGAGGGAACAGCTAATTGAGAACGCGAAAAATAAACTTTATGATTTTCTACCAAAACGGAGAAGCATTACAATGGACCAAAAAAATGAAGAGGAGGAAGTGTCACTGGTAGTGTTTCTTAATATTCAAATTTATTCTCATTATTAAAGAAATATTTTATTTAGATTATACTTTCTTCTAACTGGTGCGTTATGTATTCTCACTTTGATACGTGTTTTATGTAGCGCTAATTTTTAGCATGGTATTTTTACATAGTGCAACCGTGAACTGTAAGAAAAACGGTCTAGTTTAGTGAGATTCCGCAAATTGTGAACTTGTTAATAATTAAATTTTAAACATATCATTATGGTATCAATTTTAATTAAAGTTTTTATCAGCTTTATGTGAATAAACCCCTAATTTTCATTAATTATTGCAAATTTTCCATATTTTGTACCTTTTTAAATGGGGCACCTAGTTTTAGTAACCTCGGAAATAAATTTAATTTGAAATGAAATAGACAAACAATGTATTTCTAGTAAATAGATTTTACAGAAGAGTAGATAAACTTTAAAGGCTACAGAATCTACATAGACTTTACGGAATGGTATTAATTTTAATTAAAGTTCTCATCATCAACATCTTTTTAATGAATAAATCCCAAATTTTCATCAATTCTTGTCACTTAAGGAAATTTTCCATATTTCGTATGATAATATAGACTACAGAATGTCTAAAAACTATTTTGTTTTCACACGAAACTGATTTATTTCATTATATTGTACAGTTAAATGAAATCTAAAATGTATCAAGTAATACTAAAATATTTACTTAATAAATATTGTAAATTATCTAATAAAGAAAATATCAATTTAAATTAATTTTGAATAACGAATTTATTTGTTTATTATTAATATAAACAGTAATAAAGGAATAACGGTTTACATGTTTTTATATTACTGAAATCCTCTTATTTAACATTGAATAAAATCTCTAAATGAAAGAAAATTTTTAAAAATTGAAAATTTTTAAGGTTTTTGACAGAGATGGGTACCACTAACCAAGAAATAAGATGATGGCTGAACTAGTAATAGACAGCCAGCCGCAGTGATGAACAGTTGTTCATTAAATCCATTAAAACAACAAACATGTACATTCTAGCAAAGATTGTAATAAAAAATATAGAATATAAACGTTTAGCTATGAAACTGTGGACTTTGAAATATGTCAACCTTTTAATTTGAAAGTTATAGTCGAAACAGAAATGTATTTTTGTTTGTGTATTTGACTTTAAATTAAATTTATTACCGAGTACAAGGTGCCCAATTTCAAAAGTAATATTATACTAATTATTGAATAAGTTTATTGATATTAGAGAGACGTTTCTGCAAACCTTTCATGTAGATAAATAGTAAATTGCATTCTTTTTCAAATTAAATGTTCTTTATTGTATACCAAAATTTTTCAAATTAAATGTTCTTTATTGTATACCAAAATTTTTCAAATTAAATGTTCTTTATTGTATACCAAAATTTTTCAAATTAAATGTTCTTTATTGTATTCTAAAATTTTTTGGGACCAGTAATGGTCAAAATCTCTATATTTGATTGTCAATTTTGTTCATTATACCATTTACTTTCAATCTTAATACTTAACATAAATTGCATAAAATGTTATTAGTTGATATTATTTAACTAAATGTCCATTAAAAGATTTTGCTTGTCCTTTACTAGTAACAAAATAAATTTACCTCCTTTACATTTAATTACAATTAATTTTATGTATAAGTAATAATGCATTTATCTATTAAAGTAAATTTAAAAAATTTCCTTATTAGTTATTAAATTAATTTCAACCTTTATCTAAAATGTAATTACTTATTTCAAATATTCTATTATTAAAGATTGGTTACCATGAGCACTGGAAATTATGTTACTTAAATATTTGAATTTTAAGATTAATTGTTAATACATAACAAGAAAAAATATAATAGTCTGTTTATGAAAGATAAATGTTACATATTGAATATATTTGGTGTTAATTTTGTAGAAATTCATTATTCACAATTAATTGAAACTACATGATGTAGTATTATTTCTACTTTCTTTAAGTTCTTTACCATGACCTAGGTTTTCAGGTGGGCTATTAGCAAAGATTCTAATAGCCCACCTGAAGATGTTGTAATACAACTAAACCTAGGTTGTGGTAAAGACTTAAAGAAAGTAGAAATAATACTACATCACATAGTTTCATTTAATTGTGGATAAATGTTACAAGTAATTATTTAGGGATTAGTTGTTGTGTTATTGGATGATGTTCTTACCTTTGACCTTAGTTCTTTAGGTAAATTAGGAAATATGACGAAAACTTTAGACAACATAGACTTTATTCAACTAGCACACAATAGATATTATTTATGGGTATCTCTAATATTATATGGGTATCAAATGAAAGCTAGAAACTTGACTATTCTAAAATACATTATTTTCTCTTTGAATTTTAGGCAAATGACTAAAAAAATCATTTAAAAATTTATATTCCCTCTTTTTGTCCCTAAAATAAAATAACAGAGGAACAAAAGGCGCAGCCAGTATATTGCTTGGTATTATTTAAACACATGGACATGCTATCTTAGTCAATAAACAAAATTAAGAAAACTATCAAAACATTTTTAGGTGAAATGATTAATCACAGTATGAAAATATGTTTTGTATGACACTGGTTCCAAATCATGTTGCAATAGTTATTCCACTATATTTTTTGTCTTGACTATTACCATATCCTAAGGTAGTTTTTAAGACTATAAACATATCTGGTTGTACAGATTTTACTACAGAAAAAAATCAATATAAAGTTTTATACAACAGCAGAAGCTAAGAATAAATGCAAAAATCGCTCATTGAATGCTTGCTATATGACTACTCTACTTCAATATCAAATTTCGTGTGATTTAATGGAATAGTTTTTGGACAATTGTGACTGGAGTAAAGATATTTCAAAAAAGTACAAAAAATCATAACTTCTAAATTATTGATTTTCGTGGAACTATTGTTTTTTTAAATAACTTATCAGAATGTTCTCTACCCAATAAACATTTTTTTGGACCGCTGTCAATGGACCACCTGTATTATTTAATGAAATTGTTTATATTGTTTTATTATTTATAGATCGGGTAGGCAATCTAATATTTATTAATTTGGTTAAATTTGTTTCAGATAAACAGCGATTCAGATGAAACTTTAATGTCTGTAGAGACACAATCGGAAACAAATGAAGTTGAAGAAAAAGAAGTTCCTAAAGATCCTCGCTGGCTGAGAATTCTTAAAATTGTTATCTATACTGTGCTTTGGTTAACTCTATTTGTAATATTTGTAAAATTGGAATTTGCTGTGATATTTTTAATAGTGTCTGCATTGGTGGGTGTTTACTTAAATACTCGAACTGGTCCCAAGAAGGCTGGAGAAATATCCGCTTACAGTGTTTTTAACAAGGGCTGCGAGAGTATAGAGGGAACACTGAAAGCTGAACAGTTTGAACGCGAGTTAATGTATGGGCCGGGAAGCTTAAGGTGAAATAATGTTTGAAATATGTAAGGAATTGAAATATTGTATTGAATTTTCAATTTGATGCACTAATTATATTATACTATATTTTTTCAAGCGAAAATTTGTCTATGTCTTAAAATAATTTTCAAATTTACTTGCTGGAATATTTTGTGATATTACAACAAAGTATAATGGTCAATGATCACGTATATGGTCCATGATCACATATATGGTCTATAATCACGTACTGGTTATATGTGCACCTACGTAGTCATAGATCACGTATGCTTACGTACATCATCTATGATCATAGTCACTGAAAATTATATTTGAATATTATTACGAATAACTAAGCAAAAACCATCAGTATGTTACCTGCTGCATAGTTGTCGATTTACACTTGACAATTCTTTCAAAAGGTTGGTACCTCCATAATTATGGTTATTGTTAGCACCTGGAAACAATATGTAGAATATCGTTTACATGTTACAATAGCATTGAAGTAGAAACTTTAAGAGCTGCTGTTAAACATATAAGTACACATTTTATGTAGTGGGTTCAATAATTGAGCAATTGCTTTGTTAGTTATATTATTCCCGCCTCCCCTCCCCTCGCCTGGTATAGGTAAAACTAAATTGAAGTGTTTTTCTAATATATATAATGCAGTCAGTAATGTAATGATAGGATGTGGTCGAAAAGAAAATTAAAAAATAAATTTGTTCAAAAACTATGAAATGAAATTGCAGTTTTTTAAGAAGTGAGTTTATTCATTATTTCTATTAAAGAGATAATGATGTCTAGCATAGATTAATATGCCTAGTTTGATGGCAATCAAAACTAGGCATATTAATCTAAGCTAAACAGTTTAGTTCCTTATGTAAATATTGATTTTACTTAAGGATCAAACAATTTTAGGATGCAATAATAGCTTCAACGGCTGCAAAAATGTTGAGTAACTTCTTAACGTTAGGGTTGGAAAACTGATTACATTCGTCATAAGCCTGTAAAACACCATGGCAGATGCATCTGTCAGCTACTTCTTTCGCCAATAATCATACTTTACTTTCAAGGATATTACATTATTTAAATACGAATTTTGCATCCCTTGTAAGTCATAGGTAGCATCAACTATAACGAAAGCCGGAAGTAAAATTTGCCTTTCAATTCCTCAATAACATAATCCAAAAAAACATTTATTTTGCAGTGGAATTCTTTTGCTCTGGGGTACACTTTTGACAAAGAGCCACAATTTCTGTTTTCAAAAGTAGGCTCTTGATATCTTCAATAATGTTTTAAAAACAGCATCGTTAGCATCATGCCTTATAGCCCCCAGGGGACTATTTCTAGCACTGTTTTAACATGTTAGGATGCTTCATTAAGCTTTATGCTATCTGTCTGCAGGGCCATATTAAGACATATAACTAAAATACTTGTGAAGCTCTAATATAATTTTTCAGAGTATGTAATGCTTCAATAATGCCATTAAATATTTCACAAAGAGCTATCAATTGAGAAAAGGAGTCACCGGGAGATCTCTCTAGTGTTTCTTAAGGAAGATTATCAAAAAATTATTAATATTTTTACCTATTCCTATACAGTTCTTTTCATAGACAATACAAATGTACTAGGACTAAATTGAGAGTATGTACAGTGTAATGTATGACATGCACCTTAGGGTACAACTCACTTACCAGAGTGCACACATTTTTAAGGGAGTGCACTCCTTACTACATTCTGTACTATTTAGGTGTGCACTCTTTACTGCAACACCATTGTAGCCTCGTCCCATCATCATCACAAGACCCAAACCATGAGCAATCAGGTGTTCCATTATGTAGGCTGTTAACGCTAATAAGTCTTCTAGATGAACGCGCTGAGTGCTCATGAACAATTTATTTTGCATAAACTATCTAAATAATATACACATTTGAACTATCTAAATAATATACACATTATTGCTTCTCTGACATGTCGTTAGTTTCAGCTGTAAAACTAAATACATTATTAATTTTTCCTTATATCACAGAAGAAAATCCTTCAACTTCTTTGATAGAAAATTGATTGTATTTACCATTTCATGTTCCTCAAATGTTTCTTTCATATGTTTCCAATTTGTGAATAGTTTCTTGACAAGTTGTTACTGACAACGACCAAACAGGGCATAAACTTTGTAAATTGTACTTTTTAAATGATCTGTGTAAACTAGCCTATGTGTATAATAGAGTAAAAATGACAAGAGTCTTTCTGTCCAAAAGGGAATTGGTATGAAGATGTAGAAATGCAAGGTTAACTGAAAGATTTAAGCTTCTTGCCACTTTTAGGTGGTCGTTTTAAATATCTGTCAACATCATGTTTTTACACATCATCACATCACTATTATAGAAGCTACTGGGTGAATAAAAAATAACGAAAAATTTAAGTGTATTTATGCTCTTTGCAAGTCAGTTGTTATTTTGTATGCAAATCGGAATTTCATTGCTATTTTTTTATTTGGAAGACTATATCATTGATTGTTTTTATTATCTTATATATTGTAATTATTTGCAAACCAAGTTATTAAATTGGCTTAAATGCATATCGGTTAATTTCACACATTTGGGTTATCAAAAAAATACATGTATACTTCTAATATTTACTAAAATAAAAGTTAATTTTTCATCAAAAAATCATTAGAAAAAAATTATATTAATTATGTGCTTTCATTTTTGCTTTTTTGTCTTGGAATTAAAGTTCATTTTTATTATAAAACAAAAATTTTAAATTAATTTGCAAATTTAATTGTTAAGGTTAAATATATTATTATTAACATATTTGAATTCATCTGCGGAACCACATTATATTAGGTACAAATGAAAGATTTAAAGATATGAAGAAATATTAAAAGTCATGATAATGAGATATGTAATCTTACATGCCGGCGGTTAAAAATCCTATGGTCTCTATTGCAAACAAATAGAAGTAGAAAGAGAAGCCAATTTTTGTAGATTGGAAACAGTCATGCTTGTGTTACTCCATTATAGTCAACAACATTGATTTTTGCACAATGCAGCGTGCATTTTAAAGTTAAAAAGTGTAGAGCCAGTATTTACAAGGTAACAGAACATAAAGACAATGGCAATGGAGCGGTGAGCACTGCTTGTAAAGTGATAAACAAGTCCGGAAATGTCCAATTTTTCTGTTTGCTGGTCACATTTGAAATTATGTCATTATTGTTATCTCATGAATGAATACTGAAATATATGGTGAACACCAGTGAAAGATCTGAAGGTTCTGAATTCTATGTGCAGTTTAATTAATCAATATGACTTCAAGTTTTTTCAATTTATTTTTTATTATTTTTACAAAATCAGTTTTTTTCTTGAATTTCTTGACTTTGACCATGTATGATTAGACAGGTTTGAACCCGTTGAGCTCAATCTTTCTTATGTGTCTTTTTTATGGTTATGTGTTCTTTTATGCGTCTTTTTGTTGGCATAAAAATAAATCAATTCAGTTTTATTTTGGTCAAAATTGAAAAACTTACTATTGATTTGGATTGCACTAGCCTATTTGTGTTGAAAGATCGTTATTTATGTATGAATGATTATATATTAGAATGAATGAATGATTATATATTAGAATTATTATATATTAGTATGAATGATTATATATTTGAATATATATAGGGAATGATGAATGATGATGTAACATATAATACATTTTTGTCAAAGTAGAGTCAATTAATAATGTCAATGTAATTCAAAGTTGAATTTGTCAATGAATATTTAAAAATGTTAGATAGTCTTTAATTAAAATTCACTGCCATCGTTTATGATATTATATTCGATAAATATTACACAGTTTATGCAAATTACGAAATATTCAGCAAAATTATTTGGTGGTGCAAAAGGTTATAACAATGTTTTTTAAGATTTGGTAAGTGTGTAAAGAGAAAAATCTGACACACTACAGTAAAACAAGCTGTAACGAATGTGCCAGCTCATCCCCTGTTTGGATTAAACAGAAGGAGACTGATGAGTCCAGGAAACTCATAAGTCTTTCTGGCATTACTTTGAAAAGATAGTAGTCAAAATAAAAACTCTGCAAGTGCAAAGATCATTATTGTGACCGAACTTGATACTTCATACACATATAACAACACATAAACCGAAACATTTGCTTGGTGGATAGCAAATAGAATATAGTTTTTGACAATATTTAATGAAGTCATGATGTCGTCGCCGTGGTGTGTTGATCACAAGACATTGTGATCAACCTAACACACCTTTGTTATGGCCTTTGACGAAGCGGCGCACCGCGGGGACCCGGGTTCGATTTCCGGCCACTCATCGAACGGCGCTGGACTGGTTTCATGGTTGGCTGTATGAGATTGCTCTCATAGCAATAAGTCCGCCACATGTAATTAGATACATTAAAATAAGTAAATAAATAAATAATGAAGCTCGCAGCAAAATATTTATCTATATCTGGAAGCTTTTATTTTAAAAAATATATTTCTAAATACTGGCATCCGGCAAGGAAAAACGAAATTGACTCATTGCTAATGAAAAAATCAATATTTAAAAAAGAATAATATTCTAGTGAGAGTGATTAAGAATAGTGATGAGAAGAGTGATATTAAGAATAATAAATTATATACAAATTAAATAAATTTTTAAAGAAAACTATAGTAATACTTCATTATAACGCTCTTAAGAGAATAGAACTAGAAACGCGTTATAAACAGAATATATTTTAATGTAAAATTATAATTATGTTATAAAGAAATTACGCGTAATTATTGTAGTTACCTCTTCAATAAATTGATTTTTTGAAAAAAAATATTAATTGATGTTTGGCAAACAGGGATTAAAAATTGCACTTTCTGTCGCATTTAAATGTTGAAAAATGATCATCGTACCATATGAAGAAAGATAATTCCTCAATGTATCTAGGTCATTCAGAGCATGCAGTTTTTCAGCCAAAGTGTTGGGTTTTCTTCATTCATCTTCAATGTCTTCATGGCCATGGCGTTCATCACTGTCTTCTGACATTTTACAAATTCATCCCTGGAGCAAGATCCGGGAGGATTTGTTCTTCAGTTGTAACAAGTTATATCAAATATAGCAATATTTTCTTCAAAATTGGCATGCTGACCGTTTATTCTTTCCCATTCTTCACACATACATTAGGGGGTAATTAAAAAGTCATTAAAAATTCTACTGCTTTAAAACAATTCTTAATTATTTTGTCTGAGACATTATTCCATGTAGCGCTTCAAAGTAGTGGAAAACATCCAAAATGTTGATAAGTATTTTATCAGGATTGTTATAAATTTTAAATAGTGTTTCACTATACAACGGTGATATTTTCGCTTTGTGACCTTGATGATGCCTTGGCCTAGAGGTTGTAGACAACTAATCAAATTCTATGGTAAAATTTCCACTTTAACATTTGTCAGTTGCAAATTTTTTTGGATGTGCAGGACAGCTTGCAGGCGACAAACATCTTTAGGAGAATATGTATTGATAAACACTGACAGAATGTAGTGCTTATCAGGTAATAATACATGATGCATCTACTGACTCAGCTTCCCTTGAAATCTGTCTATAGGGATGTTCTACTTTTTCATGACTAGTTTTGCAGAAAAACTTATCAAATAGAAAAAATAAAATTTTAAATTTATTCAACATAGACTAATTAATTTATAATAAATGTAAAACATTAAATAGGAGCAAAGGTGTAGTAAAACCTTTGGATTAATTTAAAATATTGTGTGGGACTGTACGAAAATTGAAATAACTGCATTACTTTTTACCATAGTTTTTTATTATTTTAGAGGGATGTAAATTCTCTTTGTCTATCAATTCGTTTTCATATTACTTTGAGCAACTAGGCTGTGTTGCAACGGCTTTGACGCTGTTAGTAGATTTTTTCAAATTAATTAATGGTTTGTCATCTGCAGATTCAGAATTTAAAGAATGTACTATATATTAAAATTGCTGACGTTGTTGAGACTTTGCAATGTTAGTCAAAGTAGAATTGAAATCTTTTTTTCTAGGTGGAATTGTTTGCATCTAGATTGAAGTTGATTGAGATTGATACCTGCTAGCCAGATTTGTCATATCTAATAAATTATTATTTTTATTATCCACTTCCATAGCAACAGATCTTTAAATTATTACAGGTTGATACGCCTTTGAAAAAAGACAAGTACAGCCTCTACTGTAAAAACAACTCAAATCACGGTACATTAAAATATCAGGTTTGTTAAAAAAAACCTGATGAACTTTCATTTTTCGACGCAGTACTGTGATGGTGGTAGGTACACATCTTTGAACTGCACATATTAGAGATGTGTCAATCGCGAATGATCGAATCAGTTTCAGTCATTCATTTTGTCAAAACGAATGATTGCTACGTAACTGATCGAATCATCTTACCATTCGTTCGACGATGACCATTCATTACAACAATCACTACTCGTTGCAATTGAGTCATGATATCAATGCTGTGGAATAAATTGTGAATGGATATTATTATGACCTGCCATAACGCATCTGGTTAGAAGATCATCTTTGTTCTTTTTGTTTCCAGTAATGGGAAGATTTATTTAATAAATATTTGTAATTTATTTATATTGCGTAGAATTCTAATGCGCAATTTCAGAACTAATAATTTTATCCTGTTATTTATTTATAGAATGATTTTCTTATAACAGATATATTGATCTTAAGTTTTAATAGAAGCACAGTTCCGTTTATTCGACCTAATAATAGTAAAATGATTTCATATTTTATTGCATTTCCTGCTTAAACTCGATATACTAAAATCACAATTTAAATCAGGAACCTAATCAAATATTAATTTTCAACAATTAGGGACTGTAATGTTAAGTAAATAATTAAATTATGTAAAAAATAGTTTTGGTTTTTGTTTTACAAAACAATTAATAAACGCCATTCAGTAATACCCGTAAAACACCACCAAAAAAAGAAAAAAATAATTAAAATAACAAACTTAAAAATAACTATGAAAGCATTTATTTATTAGAAGTTTAAAAAATGAATCAAGATTTATTAGTAGGATTTTATTGTACAAAAATCTAAATAAAAATGCCTTGAAAAATTACGCAAAGTACATTAACCGTTTTAGTGCCATGGTTTTTTACTCATATATACTTAAAAATGCCAAAGAAATCTTTTGTTTTGATGTCATTTACCCTTGTCTCGAAAAAAAACTGTATCTCTTCCAAAAATTATCCAATTTTAATAATTTTTTCGGTGTTTTCTTAATAAAAACTTGTACAAGGATAATAAAATACACAGAAAATTATGGAAATAAATATATATTGTGAACAAAAGTTATAACAAAAACTGGAATTAGGGTCGCATCATATTTTCACAGTCCGGTACATCCTCCGTATCAGCAAAATAATTGTTATCGTCACTATTATCACTATCACTCAAAATTTGCATTACGCCAAATTGTGAGCGCACCACAATGTCACTCCCACTATCGCTTTCTTCACAACTTGAAAAACGATCATTTTCACTCTAATTATTTTCATATTCCGACATTATGGGTTAAAAACTTTTTTCCCCAATTTCTTTTCCTGGATCCTTTTTATATTTAAATTACTAATAATATTAAAATTTGAATTTTATGTAACACGTAGAAAGATAAAAAATTGACAATGCGTGCAAACGACCTCCCCTATCGCGTGCTAAACAGCAACTTATTTCGCAAGCGCCATCGCGCTCCTGGCAAATTTAGTTAGAATGCGCACGAGCGCGATGGTGCTTGTCGGCACTCAAACGGTTAAAGTTTGTACTCAATACTGAGACCAAAAAATGATCGAAATATTAAAATACTATCACCATAATTATACAATAAATATATCCATTCATTCGTATTCCAAACATAAATTTTAATATCTGCACTGTGATCATCTAATTAGTCAAGCTAGATGTAAACAATAATGAATTTCAAACGTATGTTAATGGACGGAACATGGGCATTCATTCGAATCTTGTTTAGATCGAATATTGTAAACTGAATAAATTAACGAAATGAACCTGTTCATCAAAGGTAGTCTCATTTCGAGAATGCGGTTGATTGTAACTAGTTCGATCAATTGTGAATGATCGAACTAGTTACATTCGTTTGGTCAAAACGAATGATTCGACTTTTACAACGTATGGAATCGTAATACCATGCACCCGGGCGAGCACCATTCGTTGCCATTGGCTATCGATGTATCGACACCATCGAATAAACGGTAAATGGATATTATTATTTCGTGCCTCGTGCAGTAATGTGGCTGTTTGTCCATTTTGTTTATAGTCATGGAAAAACTAGAATGGTTTTTTACGTTTATAATAAATATTTGAAATATATCGGCATGATACCTATGGCATATTAATATGCGATGGAAGAACTAATAATTTCAGCAGTGATATTTATTTATTTAACATTTCAGTTTATTTAGACTAATTCCAGATTTCTAGACAAAATTATTTCAGATATACAATATTTATCAAATTCTCAATTTAAATAACTTAGGGAATTAAATATTAATATTCAAAAGATTAGGTACTACCGTATCAGAAATTAAATAAAAAATTCAATTAAGTAAGAAATGCTCATTTTTATTGTACAAAACACCGAAGAAGATTCAATCTTTTTTCAAAATGATCGATGATCGATTCGATCAGTACAAGTAAATGAATGACACATGTCTAACATGTATGTCTTAACATTAAGCCTTACAGAACATTATAAAAACATTTAGCATTGAAAATATCAATACCTCTTGCTACTTTTGTATTTGCACACCGTTTTAAGAATCCACCAACACCATCTGCGGCTGCCTTGTCGTGGCCAGCTTCAAAGAAGTTCCAGGTAAACCTTATAAAATTATATTCTATGACAATTTGACGCACATCAAATGACAGTTGTGGTGATGTTGTGTCAAAGGTCCATCAGAAAAAAAATGTATCGTAGGTACATCTGGATAACCTGTTTGATGTTATTGAGAATAGGATGCAAGTGAGCGCAGATGACAGGTAGACATGGTCCTTATTACCTGATACAGTACAAAAAAGTTTATAGAGGTAGATCAATCTTAACATTTACAGTACATGTGTGTAGTCATGTGACTACAGTGTATCTTGGTTGCGTGAGCCGCCAAAATGGTGTGACTGAATTTCTTCGAAATGCTTACGACTGTAGTTTTCGCTAAAATCTATGTGTAAAATTATCTCATCTTGCGCGAGATTGTCAATTGCAGCTCTGTAGCACTTGTATTGTACCTTAATATTATATATATGTTTTTTAACTGTGCCAATGTTGTTTCAAAACTTTCGATCAATTCTCCATATGTACTTTCAACTTCTTCTGTTACATTCTTGGTTACTTTTACTTTCTTTCCAGAATTTTTTATAATTTCTGCCCTTCTAATCCTTTGTGGATATCTAAAAGTGTTTTTATCGTTTGGTTTCTTAAATTTCTTTTTTTTTATAGCCCTACTACAATAGGCACCCGACATACATACTAAAGAGTCAGTAGCACAGACAGTACTCTAAATGACTGAAGCCATATTTGGCTCTAAAATAATTTTATTCCTATGTAAACATTTTATCATATATTTAGAATTGATATGCAATTTGCATAAGCAGGTTTCTCTGCATTCGATTGATGGAGGTTTTACAAAAAATGGTTTATGTAAAAGTAATTGTACGAACATTTTAAGCCAGGATTTTTTTTGAAACAACTGAATAGACATTTCAAATGTGATACTTTTAAATAAGCAGGTACCGTCGCTTTCTGATGTTATATAATTGCTTTAGCTAGACAATTGTAGAATATACATAGATACTTAATGTTTCAATTTATTAATAGTTTCGTCAAGGAGTGTAATCTTTGTCGACATAATTATATCTACACAAACTAAATTGACATCTGCTGAATAATTGAATGATAGTCAATTTCCGCTCTGTTTACATATGGTATTTTTATTTTCTGCTTTCGGATATTTGTTATCAGATAGAAATTTTCATTCTTCGAGCTTGGAGTTCTAACTTGCACCATGCAAATTAAACTTTTCTAAACTTTAATAGTCATGGATTTATTTTATATATATTGTGATTGGCGCCAAGGTAAAAGTGCATAATACACGGGATAGCGCTACAATCAGGAGCGTTATAATGAAGTTTCACTGTATGTTTTTAATTTCGGATCAGACAATACAATTATCAAAAAAAAATTTATTTTTATTCAATTATCAAAAGTATTTAGTATTCGCCCGAAAAGTGATCTAGCAGAATACTAAAATCGCGACCAAATATGCAGAACACTGAATAGTGGTCAAATATTTCTTGCAACTCTAATAAATAGTTAAAATCAGAAAGTAATACTAAAAACAATTCTACCATTTGAAACTTAAAAATGACAACTTTTATATAATTACAGTATATAGTTGCTAGGCACCATACAGTCACATTCTGATGCTCCAGTTTTTAAAAGAAATTAATATTGGTAAAATATGTAAATAAAGAGAGAACATTAGGCAAAGTTATTCAATTGCGTCAGGTAAAAACCACTTCTTAAAATTAATTTAAAAACGATTAAAAACAAATAAGTTATATGAGTCAAGTATAAACTTGCAAAATTTATACTACTAAACTTGAATATAACTAATGTACATTATTAATAAGATAATAAAATATTTTATTTTAGAGATTTGCGACCAACAGGTATCTATTGCTACAGCTGTACTAGTATATTTTACCTTCACAACATACTCTTTCTTCTACTACCATACAATAAAGACATTACTTATGGGTTATTATACTTATGGGATATTACGTGGGTATCAAAAAAAAGTTTCTACTTTATTACCCATGTTTATATTTACCCATCGGATTTTAGGTAAAAACTCAAAAATCGCTTAAAAATGACCATTCTCTATTTTTATCCAGGGGGCATAGCAGATCTCATAACACCCTCGTAAAAGATAGATACTCTACACCATCCTATGAATTAACAATTCAAACTTTTTCATGATAGCTATTCTCAGCTGCATTGACTTTCAAAATCTAAAATAAACTGCAAAAATCAATACTATCTTTATTTGGCTTTTTGATTACAGTCTTTTGTACACCAGAACCCTTTTTCTATCTCCATATTTTTTATATTGTTTTAAACTATAAAATGGCATGGAACATAAAAAGGTATACCTCCATAGTGAAGAGAATATCCATAGAGAGGAAAGCCATGGATTTAATAACAGATAAAAAAAGTAGCCGAGATAAATAGCATTCCTTACATTATTCCAAAGCTACTATAGCAAGATTATAAATAACGAAAAGAATTAAGTCATTACATTGTTAATAGAATAATTATCAACTCACAACAGAAATAGTTTGTTGATTACATAATTAAATTTAATCATATGTTTTATAGCCAAAATTTTGTGGAAGTTTTACAACTGACATATCAAATGTTGCAAACCAACAAACTACCTCTCACTTTAGAAAACAATACAAATTTTAAGTCTGAAAACAGCAAAAAGTTGGAGTTGGAGAAAGAAGCTAGAAACTACTCCTTTGAAACCGAGCTTGTTTTTGTCTGTTTCATAAATCTGTTGACGATTATGTCTTTTACAATTAAGCAGATGACTGATTTTTTAAAATTTTGAAATAGTCATAATTTTTTACTTAGTCAAAATTTCTAAATACTCAACTGTTTCCCTTATAATTTTAAAGGGAATCACTTATCGTGGCTTTGTTGTATTCAACTATACACCCTGTAACTTAACTTATAATTTTATAGCACTCATGAAGGTATATTTACATATTTATATATATCATGAAGGTGTATGTACTCATAACATTTTGAAAGGAGAGTGACTTCAGTTAAAAAAGAAAAAGAAATAAAATGACAGATAATAAAAAATACCTATTTATTTGTTCTTATACAACAAAAGTTTTATCACATTTATATTATTATATATTTTTTTGTAAACTTATAAATTATATTAATTCATATGAGAATTTGGGGTGAGTATTTTGATATTAACAACTATAATAAAAGCTAGTAATTATATTTTATAAATAGTTATATAGAAATTGTTTAGCACATATTGTAAGCATTGTATAAAAAAATCTTAGGAATAATTCATAGTAACTCTGGTAAAATGCATACAGGCATATAAATTGTATTTGAATTATTCATTTTAAAACATTACAGTACAGTCAACGCAGATTTTTGCTGTTAGGTTGACAGGTAATAAAAATGTCTTTCTCAGGCATTTTATATAATCCTGTGTTCACATGGCGATTATTGCAAATTGATTCGTAAACAATATCCAAAATTAAAGATACATTCAAATGACAAATGCACGCATCAATCTATCCCACTTCTAAATGAAAATACTATTGTTAAAAAACTTGATTTTCGACTTTTGAACGATTCTTAGCGAAAAAAATGTGTTAGTATTTCTGTTAAATTAATAAAAATTATTAGGATTAAAAATTATAGTATTGTTAAGAATCTTAGACTTTTTGTGGAGCGTTTTCGTTTCTGTTTAGGAGCTCGATATGTTGGTGTGTATATTTACCATTAAAACTTAGAATCCTACAATACATAAAAAAATTTATTTTCTTTGGTTATTTTTATTGCGTAACTTATGCACCATTAATGTTAAAAAAAAACAATAATCACCTAACTTATTCATGGAAATCACGAGTCTCGTATCATTTGCATCCTGCCAACGGAGGAAAAATACTTTCTATTATTATTATGTATCCTATTCTATTAAGGTAGTTGTAGTGTGACAATAAGATTAAAAAATTATTATAAAATTTTTTTTGTTTTCCGAACTGTTAATATAACATAATTTTAACAATTTGGAAAAAAAATAAATTTTGCATTTTTTTAAATAAAATGAAGTGTGATGAAATACCTATTTTTACCACGTTTTGTACCAATGTAAACACGTTTTGTACCAATATATTAACTTGCAATCTTGCCTGTCTGTTTGTCTATATATAAATAATATATAATAACCAAACATGTTCAGCACAAAGGAGAATGCCCATGCGTCAGATTATAAATCTTTATTGGACAAGGCGAAATTGTTTTAAATATTTTAGTGTCTTTTAAAAAGGTGATAAATTAAAAAAAAAATTTATGTTAATATTTATTCTATAATATTCATTGCCCAATTTTTACCAAAACTAAATGGTAAATCATTTTTCTTTCAAAATGTTTATATAACATCCTTTTACATTGGCTTAGTTTTTTAGGCAATTCTATTTTATTTTAAATAAAATAAAAAGTGTAGTAATAAAAAAGTAGTAATTACTTTTGTGTGTACCTGTATTATTGATTGTACAATTTTTTATAGTGATTTTTACCAAAACCGAAAAGTAAATAATTTTTAGTTTTTTCAAAATATTAATATAACATCATTTTATATAGACTTAGTTTTTTTAGACACATCGATTGATGGGTTTCTTAAATAAAAATAAAAGTGTGGTGAAATAACTACTTTTCCTGTAATGTTAATTGTACCATTTTTGAGAGCGATTTTTACAAAAAAATAGTAAATATTTTTAAATTGTAAAATATTATAGTTTGAATCATATAAAAAAAAAGTGAATTTCGTCAATAACGACAACTACCTTAAATCACAAAAATAGAATGTGAAATTTAAGTTTATTTATCACTTATTAAAATTGCCAGTTTTTAGTTATATAAAACTTTGTTCTTCAAATTATGTATGGTTATAAAAAATAATATTGAATAGAAATATAGATGCTGGCCAAAATTTTCTTAACACAATAAAAGTGTTTCATTTTTTAATTAAATCATCCACATCATAACAAAAAAAATATCAATAAAAATATACCTATCCCAGACGAGAGGCTTGTAGCTCAATTCAAGGCTATTAAATGTTTTCAAAGTTTTCATAATTACATAAATTTATTTCATTATATTCATTAACATATATTAAACATCTCTATGTCAAATCGATCTTTGCAAGGCGGCAGGATTATCCATTTTAAGTATTGCCAGATTTGAATATTTCATTATCATGGGATTAATTCTAAGCATTGATGATACTATTATAACACTCGGTAGTAGCTCTATTTTTTTCCAATTTCTTACATTTAAAATAAATAAAATATTGGGAAAAATGGAATCATTTGGAAAATACATTCAAGAGAAAAACAAGTAGCTAAGTGCATGTCGGGACACATGAAATAGGTATGTAGGTAACATTAAAAAATATACATACTTGTTTACATTAAAAAATATATATGTACATATATATGTATAATATATATGTACATATATGTATATGTACATATATGTACATTAAAAAATTGTTCAATATTTTGCTACATATTAAATTAAGATCTCCATCTAAAGCATCTACTTGCAAAAGTAATAGGTTAAAGCTGTAAAAATGGGGACTGAGAAAGACGCATTGGCGGATGTGACAACCTTCCAAGTAAACAGCATTATTAATATTTGAACAAACAGAAAGCAAATACGAGTGATGTAAAATCAGTATTTTTTACTTTTGCAATATTTTTTTCCTTTGTTTACAACGAATCAATATAATGATTTCAAAAAATAGCTTAAATTGCAATTTCCATTGTATCTATGGTTTAACCTATGTTTATCGAAAGCTACTATTTTTATGGCACCATTTTTATTTAACAAGAGTCCAGATATCTAACAAATGACGGCAGTCTGACAAATAGCTTGATTAACCAATATAAAAGAGCATGCTATACTCCAACATAGGTAAAACAACTCAGATTCAAGTCTATTTATCCCTGCGGAAGCTATAATAGAAGATCTGAATATCAAGATACACAGAAAGTCTCCTACACTAAGACTATTGAATGTGAATTTACAAAAGTGGCAGTGAACTTAAAAAGACGATTCTTTTATGACCGCCAGTCATTGTTTAATAATTTTCAAAATTTCTGTCAAATATCAATCAGTAACGGACTGATAGAACCAAATATTGTATTTCTATTAAAAATAACTGTGGTACTTCTTATGGAAAAGGCTTACTGAAAAATCCAGATATTAAGAGAATTGTTTTTATTTCTTTGAGTTTCATATTTTATAATTAGGTCTTTTATTTACATAAACTTTGACCCACAGCTCCGCATACTCGGAAATAGAAACTCTGACTTCGTTATTGCTGTAAATTATAGAGACAAGCTGAATATTAAGTCCACTTCATTGGTTAAGAGATTTGTCCTTGTAATTCCATTTAGAATAACGTTTTCAGGTATAACGGAATAAGTTAATGATTTGGGAAAAGAGGACAAGTGAATTACGTGGAACTAATAATAACACTAGCATTGTATTAGAAATACAAAATTTTACAATATACACGATGTCCGGGACAAAGTGTCTGACAAAGAAAGACATTCCTTGACTAAAAAATAGTTGATTGTCATTAAAATAAAATTTGAAAGATGATTTTTTTTTTCAGAAAATTGAAAATAATATTCATAATTATTTGTCATCTTTTTTGTACACACGACACTTGCACACATTGTTCAACACCGCTTGGGGAAATAACCCGCGAACAGCTGTGAAGACATCGCCACTGTGGGTAACCACCGCACTCCAGGCAAGTATTGGGTGTGTTAAAAAGAGTTATTTGTAATATTTTTTTTGCACTCAATTACAGAAAGGGCGTGTTTGAAGTTTTATTTCAACAATAATTTATTCCATCATAGCCAATGAATAGTGTCTTTCTTTGTCCGGCATCTATTCCCAGACACGATGTATAGTTCTTTTACAAATAGATGCTTAATTAAATAATGTGGAGTATTCTTTAAAGGTACTAGTAAAAGGCTCAAAATGAACTAGGGTCTGTAATGAAAGGTTCCTTACCTTTAAAATTATGTCTATCAGTCAGTCACACTCTTACAATTTTACATCAAAATGCATGAAATTTTGGAAGTAGATACTTCATATGGAGATCTCAATTAGTATGTAGCGAAATATTATAAAAATACATACATACAAAAATAATAAATAGCGGGATGAAGATATTTTATTGCATGTCTTGTTGAGTCTTTTTTTGCATGTCATGAGAGATTTTTTTACATGTCAATTTTCAGCCAAATTTTAGGCTTAAACTTACAGCATGTGACAGAAATCAAAGATATACAAGAGACTTTGTTTTTTCGTCACTATATTAAGATGATAGTAATAAAATTTCTTCAATAAACTGCTAAAAAGAACAACATTCATAAAATTTTGAAACAATTTCATAAATTAAATAAAATATGAAACCAAAACAATCTAACTGCCCTTCATATTTTCCAATCTTTAATAATATTTAGGAATCTACTAAATTTAATTACGACTAAATTATTTCTTCTAATGGTATTTTAATTTTTCTGACTTCAATCTCGTAATTGAAGTAAGAATACAGTGTTAGAATATAAATTACAATAATAAATTATATATAGTACTAACGTTATCATTCGCTATCTTGACTTGGACTTCACATGCATCAAATGTTGAGCAAATGAATACCTAACGCACCAATGACTTGGCTATTCCTATTTTGGTGGCTTGTTTTTAAAATATTTTGATGTGTGAAAAAACGAGCAGGCCCCTTTCACTTAATATTATATACAGTGTACAGTATATGTTGCTATTAACATATTAAAATCATGACTGTATTTGCATTTAACATACTATTAGGCCAAACTCCATTAAATTAAATGTATGAGACGCCCAAACATTAAGAGAAGCCTTTTCTGTAAAATGAAGTTTTATTACATTATTGGCGCATTGATTGTTCTTCATCTGGTGTTTCATTTCGGCCAATTTCATCATGGCCACCTACTCTGTTTGACTGCCAAGCTTGCACGTAACCCGCACATTTTGATGGTAGCAAGCAACATAATGTGTAACGGACCGGTCTTTCCGGTAAGAAAGCATTTCGATTAGGATCAGATCTTTTAGAGTCCGG
Source organism: Druceiella hillmani (assembly GCA_039881145.1). Classification (NCBI taxonomy): domain Eukaryota; kingdom Metazoa; phylum Arthropoda; class Insecta; order Lepidoptera; family Hepialidae; genus Druceiella; species Druceiella hillmani. The sequence continues at coordinate 3,770,480 of JAYKKI010000040.1, read as the reverse complement.
GAGTAAACATACAACACTAAACGCGATAATAAGATGCCAAAAAGAATGTACAATTTTATAGTTCTGTTCAGTCTGCAGAAAAGCGTAACAAATCAAACCAACACTAACCAGGGAAACCCCCATAGGTAAATAACGAGTGAAATAAGTTTTTCCATAAAATAAAGTTTTGGTCTTTTTATATTCCCTGCCCCAAGTGAATATTACAATAGCAACCCCGGACGCAACAGGAAGCATAAAGGCTAGAAGAGACTGCATGTCCCATGTAGTCAATGAAGCTATAATTACCGCACCTGTCAATTGAAGCAAAGAATGTGCAGTAGTTTGCAGCACACTCATTGCCAGTAATGTGACCCAAAATGACATAATGCCACAAAAAAAATCACCGAATTGGAGGACATATACATTCAATATACAATATGCTACTTCAGCTTGGCCATCGCATGCATGATAAAATGTTGAAAATAACATGGTAAATGTGTACATAGTTCCTTCCGTGTAATATTCTCGTATTATTGCTATATATATTGAAAATAAAAATGCTAAATTACTTAAAGTTAAGAGAAGGGTTGATGTCAAAATTTCTTTGTAGGATTCCATTCTGGATGCGTCTGAACAGTCCCAACCTGAAATTATTTAAAATATTTATTATATAACAAGAGACACTAGCATAATTAATCATATCTAATAAAACAATTAACGACACATTGAATATAAAGCTATATGGACTGTTTTCATAGCATAGATGTTTTAAAAATGTGTTAATTAAAAACCCTTATACTATTATATAATCTCATCTTTGCCACAATGAAGTTGCCACATGATAAAAACAAATTTTGCATTGATAATAAGGTAATTAAAAAAAACATATTTAATATCCATAGATAAAAGTTGTAAGTCTAATATCATATTCAATTGTATAAATTCAATTTTATATTCAATTTTTCCATTCATTATGCATATTATTGTATGTACTGACATAAACTGAATTATTTTTTAATTACCTCTTGTTTGGCAAGAAAGTCTAATCAAGTAGTGTCTATATCTTTATAGCCAGTTACTAAAACTGTTATTACCCTCTGCCGGTAATTCTGAATTAAATTCAACCATAATTTCCATGGATTTTTGTCATCAACCTCTCCTAAACTTACCTTTTTTACAAGTGTTTCTAATTCTTTTTATTTAAATTTTCCATGCTCTAGATCCATTTCATTTGCTTATTCTCTCCTATTATGGATAACAGCTTGGAAAATTCTTCAATTTCAACCATCCCATAGATCTGTTAAGAATATGGTGTAATTTCATAAACTTTCACAGAATTATAATAAACCTAGATACCGCTTCTTTTTTTTAATACTAATTATATACGTCACTATACGTTACTCACAATATTACTTAAGATTTATCCATGTATAACTGTAGTCAATTATCCACAAATTTGACAAAACAGCCTAAAATATCCACAAATTTGACAAAACAGCCTAAAATATCCATAAATTTGATAAAACAGCTTAAAAGCTTTCCCCTCGTTTATTATAAAAAAACAGCAAGGCAACACACAACACTAAGCAGCTCTATTTTCTAAGCAACCATACAAAACAACCCAAAACCAAAAAATTAAAAATTGCCAAAAAAATAATGCTTACCATCTTTTCACTTACATTAGCCATTGCGTTAAACTAAGTTCAAGTACACTAATAAACACTTTTTGTGCTACAACAAGAAAACAAATTATGAAATAAAATATATGCCACAAATAAAAAATTTCCCTTCCATAAATTTAAAATTTTACACTGCTAATAATACTATTATTCTTTCATATTTTGAAAAAGATTTAAAATAAACTTAGATTAGGAAAAAACAAATGCCTATATTCATAATTATGAAGGAAATCAAAATATTATGAAAACCTATAAGATAATTTTATACTTCGAATAATATTAACGTACCACTTCGATTCATTCTTTATAATGCTTACATTATTATTGGATGTGTGTTTATATCGCATAGAATTATTATTGGATGTGTGTTTATCTCGCATAGAATTACTATTGGATGCGTGTTTACCTCGAACAGAATTATTATTGGATGTGTATTTATCTCGAACAGAATTATTATTAGATGTGTGTTTATCTCGCACAGAATTATTATTGGATGTGTGTTTATTTTTCACAAATTAAGCATAGTATTATAAATACTAGAATATTTGAGTGTACTTACAGAGCGTTAATATTCTCAAGAGAAACTGAAAGAATTATGGTCATGAACTCAAATGCAAATTGCGAATCATATCATCAATCATTAAACATCTTCAAACTTCTAGAATTTAATTCTAGACATTAAAGCTTGATGGTAAGTAACTCAATTGTTTCCGAGTTATTAAACTATGAGTATAAAGATAATAAAAATTCTACTTGATATGAATATCATTTCGCAGAAGGCATTGTTTCTTGATAACTTTCCAGCCTTAACCATTATTCCTTAGTTTTACCTGATACCTAATTTTTATTTAAATTTGTTTAAAAATTATGGTATTTTTTTTATTAAATATGGTATATATCCTTGATATTACCCTAGAGTCTAAGCTAACTGTAATTATTACAATGGTGATGAACAGGCAAGAATTGTACATATCTTTTTAAATAGCAAACCTAAATAAAATACAGTTCTTTTACAATTTCATTACTAACACAGATATAGATAAAATGATAAAAAACAAACCATAGCTTGTCTTCAATACTGTTTACCATTAAACTCATTAAAATTCGCACGATCAAAAATATCATACCATTCTAAAGGAGTATTCTAATTAAGTGGGTCAAAAAATACTTTTTTTAATTAAGTTTTTTATCTACAATTTTCATAGAATTTGTACCTGCAAGAATATATCCAAAACTTGAAAAGTATGAAAATTACAATTTTTTTATATGTCTTTCCACCTCACTGACCATGAAAAACAAATAAATTTTAATAAAATTTTATTGAGCGTAAAAAATTGCTTTAACAATACAAGGGCAGGAAGTAACCTTTTGTGGAATTGACATCACTGATTAAATATAAGTATTAAATGTAATAACAAAGTCATATTAAAAACTTCTATCACTTTTTTCTCAAAATTAATTATTAAAAATTATTGTTTTTCAAATTGATTGCGTCTCCAGAACTAAGGCACCAATTTAATAAATCAAATGCTAATTTATTTGTAATTAAACTGCATATAGCTCTAACAGAATCAGACTATTATTTCATTGTTTTCTTCAATCTGTTACCCTTTGAAAAACATGGTAAAAATAAACTTCTTTACAAGGGGAGGTAAAAACGTTCACAGAATGGAAGGGAGGAAGGGTTAAAAGCATTGTGATTTTTCTTTTTCAACATAACTCTTAACCCTAATACAATTTTCAGATCATTTAATTAACTTGCTTATACCCTGAAAAAACAGTGTTTATTTTTCCTTCAAAATTGCTGAAACCCCTTTATTGTTGACAAATTTTCTTTTCATTTTTGGGATGTATTCCCAACTAATCATAATGTGCGAAGTCTGGACTGTCAAATGGATATTCCACATTTGGAAGCCCCAATTGTGAAGGACAGTCATAGCAACATGGCTCTTGTATACAGGCACGTCGACATGCAGAAACAGCACATCCTTCACCAATTTTCCTTGCCTTTTCTCCTTCACGGTTTCTCTTAACCTTACCAGCAGGCTTGCGAAGTACTCCCCAAATAGTAAAACACATACTTTATAATCAATGAGCAGGATACACTGTACCTCAAAAACAATCATCATTATTTTACCAGACTAATGTGACACCATGAACTTTCAAGGGGTGGTATACCCTTTTTATGCTCCTGCATAGACACCTGCTTTGATTCATACTTGTAATTTTGAACCCACATTTCATTATCCATACTAATTCGGTTGAAAAATTCATCCTCATCGTCTCTGCAGAAAAACATATAAACTCTCTATGCACTGTCATTTTTGCGGCAATGTGAGCATTCTCGAGTCCCATCTTGAGATGCCCTTTGATGTACGAAGATGGTTATGGAAAATATTTAAAATAGTTGTAGCAGATATTACAACCATTTCTGCGAGCTGCTTCTTCTTTAAACTGGCACCTTTCAATATAAGTATTTAAATTTTTTCAACAATGTTAGAGGAGGTGGTCTCAATCGGCCGTCGTGAGTCTGAATCCTCTTCAATCGACTTTCCCTTTACTTGGAGAGATTGTGCCACTTGTAAATCTTGGTTTTACTAAGACAAGAGGCTGCGTAAACTGATGACATTTCATCCAAAATAACTTGAGGGAATTTTCTTTGTTTCATAAAAAACTTGATGTCCACATGAAATGCAAATTTTTAACCTAACAGATTAACCCGGACTAACAAATTCCCTCCATTCTGCGAACTTTTAAATATGCCCTCATATTTCCACGTCATTTTTCTAATAATTCTCATACAAGAATATATGCAACAACTTTTGTAATTGGACCTTTGTAAAATAATGTTTAATTTATTTGCAGCTGTCTAATTATGACAACTATGAATCTTTAAACAACTCAATCGACTGTAATAAATTTTGTTTTAAATAATTTTGTATAAATAAAAATTTGTACATAGCATGTTAAAATATTAACAAAAAGCTATAAAAAACTTGGAAGCCATGTTAATTTTCATCAAAAAAAAATTATTATACATTATTTTTGATGTAAATATGAATGAAAATACACCTCTTTAACAAGAAATTAAGCAAGTCTCATTATTTGTTCAATTTTTAAAAAGGGCTTTTAAGTATGAATTTAAGCTATATATTTTAAAATACTTACTGCCATATCCATAATTACATTTGCATGATGACATCACAAGCCCACCTGATGTTGTAAACAAACACTTGCCATGGTTACTACAATGTCCCATCACACACGGCATTGACGAAATTGAAAACATTACACTGGCGTTGCAGGCACTCCCGTTGATCTTTTTGTTTGCGAGTAACTCACTCTTTTGTCTGTATTCCCTTGCTTTTGTTATATCCGATTCGACCATATAGATAGTGTCATTCTCTAATGAGGTCATACAAGGACACACAACCTCATCACAAAATAACCTCAAACTAATATACCAAGGTCCTGACTCAGGGAATGGTATTAATACTTTATCATTTATGGATTCTGAATCAGTACTATTTAGAACCATAAGAGCAGAATGATAGTTATCATTGTGGCGACATTGCCCGTTCTCTGTAGGTATACTATAAAAATCTACACTTGAGCAAATTACGAGTTTAAAAAATGGATCATCTTCCGAAAATACTAATAAAGTCGAACTATCGTTATAAAATACTCTTGTATATCCCATGTAATATTTCACATTCATAAGTAGCGTGAAAGCTACAGTCAAAGTTCCACCAATATCTAAACGTTCATTGATGTTAAATTGTAAAGTGACAAGTTCACCGGCAGTCAAGTTTATTAAGTTAGGAGAAAGATCAGAATCCACAGGTGGCAAATCATACTCAAAAGTAAAGAATACACCTTTTGTCTCTCGGACTAATTTATTTATGGTGTGATTTAACACAACTTTATCAAATCGAACCAATTCATTAGATACTTCACAATCTTCCACAAACGTAGCATTCTCATTTAGTTTCTCAATAGTTAAATAATGCCAATTATGGAAATTTGGGTATAATGATATTTCTATATTTAAATTAGATTGATTGATGTAACAAGAAACTAGATTGTTGTCTTCTGCAGGTATAGACCCTCCATTGATCGTAATTAATATTTTGTCTTCATTTTTGAGATCTAACTTGTCAGTGTCCGTTAAAGACATGTTCAAAACTAAAATGTTAATATCCGCTTCCAACATACATTTATAAATATTGGTTGTGTTGATTAATTTTAGTGTAATGGCTTCATAACAGTTTATAATTGGTATTCCTTCTTTCTTCACTTGTAAATCTGAATATAAAACTGTTTGACAATCTGCACTTAGACCTGAAACAAATAACATTTCATCTTAAAATATTTCTTCATATACTAAGAATTTGCAGTGACAAAAATAACATTGATCAATTTGGATATTTCCGAAAAACGTAAAGGAAAAGATTGAAAGGTTTTTATACTATTTCTTTACAAATTCTCCTTTTGGCTATTTTCAACTACAAAACTATAATAACAAAATACAAATTACAAAATAGATAATGTAGTGAAGTACATTAATTTCATTGTATTGAATGCTAATAGCATTCACTACATTGAAATTAATACACCTATATACATATTTGTAGAACATTAAATATTATTTTATTTTACTATTGATGTAGATATTAAAGTCTCGGCTAAAATACAAATTACAAAATAGATAATGTAGTGAAGTACATTAATTTCATTGTATTGAATGCTAATAGAATTCACTACAATGAAATTAATACATACTATATACATATTTGTAGAACATTAAATATTATTTTATTTTACTATTGATGTAGATATTAAAGTCTCGGCTAAAATACAAATTACAAAATAGATAATGTAGTGAAGTACATTAATTTCATTGTATTGAATGCTAATAGCATTCACTACAATGAAATTAATACACATATATACATATTTGTAGAACATTAAATATTATTTTATTTTACTATTGATGTAGATATTAAAGTCTCGGCTGTATAATACAATGCAGAAAGTATTTATTTCTGAACCCTCTAAGAAATTAGTTGTACTATTAATAAAATGCTAATATTATTATATTTAAAATTAAATTTAGGAATATTTATTATTAGTTAGAATTGACATACCCTGTTGTGACACTTTTTGAGTTCTTGGATCTTTCCATTTAACAAAAGCAAGTGCAAACCAGTCACCCGGGAGTGGATTGTCAATAATTATTGTCCTATTTAAAGAATCCGATAAAATATTTATATGATAGATGTTGGACGTTCTCATTGCGTAATCAATGAAATGAGAAGGAAATGAGTATCCGTCGGGATTGATAGCCGGAAAAGAACCATGCTTCAGATGAACCTCCACATTCACTGGTTTACAGGAACCTAGAATTAAATATAAGCCATTCTTATTATCGCTTAACGTTTGTGAATTATTTACCTTCACTTCATAAAAAAAAGAACAGATATGATAAAAGTTCATAATACATTTTCAGATTGTGTCTGCTTGAACTTTTGTGTGAAAATTAGAAGTTATCCTGATTCTATTTCGAATTGATTTAAAATAAAATTTAAGCTTTATTATATATTAGTTAAGTTGCTATAATTAAATTAACACTGCACTGTTTTTTTTTTATTTCCTGACAATTAGTGTCTTCTAGTACACTTGGTTTTATATTGGCACTGACAAAATATGCATTTCATTTCTGAGGAATTACAATTGGTACACAAATAGTCTTGTTTTGAAAATACATTTTTGAAATGACTTGAAATAAACTTTATGCATATAAATTTAAAAATAATATTTTTTACTTATAATTATTTTCATTCCATGAAAGTTCTTTTTCTTTGCTTTATAAACAAAAGATAAGAGCCTTCGCTTCACAATTTTGAATTGCCTCTGAAATTTACATATTCACTTTCAACCTCTAATAGCCTCCTTCTTATAAAACTCAAAACTGCAATAGTTTGCAAGTTCAGCATGAATGCATTTGCTAAGTATTATCGTTGAGGTAATTGATTGTAAATCCTAATCTTTGTCTTCTAAAGAAACTTGTTTCCCTAAGACATATCTTGAAGTGTGACCAACCTTTCTAGTATAGCAATTTCAATAAAAAATTGCAATGAATTTGTTCCATATCCTGTTCTATCAGTATAGTAATTGATAAACTTCTCTAATTCAAGATTGATTTACTTTCTTAAAAATGAAATGTTATGACTTTCCAGGAATTGAAGAAAAAAAATTATGGTTTTCCCTCATAGATTGAAACTTAAAATACAACTCTTGATACAACCTTTTATGCTTCGAAAATAAAGTGACTTTTTCACGTGATAGCAATAAACCCTAGTAAACAATTTTTCTGTGATAACATGTATTACAATGAGATTAAGAGGAACAGTGTTAAGTAATTAATAAAAAGATCACCTTAAATATATAATTTACATGAAAAAAATTTGCAGCACTGAAATTTGATTGCTTACGTAATGTATGCAAGCCTTCAGCAATAATAATAAAAAAAGCAGTCACACATTGTATTAGTAATTTTAGTTCAATACTTATTTTAATACACTTGAATCGTAACTAAAACAAAATCTAAAAATAATATTTAAACAGCAGATAACTAAAACAAATTTCACAAAGTTCATTTGAATTCCATGAACTTTCTAGGATATTTCAAGTGTGAACGGTTAATTCCACAATTTCAAAGATTCCACGATGTGGCAAGCCTGTAATTACAACGTTGAATTTATTGTAAAAAAGTTATATTAAAAACAAAAAATTTCCTGGTTATACGAAATCTGTTTCCACACTCACGTGAACGTATTTTGACATGCTCACTATAACAAAAATAGTGCTTACACTTCCAGTAGTAGTTCTTTTTTTAAGTACAAGTGATCATGTTTATACATATCTATAAAGTAATAATGCAAAGCACAAAAGCGTTTGAATTAAATAAACAAATATATCTACAGAAATTAAAAAATTCTTATTATCAGTGCATGAATCAATGGCTTTAAAATTGTAAAGTTAAAAAGAAATTAGCTACTTTTAAAATTCAATATAAAATTATGTATGTAAATACGTTAGAAATTAATAATCATGTTTTATAATTGATAAAGATGAATTAAAAATTGGTCATGAATTAAACGAAGTAAATAATTGTAAAAGCGAAGATTTTAATTTCTTATAATTTGGCAATTAAATTACGTACGTAAAACGAGAAAATGATAGCAGTTTTAAATACTAGGTAAAGTAACATGAGCGTTAAAAAAAAATTAATAAGTTTTGACATAACCATTTTAGAATATGAAAAATATATTACCTATTGAATTCATATGAAAATTTTGAGCCTGAAATATAAATCTCGCTATTGTGACATCGGTTGGAGCTTTATAATATAAGACTGCGACGCTCCGAAACCCCTTATACCTGTAGATAGCAGTGGCAGAAATTCTAGAAACTAGTTCGTAATCCGGTAAAATATTGGTTTTAGCTTGCAATAAATTTTCAAGCATTTTTCTGTGTTTTTCTTCGCGATCAGATTGATTTGCATCATCATCATCAGCACCATAACAATAACTGTGAATAGTCAACAAAACTAAAAAATGTACTATTAACATTATAAATGAATATTACAGACGTTCTTTGTTATAACTTAACTCATATTTGACTAAGTGCCTCTCATGCGTGAAGCGTACGTAAAAATCTCAGCGGCAGGATGAGCCTAATTTAGTAATTGTTGAATCTAGGCTTATGTTGATTCATGAGTACATTGAGAACGTGTTCGGCGCCTTCGCGGAAATTATTCAAGCGAAATGTCAAATTGATAAGTGATAACAGATAACTGTGGTGTAAACAATGAAATGTTACCCGATTCAATACTTTCAATTACATCGAATAAATTAGTATAATAAGGCTACTTCGATAAGACGGCCAATCTAAATACTTCACTATATTTTTACTGCGAGACTCTAATTAACACTAATAAATAACGCCGACGTTCGCAGCAGTGCCTTTATATAATTAATATATACAGCCGCTGCTGTAAATGTTGTTCTTAAAAACAATAATAACAAAGTAAATATTTTTTAAATCAAGTTTGAATCGATCTCTATTTTTTCTAATATTCATAATAATAACGCTGTAGTATTTTTGTCTTTAAAATAATTATGATATTTTTCTTGTATTTACTTGGTAAACAAACGTAATCGGCTAATGATTGTGTAACCACAATTTATAAATATATTTGGCGTTAATAATTTAATTATCAATAATCACAAATTAATTAGACCACATTTGAATCTATGGCCATATCATCAGTTTAAGTAAATATAGTTGTATAGCTGATATAACTATATATATATATATATAATAAAGTGTTTTGTGCAAACTTTTTCATACAAAATAAATCGAGATGATTCAACTTCATTACATGAAAACATATTATTTATCGTACTTCCTTCACTGTGGAGTATGTTAGAAAGAAACTAAAGGCAAAATAAGGAATTCAAAAAAAATATTAGTTACAGAAGAGCTCACCGCAGTTTGAAGTAGAGTCAAACAAATGATTACGCTTCTTATAATGTATCCTTAAAGGCTGATGTATATTTTTTTAGTTAAATAGCGAGATTAGTTTATTCTATTGTATTTTTTTTTCAGCGGGTCCAGCAAAAATCCACTGATTCCCCACAAGCGGGTCCCTTTTGGATACAATATCCAATTTGGCACATGGGTCCCACAATGTCTCTGCTTCAAAGAGATAAATTTAAGTAAAGTAAAAAATCAACCAGATCTCTAATAAAAACATTTAAAATAATAAAAACAAGGCTATTACCAAACTGATCCCCTAAACCAGTTACGATCCTCAAAAGATGTGGTCCCCATTAAAAAGCAGTCCCCTCAAAATATCAACTAGACCATCTTAAGACCTACAAGTACTTCTAACTCCACCCGCTAGGCCAGCTGAAGATCCACAAGATCTAGACCTAGATCTAGACCCACTGACAACTGGTTGAAAACCGGTTGGACCAGTTAAGATTCATAGTGAGTCTCCTCTGAAAAATACAGTAAGGGTGAGATACAACTGTTTGGACACATTTTGTTCAAACGTGCAGACTAGTTTAGCTTCAGGTATCATTTTTTCATTGTGATTTACGAGAAGAGGAACCAAGGTTGTAACCAAAAATTTAGGATAAAATTGGATATCAACTACTTTAAATAATTATGTGCGTATTAATAATTAAGAGATTATAATATATAAGAGATACAGAGATGTGCGTATTAATAATTAAGAAGCGAAAATAATAAATAAAAAGGTGGCGTCCTAACAACTTATGGATTGCATTAAACGCGTCTACACGCGCGACGTGTAAGTTGGCGGCGTGCAGGAAACGCGCAGGTGGGGTTCACAGCACTTACTCGTTGAAAAAATAGAACGGGTTTCTATTTTATTTACTTAGGGCGAATTTAAATTTTTGACGGAAAACATCTATTTTTGCGAAGTTTATTATAAACTCTGGGAATATGAAATACAATAATTTTAATATGAAAATCTTTTTTTTGCAACTCATTCCTCGCCAAAATCGCTAAGGAGGGGCAAGTTTATTTTAATTTTGAAATGCGAGAAAAGGAGGAAAATCCTTATTTCCTCATATTCAATTTGGTGAACAAACAGTTTTGATTGACGCAATGTCAAAACAGAAAAAGAAAAATATTTATCTTTACCTTTATCTTTGATTATATAGCGTTCGTTCTCTCCAGAGAGAACCTTTGCCAATGTCAAGTGTGGAAAAAAGGCTATGCAACACTGATTAAAACATATTTTGGATATTTGTCATTGTTGCTTGTTAACAAAAGAATAAACTATACAATGAAACAAAAACTAAATTAGAAGTTGGCTAGAATTAAACTAAAAGAAGAAAACGACATTATAATATAAAGAAAGTACAAAATAAGTATATACAAATATACAAACATAAAAAAATAAACATGAACATAAGTATAAAAAATTCTATATTTTGATGTCGTTTTTTCTTATGAACTGAATGATTAATCCTAAAATGGGTTTGTTGGCAATAAATAAAAGTGATCTTATGTTGATGGGCAATTAAATTTTATATTTTAATAATTTGGAAACAAACGAAGGAAATTTATTATTTAATGGACATGAAAAAATGAAATGATTTAAATTTCCTTCTCCAAACCCGCAATCGCAAATTGGAGACTCTCTGACCCGCAGTCTAGCCAAATGAGTAGGAATAGAACAATGACCCAAACGCATGCGAGATACCACAGAGGATTCCTTTCGAAAGAAAGTAAATATTGAGAACCAAGGTTTTGAAGGTATAAAAGGTTGGATCTGGAAATATCCCGCACCTGTAATCTGGGATGATCTTTCCCACGCCCTCTGCCAGTCAAACGCCATCCAAAAACGAGTCATGGGAAGAAGATCCTCAATGAAATTAGTAGTGAAACATGGATCCCCGTTCACTGCGGCAAACCAAGCTTTTGCGTCGACTATTTCATCACCTACGATGCCACAATGACTAGGGATCCATGCAAGAACGACATCGGATCCCGATCTCTCCAAATCAAGCGTAAGTTGTTTGATCCGAAGAATCAGGAAATTACAGTTTGAAGAAAATGGATTACCAAGAAGGGACTGTAAACAACTTAAGGAATCAGAGAAGATAAGGAGCCTGCGAATCTTTTTGAGTAGAGCATAATTCAAGGCCTCCACAATAGCACAGCATTCCCCGGAGAATACCGAATACTCCTTAGGAAGGCGAAAGTAAGCTGAATGAGCGGTGGATGGAGAGTAAAATGACGCTCCGACATAGCCATCTCTACCGGTTTTTGATGCATCTGTGTATATTCGCGTCCAATCCATCCAAAAAGAATTCAAGATAGAATTGAACAGCGAATTAGCATTTTTGGACTCCTTATCAACTCCAAAGCACAAATTTATATTTGGCCTGTGAAATACCGAGTCAAATGGGAAGCTATAGAGAGGGAGAGAATAATTTTGATAAACGGGGTTAGTGAGGGATTTGAATCTTTGGAAGCTAACAATAAGAGGAGGTCGGGACTTAGAACGCCAAAAAGGAGTATGTTAGAATAAGCAAAAATGAGAATAAACCTAGAGAGAAGGGTGAGTTTTAAATAACGATCAGCTAGGTATTGTCGCCGGAGACTTAAAGGAGGATCAACACATTCTACTTGTAGGGCATTTATGGGACTGGATTTCATAGCACCTGCTATGATCCTCAGAGCTTGAGACTGAATGCGGGTCAATTTAGTGGCATTGGATTTGGAAATAGGATCAAGTAGAAATGAACCGTATTCTAGATGACTACGGACTAGAGCATTATATATTAACTTTAATGTGGAAGGGTGAGAGCCCCACCACACTCCCGAAAGAGCGCGGAGGATATTCATATTAGCTTGGCATTGGGAGATGACATATTCGATGTGAATGTTCCAGGATAATGAGTCTAGGAACATACCTAAGAATTTGGTATTGGATAGAACAGGGATAAAAGAGGAATTATAAGAAATAGATAACGGTGGAGTAATTCTCCTTCTCGAGAAGACTACGACAGCGCTTTTGGAAGGGGATAAATCCATACCATGAGAGGTAACCCATTTATTTAGGTTAACAAGGGCAGAGTTCAAAGCATTTTCGGCAACAATTATTGATTTATCAGAAGAACATAAAAGCAGGTCATCGGCGTATTGCAAAACACTGAAAAGATTGGTAATGGACTTAAAACAGAACCTTGGGGAAGACCCTTCCATATAGTTCTTGTAAAGGAGGGGGATCCAGAGGTCTAAGAATAATAGATCTTTCTAAAAGAAAATTGAGGAGAAAATTTATAATCTTAATCGGAATCCCAAGATTATGAAGAATTGTTTGGAGGACTGGAAGGATTACATTATTATAGGCTGAAGAAAGATCTAAAAAAGCAGCAACGAGAAACTCTTGTCGAGAGAAAGCAAGTCTGATGTTAGTGGTTAGGACGCTTAGATTGTCCAACGTAATTTTAGCTCTTCTGAAGCCAAATTGGTTCCTTGGAAAAATAGAATGATGTTCAGTAAACCATTCCAAACGATTCTTAATTAAATGTTCCGTAATCTTCGTTAGAATAGGAGAAAGGGCTATGGGTCTGTAGGATGAACCTACATTGGGATCTTTATGAGGTTTAAGAATGGGAATTATTATTTGAGTTTTTCAAGACTTTGGAATAGAACCTGATTTGAACATACAGTTAATGAGGGATAGAAGATACCAACGGGTAGATGGTAAAGTATTTTTCAACATTGAATATGACATTCCGTCAATACCAGGGGAAGAATCCTTAAGATGGTGTAAGGTGAAATCCAATTCGTTAATGGAGAAATCTTCTTCTAAAAAATGATTGGCGCTAGAAAAGTTATACCTGAAAGGTAATTCATCTAAATTTGGGACGGATGGAGGAGCGAGTTTATTTAAAAATTGATCTACCCAATTCTCGTGTACAGATTTGGGAAGATCAGGCTGAAAAATAAACCGAAAGCGTTTTATATTAGACCAGACCACACGAGAGGGAGTAAAAGGAAAGAGGGATTGACAGAATTTCTTCCAGCCTTCCCTCATTTTTAAGGAGAATTCGTTTAGTCTGAGCTTGGGTCTTTCGAAACAAGAGGAAGTTTGCTTCCGACATATTAGATTTATATATCGCTTCAGCCTCTTTACGGGTTTTAACCGCTGCGGAACAGTCTCCATCCCACCGAATATTTAGGCTGGCCATTAATTATTTTTTTTAAATTTAAACGGCGGACTTTAGTGACTTTACCGCACCCTTCAGGGACTTCTATATTGTGTAAAACCTCCTCGTCAGACCAATCAACTGGAACATTGCGAACAATTCCCATACGACTGACGTTAAAGGAGGGGATAAACAATTTGTTTTGACCTGCGAAGGCAGAGTGGTTAATGAATCGGTTGGCGGCATCAGCAGATGAAAATTCCACCGAAATCCTGTTCCTGCCAATTTGTTTCACTCCATCTCGAGTAATTCCATCAACTTTAAATTTTTTTAAGGTGGAACCAAATTTCACAGCATGGAATGAAAATCCGGAATTAGGCTGGGGCTCTTTTCTCTGTACGTGGACAATAAATGGACCAACGTCGCTAGGGACGTATAAACGACCCTCAAAAGAATTCGGAGGGGGAGAGGGAGAAGAAGAGGTCGGGGTTGGAGGAAGAGATTTTGAACTTGCTTCTGAAAGAGGAGTGAGAGGGGTCTTACGAGGGATTGTATCCTCTATTTCAGTACATGAAGAATCAGAAGGATGAAAAGAGGGATTATTCTTAAGCTTATTTTTTTACAGTTGGCTCTTTTACAATTTTTATTTTTTCGTTTCAGTTCCGGTTGGGAATCCGAAACTGTAACAAAACTGGCAGGCGATGTAGGAGAAGCAAATTCATTAAAACATATTGGAGACTTAGAAGGGTCTGGAGGTTTCGGGGGAATAACTAAATTCATTTTCCTAAAAGATAACCTGACTCACAAAAATAAATAATACAACAAATGAACAAAAGAACAAACTTACCGAGAACTGGTTGAAACAATAAACGGGATACATATAAAGTCAAAAATTAAATGAAAATAAATTGAAATAAAAATAACACAAAACTAAATAAGTTTTAAATATCACGAAAATAATAAAGAAATAATAGAGTTGCGAAAAACCTTTCCACTTTGTTTGACGGTTTCTCAAAAATATTTATTTAACGAAAATATACTTTAAATTTCATATATTTTGTAGGCCGGATCCAATGGCATTTTACGCTTCAGCCATTTCGTTACGAAGCGCTCATGAATGATCATTTTGGATGCACTCCATCTCACATTTCGAAAAATTCGCGATCTCGTTTAACTTTCGATGTTATTATGTTGGGATGACGATTTATTTATTTTAGATATCCCGTCAATTTGAATATTCCAAAAATTATTTCAGCGCAGTCGGAAAAAAATTACATATTCTTTACTTTAGGTATTTTTGTAAATGCGTATAAATTTTATAAGTTTAAAATTTCTCTACCATTATATTGATAATCAAATTAATCATATCTTAGTTTTACTGATTTAAATTTCAAATATACTGTTTTTTTTTATTTCAATCCTAGATATCATTGTACAACAATATTATTTTATTCAATTTGATACACACAAAACTTACAAAAGAAGAACCCGATTTATCAATTAATACTAACATTTGCCAGCGGATTCGCTCACGTAGTTATAATTAAAACCATGTAGGGATATTTTAAAACATGCAGCGTTAACTAGAATGTTTAAAGAAAAATAAATTATAAGTTCAATTTTCTGACTTTATAATACAAATGTAAATGAAAACAAAAACGTTTTCCTCCAAATTAGGAATTAAAGGGAGTGATTCTATTACTGCCTTATATTGCGTACATGGCGTTCCGTATTCGTGACTCCGTTGCGTCGTTGCTTTCTTATTATCATTATATACTTTTTGGTTTCAAATAAGAATTTTCCCGAAGGAATGAGATTGACCGAAGTAAAAATATAATTTCTCGGCCTACTAACTTTCTTCGCGTAAAGCACGTCGATTGTTCCTTTGCGATGTGAAAGAGGGACAATCAAATATATTTTCTCATTTATAATATTAGTAAGGATTTTTCGGTCCAGAAAGTGATCTATATAATTTCCTAACTCTTCAAATATATCTGGGCAAAAAGAAGGATAAACAAATACACTCGCATTTAACATATTACCTTGAATCATAATATTAGTTAGGAGATTTCCTGAGATGAAAAATTAGCCCATATCATTTCCCGATCTACCAACTATCTCTGTGCAAAAACACTTCGATCATTTATTCCGACCCGACGTGAAAGAAGGATAAAAAAACACACTTTCGCGTTTATAATATTAGTTAGAATTTGATATTAGTTAGGATAAGATTTTCCGGGACGAAAAGTATTCTGTGCCATTTTCCGGCCAACCAACTATCTCTGTGCAAAAAAATTCCGACGCTTGGGCCGATCGTGCCTCTCTATCACTTGTTCCGCGCTCTCGCTTGCACGCTCAGGCTCAGGCGGAACGTGACACTTTTTCATGCGTGCAGCCGGTGTTAATCGATTTATAAGACGTTATCACGTCGATCCGTTATTCAGTTAAGACGTGAAAGAATTACAAATAAATACACTTTTGCCTTTTTAATTTTAGTTAACATTGTAATATTAGTAGGAAGAAATTTCCCGGATAGGAAAGTGGCCTATGCATTTCTCGACTCGCTAACTATCTTTGTGTAAAGCACATCGATTTGTTGTTCCGTGGCGACGAGAAAGAAGGACAAACATATGTTTGTATTTATAAATTAGTTAGATTTATAATATTAATTTTTTTTTTTTTTTTTTTTTTTTTTTTTTATATCCTGCTACTTAGCGATCTGTTTGTTTCAAACAATAATCTAATGTGTTGTCAGATTTTCATCAGCTAAATTATTCTTAGCAAAGACATGCACCCAACGGTGCAATCCTCATATTTTGTCCGCGAATCTTGTCGCAAGTTCAGATACGCTATTCCTCTTAAGGCGGGAGAATCTTAGACTGCCCTCTCCTTGAAGTTCAGCAGCTAGTTCGTTCATATGTTGGTCCAGTCTGAGTTGATATTTCTTGCTGTTTATTTCAATTTCGTCCTTCACAGTTCTCAGATTTAAATCTAGGTTCACATATTTGTTGCTTATGTGGGATGGTATATTAAACATGGCTCTCATTGTTTTACTTTGGAACCTTTCAAGTATTTCGATGTTACTATGGCTGGCTGTGCCCCAAAGCTGAATGCCGTAAGTCCATATGGGCTTCAGTATCGTTTTATAGATAGCCATTTTACTGGAATCTGTCAATTGTGATTTACGGCCGATTAGCCAGTACATGCTGCGGAGTTTGCTGTCTAGTTGCTTCCTTTTAGTCCATATATGTTTACGCCAAGTGAGTCGACGGTCGAGGTGCATACCCAAGTATTTGGCGTCATCTGATTGTGGGATCGCTGTATCAAAAAGTTTTACAGGTGGGCAGGTTTTTCTTCTAAGTGTGAAAGTTACTTGGGCTGACTTATCTGTGTTGACTTTAATACGCCACTGCTGGCACCATGCTTGGATGAGAGAGATATGGGATTGGAGGCTTTCAGATGCGGAATCGGGATTATCATGTGACGAAAGAAGTGCGGTATCATCTGCGTATGTCGCTGTGGTAGTGTTGGCATAAGTAGGTAGATCTGCTGTAAATATCAAATAGAGTACTGGTCCCAGTATACTACCCTGTGGAACTCCTGACTTAATTGGGTGCATTTCTGATGTTTCGGAGTTATATTTCACTTCGTAGCATCTTTTTCCAAGATACGATTTAATCAACGGAAAAAAGGAGTGCGGTAACATTTTTTTAATTTTAAAGAGAAGCCCAGTATGCCATACCTTATCAAATGCTTGGCTAATGTCTAAGAAGACTGCGGAGCAATATTGTTTATTTTCCAATGCTCTACTTATGACATCAACCAGCCTATGCACTTGCTCGATAGTTCCGTGGCCCTCTCTAAATCCAAACTGATGTGTTGGTATTATATTTGCTAAGTGTTCCCTCATTCTGTTAAGTATTATCGTTTCCAGTAATTTTCCAATTACCGGAAGGAGACTGATAGGTCTATAAGATGACACTTCTTGAGCAGGTTTACCTGGTTTCAGTATCATTATTACCTGTGCTATTTTCCACTGGCTTGGGTAGTAGGACTGTCTTAAACATGCGTTGAAAATAGCGAGTATGAACAGTATTCCTTTTTTTGGGAGGTGTTTCAAAAGTGTCGCGTCGATAAGGTCATAGCCAGGGCATTTGCCTTCCTGGAGTTTTAGGATTTCCCGCCTCAGTTCATTTGGTGTCACATGCTTAAGTGGTAAGCACATTTGAATAGGTGTCTTTAAGTACTCCTCTATTTCATTGTCCAGATATTGATTACTGCTGGGAAACGGTTCAAAAACTTCATGTAGGTGATCAGCATATCTGTTAGCTTTTTCACTATCAGAGCGAGCCCAGGATCCCGTTTTTGTTCTTAGCGGTGTGACTTGTTGTTTGGGACGCTTTAGGTTTTTGGTAGCTTTCCATAACGAGTAGTTTGTGTCACTAGTATGTGTCAGTTTTGTGAGATATGATTGTAGATTCTCATTTGCCAATTCTTTGATTAGAGTTTTAAGATGTTGTGTGGCTTTATTTAAGGCAGTCTTGTCTCTAGGATAGTGAGTGTTTTGCCATACTCTGCGGAGTCTACGTCTTTCGTTTATACAATCCTTGATGAATTCAGGGTACACATGCTCTATAGCAGTTCCCGTTTTGTGATGGGATGTAGCCCTGTTTGCAGCGTCATGAATCAGTTTGTTTAGTCCTTCTATAGCCCGTTCTATTTGGTCAGACGTTTTCAGTGAGATCCTGAGCTGTATTTCCGTTGTGATGATATCCTGATATTTTTTCCAGTTAGTATTCTTATTGTAGATTTTAAGTGGTACTTCTGTTAGTAATATCTTACTATATACCCTTAGAACAATAGCAGAGTGGTCTGAGATAAGGTCAAAGTCAGGTTCTGTTTTAGTGTTATTTATTGCAATGTTTCTAGATATGAAAAAATCCAGCAAATCGGGTATTTTTCGTGGATCTGTCGGCCAATAGGTAGGTTCTCCAGTGGACAAGCAATCAAGATTAAGATCTTTCACAGCTTGATAGAGCGACCTTCCTCTAGTTGTTATAAGTCTAGATCCCCAGAACAGGTGTTTAGCGTTCCAGTCGCCCCCACTTATAAAGCGATGTCCGAGTATAGAGAAGAAATCTTTATATTCTTCTTTTGCCATCTGGTGTTTAGGAGGGCAATAAACTGCAGCAACGGTAATGTCCGAGCTATTGTCATACACTTTAATAAGAGAGGCTTGTATCTTGTCAGTTGAGAAAGGTTCAAGCGGGTGATGTTTTATATTTGATTTTAAGATCACTGCCGTTCCTCCATGCGCTTTTCCCGATGGGTGGTTGGTAGCATAAACTGTGTAGCCCTTTATTGAGATATGGCTTTTGATGGTAAACCTAGTCTCAGATATTAATGCCACGTCAATCTTTTTCATGTGTAGAAACATTTCCAGCTCTAGTCGTCGAGCGACCAGTCCGTTGGCGTTCCATGTGACTATTTTAAGATTTAGATTATTTCTTAGTCTGGCTGCTAATAAGCTGGATGAAACGATCCATCATGTTGTCTACCATGGTTAGCATCATAGTTTGTATTCTGTTGAACATTTGTTCCAAGATGTCACTTAGTTGTTGCGTTTGAGGTAATTGGTCTGGCTTAGTGATGTTTTCCATTCTACTTTTAGTGATTTCAGCGTAAGTTGAGGTTGTTCTATTATAATTTTTGAATTTCCTTGGCTGCAAATTGTCCATTTCAGGCATTCGCTTAGTTTGGTTTGTATGTTTATATGTTTGTTTTGGTTGGATTTTCAATAAGTGCTCTTTATATTGCTTGTATTTTAGGCATCCCCTGTAACTAGCTGGATGTTTTTCTAGACAGTTTGCACAAGTAGCTTCCGTTTCCCTTGTTTTGGAGCAGCTGGTGGTTGGGTGGTCGTCTCCACATTTGACGCATCTGAATGGTCGGTAGCATTGATTTTTTGAATGACCGAACCTTTGGCATCTTTTACATTGTAGAATTTCCTGTTTCTTATAAGGTGCTTCAAAAGATACTTTCATATGATTGAGGTATTTTATTTTAAAAATATCTTTATTGTTATTCTTTGGCTCCAGGTCTACATAAAATAGGGGTAAGGGTTCTTTTGTGTTTCGATGACGTACATTTACGAGTTGCCTTACTTCGTGTCCATGTGCTTTGAGTCCTTCTTTTATTTCAGAGATGTCTTCTGAGCTATGGAGGCCTCGCAGAACAACTCTATAAGGTCTTTCACTTTTTATCATGTAAGTATAATGGCTGATATTGTCTGTGATGAATTTTTCTCTTATCATTTTGTATACTTCTATACTTACTGGCATTACTTTCACAACGTGTCCTGACCTGAGAGTGGTCATAGTAAAATTTCCTTCTGTTGTTATTCTTAACAGCAGGTTTTTAAGGGAATTGATATCCAGGACCCCAGTTACAAAGATTGGTTCTGGTTTTGGTGGCTTTTCTGTTTCTATTATATCCGGATTATATTCCACTTCACCTAATATTTCAAATTGATTTTGGGTAGATATTCCGTATTCAGTCGTGTTGGTCTTTTTCTTTAAGTTTTCTGTCTGTGGTGATTTTGATTCCATTCTTTTTCTTTTGGTATGAGGTATTCGGTCTTGTTGCCAGGTGTTTTTGTCTTTGTCAATCGATTCAAGAATTGTTTCATGAGCATTTACCATTTGTGGTATTGCTCCGATAGAGTTGCTACGTGTTTTTGTAAATATGCTCTTATGAAGAGTTTGTTGGATCATACTTGGGTTTGTGTTTGTTTTATTTTTTAAGTTATCATTCATTTTGTTCCCACGATAATTGGACGAAATAACAGGTCACTTAGGGGTAACGCCATTCCCTAAGAAGGCAGAATACAACTACGTTTACCAGGTCCGTAGAGGTTGGCGCTAATGCTGTTCATCCATACAGCCATGCATCCAGTTGGCACGTTTCCCACCATTGGATTTGGGTAATTTTTGAAGAGGTTTTCCTCCTCGTGGTCCGGGCAATGAAGCCAAGACCGCCGCTCTTGAGTGGTTTACGGATTAGGAAGGTCATTTCCTACCTCCTTATGTTATCTGCTGGCTAAGCGTCGCAGTGTTTTGAGTTATTTACCGCCGCTCAAGACTCGGCGTTGTCATTCATTTAGCGCCACCCGGGGGACACGTGCAGGGTGATGATTAGGCAGCTCCTACGGACGCGAATGACTTTGCCCCCCTAAAATAATATTAATTAGGATAATATTTCCCGTGATGAAAATAGCTTATACCATTTTCCAGCCTGCTAACTACTTCTGTGCGAAAAAAAACATCGATCCCTTGTTTCTTTGCAACGTAGAAGAAGGACAAACAAATACATTTTTGCATTTTTAATGTTTGTTGTGATTGGAATATTATTTACGATGAGATTTACCGGTTTGGAAACAGCCTATACTATTTCACGGCATACACACGACATACATATACCTACGATCCGTTTGTCCGTTGTGACGTGAAAGAAGGATAAATTAACCCGCTTTCCTATTTATGATATAAGTTGTGATTGTAATAATAGTTATGATGAGATTTCCCGGATCGAATAGGAGCCTAGGTTATTTTCCCAGTCCGCTCACCATCTGTGTGCAAAAAATCATGCCGATTCATGGCTCTATTGCGACGTAAAAAAGTACAGTTAAACGCACTTTCGCATTTATAATATTATTTAGGATTATAACATTAGTAAGAATAAAATTTCCTGGTATAAAAGTAATCTATGTCATTTTCCGTAAGTCAATTATATCCGGTCAAAAAACCGCATAGATATCTTGTTCAGTTATCACGTGAAAGAAGGACAAACAAACACACGTTTGCATTTATATTATTACAAGTAGATTATGGCTTAAACTAAATAATCTGTTGTTCCTTTATATTACATATGTAACGATTAAAAAAATCACTCGTTTCTCCATTGCGATGTTGCTTCTTTACCACTTTGTGTACTTTTTCAGTTCCAAATAATTATTTTCCCGTGATAAAAGAATCCTATGTCATTTTCTGAAACCCTAGTTATCTTTGTGCAAAAAATCAAGTCAATCCGTTGCTCTTAACGGATTTTATATTTGAAGAAGGACAAACAAACATTCTTTTGCACTACATTAGTTAGGATAATAAAAGTATAGAATTGACCTATATGTACACTGAAGATATTTATGACAAAATTAATAAGATCACATAGAACACAATAATATTGTTTTTGAAATGTGCGTCTGTAAACCTGTTTATTTGTTCGCGCAAGAACAGTTAAAAGTATTTAATTAAGGTTTTACTGGCGGATTCTGTTGGCTCTGAGGTAGTACATAGGCTAAGTTTTATCACAATCGACCAATTAAAAAGGAGATATGGCCAATTAATGTTCCAAACAAAGCATACTTTTTCAAAAAAAGTTTACTTTTGTCATTTTATAATAGTGGCATTACGTGTATTATTCTTACAATCAACTTAATAATACTTTCTAAACAGGGCAAAGCTAGCTAGAAAATAAATCATTAACCGCTTTGTTTTATTTTCAGATCAATAATTTCAAAGATTTGTGACTTTTCCGCTGCACGCATGAACAAGAATAGTTGATATACAAATGTATGTAAATATTTTGTTGTAGGTTATTATTCAAAGCCAATTACTAAAGTATAAATATTTTTTAACATTCGATATGCGGTGACGTATTATTTTAAATATTGTCGAGATATTTGTTGCTCCTTCATTGTCAGTTTATTGAGACAGTTTGCCACGATTCATTAAAAGGATATAGTTGTATTCTAGGACACGTTAGTTTACAACAGACTGGCCCTAAAATTACTGAACCCTTAATTGTCATATTTATTGCTGATACTCAATTTAATTATAATTTATATTAAATATATCCCAAGTTTTTTACTTCTAAACTATACAAATTTTGGAAAGAACAGCAGCTTTAGAAAGTATTAGAAGTCACTTTTTTGTATTTAAATTCCTATTCACGTAAAAATATGACATTTAGTGGTTATATTTTGCACCGTGTTTTTTTTATCTTTATCTTTGATTATATAGCGTTCGTTCTCTCCATAGAGAACCTTTGCCAATGTCAAGTGTGGAAAAAAGGCTATGGCAACACTGATTAAATCAAATTTCGGATATTTGTCATTGTTGCTTGATAACAAAAGAATAAACTATACAATAAAACAAAAACTAAATAAGAAGTTGGCTACAATTAAACTAAAAGAAGAAAACGACATTATAATATACAGAAAGTACAAAATAAGTATATACAAACTTAAAAAAATAAACATGAACATAAGTATAAAAATTTCTATATTTTGATGTCGTTCTTTCTTATGAACTGAATGATTAATCCTAAAATGGGTTTGTTGGCAATAAATAAAAGTGATCTTATGTTGATGGGCAATTGAATTTTATATTTTAATAATTTGGAAACAAACGAAGGAAATCTATTATTTAATGGACATGAAAAAATGAGATGATTTAAATCGCCCTCTCCAAACCCGCAATCGCAAATTGGAGACTGTCTGACCCGCAGTCTAGCCAAATGAGTAGGAACAGAACAGTGACCCAAACGCATGCGAGATACCACAGAGGATTCCTTTCGAGAGAAAGTAAATGTTGAGAACCAAGGTTTTAAAGGAATAAAAGGTTGGATCTGGAAATATCTCGCACCTGTAATCTGGGATGATCTTTCCCACGCCCTCTGCCAGTCAGACGCCATCCAGAAACGAGTCATGGGAAGAAGATCCTCAATGAAATTAGTAGTGAAACATGGATCCCCGTTCACTGCGGCAAACCGAGCTTTTGCGTCGACTATTTCATTACCTACTATGCCACAATGACTAGGGATCCATGCAAGAACGACATCGGATCCCGATCTCTCCAAATCAAGCGCAAGTTGCTTGATCCGAAGAATCAGGAAACTACAGTTTGAAGAAAATGGATTAGCAAGAAGGGACTGTAAACAACTTAAGGAGTCAGAGAAGATAAGGAGCCTGCGAATCTTTTTGTGTAGGGCATAATTCAAGGCCTCCACAATAGCACGGCATTCCCCGGAGAATACCGAACATTCCTTAGGAAGGCGAAAGTAAGCTGAATGAGCGGTGGATGGAGAGTAAAATGACGCTCCGACATAGCCATCTCTACCGGTTTTTGATGCATCTGTATATATTCGCGTCCAATCCATCCAAAACGAATTCAAGATAGAATTGAACAGCGAATTAGCATTTTTGGACTCCTTATCAACTCCAAAACACAAATTTATATTTGGCCTGTGAAATACCGAGTCAAATGGGAAGCTATAGAGAGGGAGAGAAGAATTTTGATAAACGGGGTTAGTAAGGGATTTGAATCTTTGGAAGCTAACGATAAGAAGAGGTCAGGACTTAGAACGCCAAAAAGGAGTATGTTCAATAAACCTAGAGAGGAGGGTGAGTTTAGGAAAAATAGGGTGAGTAGAAAACCTAGCTGTCTTTAGTAAATAACGATCAGCTAGGTATTGTCGCCGGAGACTTAAAGGAGGATCAACACATTCTACTTGTAGGGCATTTATGGGACTGGATTTCATAGCACCTGCTATGATCCTCAGAGCTTGAGACTGAATGCGGGTCAATTTAGTGGCATTGGATTTGGAAATAGGATCAAGTAGAAATGAACCATATTCTAGATGACTACGGACTAGAGCGTTATATATTAACTTTAATGTGGAAGGGTGAGAGCCCCACCACACTCCCGAAAGAGCGCGGAGGATATTCAAATTAGTCTGGCATTGGGAGATGACATATTCGATGTGAATGTTCCAGGATAATTTTGAGTCTAGGAACATACCTAAGAATTTGGTATTGGAAAGAACAGGGATCAAAGAGGAATTATAAGAAATAGATAACGGAGGAGTAATTCTCCTTCTCGAGAAGACCACGACAGCGCTTTTGGAAGGGGATAAATCCATACCATGAGAGGTAACCCATTTATTTAGGTTAACAAGGGCAGAGTTCAAAGCATTTTCGGCAACAATTATTGATTTATCAGAAGAATATAAAAGCAGGTCATCAGCGTATTGCAAAACACGACAGAAAGGATTAACTGTTGAGTGAATCATATAAGAGTAAATATTGAAAAGTAATGGACTTAAAACAGAACCTTGGGGAAGACCCTTCCATATAGTTCTTGAAAAGGGGGGGGATCCAGGGGATCTAAGAATAATAGATCTTTCTAAAAGAAAATTGAGAAGAAAATTTATAATCTTAATCGGAATCCCAAGATTATGAAGAATTTTTTGGAGGACTGGAAGGATTACATTATCATAGGCTGAAGAAAGATCTAAAAAAGCAGCAACGAGAAATTCTTGTCGAGAGAAAGCAAGTCTGATGTCAGTGGTTAGGACGCTGAGATTGTCCAACGTACTTTTAGCTCTTCTGAAGCCAAATTGGTTCCTTGGAAAAATAGAATGGTGTTCAGTAAACCATTCCAAACGATTCTTAATTAAATGTTCCGTAATCTTCGCTAGAACAGGAGAAAGGGCTATGGGTCTGTAGGATGAACCTACATTGGGATCTTTATGAGGTTTAGGGATGGGAATTATTATTTGAGTTTTCCAAGACTTTGGAATAGAACCTGATTTGAACATACAGTTAATGAGGGATAGAAGATACCAACGGGTAGATGGTAAAGTATTTTTCACCATTGAATATGACATTCCGTCAATACCAGGGGAAGAATCCTTAAGATGGTGTAAGGAGAAATCCAATTCGTTAATGGAGAAATCTTCTTCTAAAAAATGATTGGCGGTAGTAAAGTTATACCTGAAAGGTAATTCATCTAAATTTGGGACGGATGGGGGAGCAAGTTTATTTAAAAATTGATCAATCCAATTCCCGTGAACAGATTTGGGAAGATCAGGCTGAAAAATAGACCGAAAGCGTTTTACATTAGACCAGACGACACGGGAGGGAGTAAAAGGAGAGAGGGATTGACAGAATTTCTTCCAGCCTTCCCTCTTTTTTTTAAGGAGAATTCGTTTAGTCTGAGCTTGGGTCTTTCGAAACAAGAGGAAGTTTGCTTCCGACATATTAGATTTATATATCGCTTCAGCCTCTTTACGGGTTTTAACCGCTGCGGAACAGTCTCCATCCCACCAGGGGGGAGACGATCTGAAGTGATGGTTAGATCTTTTAAGTGGGATAAATTTCCGAGCGGATAGGTCTATAGCCTTTACAAGTTGGTCATAGCAAGTGTCAATGTTATCCAAGTCCACTGGAGGGAGGGAATCCACTTCGACACTGAGAAAGGTACGGAATCCCACCCAATCTGCCCTATGTAGGTTGTATTTTTGAAGAGGGGGAGTTTTTTCAATATGTAAATTTACGTGAGGGAAAGAAATCAAAATGGGGAAATGGTCGCTTCCAAAAGACTCAGAAAGAATATTCCAGGAAACCAAGGATGCCAAGGATGAGGAGCAAAGAGAGATATCTACTGAGCTCGGGTTCTGAAATGGGACAGGAACTCGTGTTGGAGAACCATCATTCAGTAAACACAGGCCAAAATCGTCCTGGAGTTCCACCAAGGAGACTCCAAGAGGGTTGCTTCGGGTGGAACCCCAAGACGGGTGATGAGCATTAAAATCTCCCAGAATAATATACGGGCCAGGAATTGAAGATAAAATATCCCGTAGTTCTAATGCTACGGAACATGTTGGAAGGGGGACATATATGGAGAGGATAGTGATATCTTTAACTCTCGCAGCAACAATATTGAAGTGACAACTGCGGGAGCCAAGAGAAATCTGGGAGAAGGGAAGAGATTTGTCAAGTAATAGGGCGGATCCGCCCTTACCATCCGCTCTATCATCCCGGAGACAGACATAGCCTGGGATCTTAAAAGGGAATCCCGGCTTCAGCCAAGTCTCCGAGATGGCAGCCACGGATGGAGAATACTTGACAAGGAGGTGACGAAGATCTGCTTTGTTGGAAATTATACTGCGACTATTCCATTGCAAGACCCTCGCCACTATTGGCGAAGCCATTGGAAAGGAGGGATTGAAGGGAAGTGAGAATAGATGAGGCAACGTTGGACGGTATTTGATTGGGGGAACTCAGCATTTTGACCAAGGTGGTCAAAAGAAATTGAATAATACCCGTAAAAGAATTAGTTGAAGGTTGTTGATTTAAACCGCAACCATTTTCAGGTTGAGGAATACGGAAGTCTGCCCAGGCTTGTTCTAGAGCAGCGCGGTCATAGCCCTGGTTGGAACTAGTCGAAGAGTGGGATCGGGGTTTCAGAGAAATAATTTTTTTGTGGGATGAGTTGGTAGGACGAGACGGAGAAAGCAAACTTTGGGAAGAAATTGGAGAAGGAAGAGTTAGAGGGGGGTGAGCTGCAACTGAGGCGTATGATTTTTTAGCAGAAGGGACCAATTTGGACGCTTCCGCATAGGAAATATCTCTTTCAGACATTTCGAATTTGATTTTTCTTTGTCTTTCGAATTCTGGACAATTTCTATCAGTGGAATCATGATTTCCACTGCAAAAGATACATTTAGCTTTGTCAAGAGGAAGTGGGCAGTTTCTCCCAACGTGACCTTGACTACATCGGAAACAACGCTCAGAAGATCGGCATTTGTCAGCAACATGTCCAAACCTACAACACTTGAAGCACTGTATTGTAGGGAATTCGTATTTTGAGACTGGAAGCGATGAATAAGCCATATATATCCGTTGGGGACGAACTTGGCCATCAAAGGTAATGACCATCGTCTCAGACGGAAAATATTTAGGCTGGCCATCAATTATCTTTTTAAAATTTAAGCGGCGGACCTTAGTAACTTTACCGCACCTTTCAGGGACTTCTATATTATGTAAAACCTCCTCGTCAGACCAATCGACTGGAACATTGCGAACAATTCCCATACGACTGACGTTAAAGGAGGGGATAAACAATTTGTTTTGACCTGTGAAGGCAGAGTGGTTAACGAATCGGTTGGCGGAATCAGCAGATGAAAATTCCACCGAAATCCTGTTCCTGCCAATTTGTTTCACTCCATCTCGTATAATTCCATCAACATTAAAATTTTTTAAAGAGGAACCAAATTTCACAGCATGGAATGAAAATCCGGAATTAGGCTGGGGTTCTTTTCTCTGAACGTGAACGATAAATGGACCAACGTCGCCAGGGACGTATAAACGGCCCTCAAAAGAATTCGGAGGGAGAGAGGGAGGAGAAGAGGTCGGGATTGGAGGAAGAGATTTTGAACTTGCTTCTGAAAGAGGAGTGCGAGGGGTCTTACGTGGGATTGTATCCTCTGTTTCTGTACATGAAGAATCAGAAGGATGAAAAGAGGGATTATTCTTAAGCTTATTTTTTTTACAGTTGGGCCTTTTACAATTTTTATTTTTTCGTTTCAGTTCCGGTTGGGAATCCGAAACTGTAATAAAGCTGGCAGGCGATGTAGGAGAAGCAAATTCATTGAAACATATAGGAGACTTAGAAGGGTCTGGAGGTTTCGGGGGAATAACTAAGTCCATTTTCCCAAAAGATAACCTGAATCACAAAAATAAATAATAAAACAAATGAACAAAAGAACAAACTTACCGAGAACTGGATAAAACAATAAACGGGATACAGATAAAGTAAACAATTAAATAAAAATAAAAATAACACAAATCTAAATAAGTTATTGCAACAGATTAAGACTAAATATCACGAAAAAAATAAGGAAATAATAGAGTTGCGAAAAACCTCTCCACTTTGTTTGACGGTTTCTATCGTTTTTTTTATTTATGGACTGAAACCAATTAGACCAACCAAAGAGCACGTTAAAAGATAAAAGAATAATAGACACTAATTAGTAGTCACGTGTTATTGCTGCCCCGATAAAGCTGCATGTGGAAGATAGAATGATTGTACCACAGATCACGATTGTACACAGCCATTCTGTTTAGCTGGACTGGTAAATGGATAAAATTCAAAGTCGTAAGTAAGATTTAAACTGAACTCACTCATTCACTAAATGTTCGTCTACGTCATCTGGATAATAATCAATAATATTGCGTACACTTTCCGGGTCTATGTTTTCCATCTTTTAATGACGTAATTAAGTTGTCGCCTTCACTAAATAAGCCCTCTGTAATTTTTTTGTGAACTAAAGTGAATCTCTTTAAAATTTCTTTCTAAAAAAAATTAAAATTGCAGTATCGAGTTTTGTCAATTTGTTAAATAAATTTTGTGCTTCTTTCTTTTCTCTTCTCGTTTTCAATAAAACTTTTGAAAATGTTAATAATATATTCATAATTATATTTCAAAGCTTTGACAGCATCAAGACCATCTGGTCTGATTTAAACTTTTTAACGTAAATTTTAGTTTTGTTTCATGACTTAGCTAAAAGAAAGAACATATGTTGTGTACTACTCCAAAAAGGTTCACCATTTCATTTGCAACATTAAGGTATTCTTCCCCAATTAGGTTAAGGAAAAGCGCAGCAGACGGCACATAATCCACGTATTTATTTTGTCCACCACTGTATTGACCCGCCATATTAGCAGCGTTGTCGAAAGATTGCTCCCTACAATTATCCACTAGGAGTTCATTTGTGTTTAAACATTTTCTAGAGTATTAAATAAAAATAAGCCAGTATGACTACTAATATGAATCAATTGTGCACATCTTTCATACACTTTTCCGTGAAAACAGTATCGTAATACAATAGCAAGTTCGTAATTGTGCTACAGATGTAGAGTGGAATACATTACAATTGAATAGTACCTTGTGTCGTTTTATACTGAAAAATTTCACCATTGCAATGATCCGTTTTAGGACATTGTGATAATATCCTATTTCCTTTCTTAGTTGCTTCTGAAACTGCTTGTTTACAACAGACTTACTTTCTTTTCGTGTTAACCACACGCCTATGTTCTTTAAAATTTTCCTGATTTTCTAAACAAGTTCCTATGTGTTCGCAATCATAAAATCCGGTTGTGTATTGAGGAGTTTTAGAAAAAGTTTACAAGCCAAACAAAAAACACTACCAATACTGATTGAACATTGGTTGCGTAACCAAGATCTTTCCAGTAATTGGCCGCTTTTCATTTAGTGAATTAACTATTTGAAAATGACTTGTTGTGTTCTTTATATTTCTTTATTGCTGATGAATATATATTTTTGGATTTTTATTTTGAAAGTCAGTCGTTTCATGTGAGAGGATTTCGTTAATGAAATCAGTATTTAGCAATACTGGCCACAAGCCCACGTCAACATATTTCTCGAAGTCAAGTTTCTCAGAGGGATCAGAGAGTTGCTGGTGGCAAGATCTTGTACATTTTCATCACGGGTATTTTTTTCTTGGTCTTGCGATATTCCGCTCCACTCGGATATTGTTCTGAAAAATAAAGCATAAACAACTTGATTATATATATATATATATATATATATATATATATATATACATATACATATCATATACATATATATATATATATATATACATATATATATATATATATATATATATATATATATATATATATATATATAACACACCATACGTGTAAGCGACCAGGTAATTTTGAAATAAAATAAATTTTTGTGGTTTATTTTTCGGAGAAATTCAAGAAATCAAACTTTTCAGTTTATTAGAAGATATCATTCTTTTGATTACAACTGTCATCAGTAAATTGTGATGAATGTATTTGCGGCTATCCCGCCCGTAAACAATTCAGATTTATATTTGGTAAGAAAAATTAATTTCATAAGTAACATACAAAGCGTTATAATTTTGTAGTAATTGTTTTTTTTTATTAATGATGTAGGTAAATAAATGACTATAAAAATATCCACACCTAATGCGGAAACACCTTATATACAAACCCGTTTACATACTTTTATAAAGTGTGTTCAGCGGGAGTTGACAAATATTACGAAAACGTTTTGCAATAGTAACTGTTGCTAAAAGTGCCGCAATTTGAAATTTGTGGTGTGAAATTTCGGGCAGTCGGTTAAAAACAAAACATCGTGATTTTCTTTCTTGATCTTTCGAATAAATAGGGCACGGAACCCAAGATTGATTGGAACTTAGCTATTGTTTTTTTATACTTAAAGTAGGGAATCTTACATTACCCCGATTACTTTCATTTATAAGTAGCTAAAATAAGAGAAATGTCCTGTCTTTACAACTTTATGACTTATTAGTAAACTATACACTAAAGACAACACAGTGCACTATAAACAATAACACTTAGTCACTTTGACAACGAGTACAGAAGTACCGGATGGAGATTGGCGACAAAATGATGCATTTTCATTCTAAACACCAAAAGTGACGGGGAATCCTCGGTTCCGTTTGACAAGCGCACATTAGCTGTGGACCGAAATGCTCCGATAGTACTAACACTGCTGACAGTTGATTCAAAACATACCAACGAATATATTCACTGTCAGCGCATAACTACACTTGCGTCTCAAAGTGGTGACACCGACGTGATTTTTTATATTAATATTGTCTTATAAAGGGGGCGCTTTATTTTCACGGAGCCCTGGGCTGATTAGACGAGCATTCAAGATCTGGCGAATGGATTTTGAAGTTGTTACACACCAACAAGCGGCGTCGCTGTGTGTGTATTAATGATGTTATGACTGGTAAATATCCGTTTTCGAGTTGCGTTATTTTATAAATACCTCATTAACGGTAAATAAAATAGGATGGGATACTATTTTATCTACTAACTGGTAAATTATTGTCCAAACAATGAAAAGGACTTAACTCGCCAAATTTGCAAGTTAACTTGCTAACAGTGTAAATCAACCTTTAGCTGTACTGAGGGACTATATTATCTGAGAAGATGACCGTAGCGAGGTTTTACTATTTATTTAATTTATGTTTTATAAATAATTATTTTTATAATTTAAAGATTTCTGTTTCGAAAGATGATTAAATAAATATTTGATAAAAAATTTAAATATTAATATACTTTTACTACAGCATCCAGGTTTTCGGGAAGGAAATGCAAATGAAAGTCCAGGATATGTATTTTTAAGGACATGTTACACCCCAAAGGTTTGCACGAGATTATAATTTCATTAAATAAATCTTTGTAATTTTCTGCTCTACGTTTTCTTAATTTATCAATTGTTGACGATATTAACAAAACATTTCCAGGCGGATTTTTCGTGATCATTTAGTTTCTGTTCAAAGTTCTTATCCTTCATTAGTTTCCGTATTTGTGGATCAACAAATATCCCCTCTTCAATTTTTGCGTTCCCTATTTCAAGGAATTTTTCTTTTAGATATAAAAACCCACTGTCATGTTTATTCATAGCTTTTACAATTTTTCTTATGAGGCCGAGTTTTATATGCAATGATTGTAAAAGTATGTCTTCCGGGTTCACCAAAGGTTTATTTTTATTCTTATGTCCTCGAGTAATCGATTTACGTTTTTGCCATGCTTTCTTTTTGTAGTGATTTTTTCTGTCTCTTCTGTCCGTTCACAAATAAAATAGCAATATTTTGTGTAATCAAGCTGTAGTCCAAGCAAAAGAGCAGTGCTTTTAAAATCTCTATAAATTTTCCAAGAGTGTTTTTTTCAAAATTTTTTCGAGAACGAATTTCATATTTTCGTAGATCTTTTTCATATTTAAATAATGAGCTACATGCACTGCAGGAAGTTCGCTTCCGTTATATGCTTTCAAACTAGTTTTTGAGGACTCAATGGATAAACGCCAGTGTCTTGAATCATATTAAAAATTTAATAGAGTCATAACTGCATGCATATAATTAAAATACACCGCATTATCTTCTTTGGAAAAATAAGGTTTCAATTCAATCTCGCAATGTTGGAAATGGGAAATTTTCACATCGAGAGAAAGCAAATTCCAATCGTTTAATGTAGATATCAAAAATTCAGTCTGTTTTTTATACAAATTTAAATCACGTATTAAATCGTTTAGAACACTTTGTGTCAATAAGTTGGTTCTTTAGAAGTAGCTGTTCATGAGTTGGGCGCACACCTTATTGTCTTGACTAGGAACAGACTCTTGACTTCTTAGTGGATTTGAAGGCTTTGGCACATGTATTTCGATACTTTATAGGATTGGTCTGATGTTCGATGACAAGTCTGGATACTTAACAGTGTGTTTGGACTTGGTTGTGATGCTTTTTATATGAGCGGAACAAAAATGATCAATACTTACATGATCTTTTGGTTCCGTCAAAATCATTGAAGTAGGAAATGGTAAGTAACTAGATCTTTTAGCCCAAACCAATAGGAACTCACACATGATACACAATATATATATGGAACCCCAATAACGTAAATAACATTTCTTTACTAATGGTGTGAAGTTTCGACGCTGAGATACAAAATTTAATTTTCTACACACTTAGCAAAAACTGTACAGGTTATTTAAGAATTTTCCTAACATATTTACAACCATAATTATGTCAATAAAGTTAATTTAGTTGAATATATTGTAGTAATGAAACAAAATCAAGTAAATGAGGTAAAAAATAATATGTAGCTTTTACAAAACAAAAAAAAACGGAGGTGACTGGAACAAAATAATATTTTTAATAGTGTTAACAAGTGTCATTATAGCCAAATATATGATAATGCAGGGTAGTATATCCTTGTTTTCTTAGGAAACGGTTTTTAATTTTTATAACCGAGAACATATAAATTTTAAAAAATCTGGGATCGGTTCAAATTAATTGAGTTCAATTATACTTACTTTGTTATTTATTAGAAAAGATAACTTTTAAAGTAGCTGGTATATACCAGTAGCCTTTATTTACTGACATAAACAAGCACACGTGATGTTGTGTAATTGGCCATCTTATCGGAATAAATAATTTCCTTGATTTACCTGCATTACATATTAAAATATTAGTGAAATTAAATCATGCATAAAATCAAAGTTCAGAATTTTTTAATGGTACAAAAAATTAAATTTCTCGTGATTTACTTAAGTATATTTCTAGTGTGGAGAATTTTAAATGTTGCTGGCCGTACTGTCAAAAATTAAAAAATAAAAAGAGTTCCGGCATAAGACTTAGCGCGGTATTGCGCATGTGTCAAAGTCTCCGTAGCTCACTATAAATTTTGAAGTTAGCAAAAATGGCTTCGAATCACGGTGTTGGTGAATTAAACGGCGACTCGTGTGCGTCTCCGCGGAAAAAATTTAGAATGGAAAATAAAAACAAAGTGACTGTTGTTTTAGGCGCGCAATGGGGCGATGAGGGAAAAGGTAAAGTCGTTGATTTGCTCGCCGTTGATTCTGATGTTGTTTGTCGGTGTCAGGTATGTATTTCAAATTTTAAGTTATTATTTGTTAGAACATTTTACTTAAATAATGGTCTAATTAAAACTCGAATATTAAGTAGTTATTTAATGATTCCTCTCTGACAAAATCTTTTAATTTGTTTTAGAAATGGTTATTGACACTAACGTAGGTTATATTTAAATAGTTGCTACCTCGTGACTATTTATCTTGCAATGTACAGCAAAAATAGTCTTGTAAAATGATATGATAATACGTAGATCACAATATAATTCTGTGTGTCCACTATCTCAAGATTTGTAGTAATATTGGACCTATGCCAAAGAAGCGATGTTTGAAAACATTCGTTAAGCGTAGGTATTGTCTATATAGTATTATGCCAACTTTTTTCAAGCATGAAAACGAAAGTCTCGTGACCTCTTCGAGATTTACTGTCACTCTTAAATAGAAATACTAAATGAGCATGACTACATACACATATTTGTGTACCTATATTATATAACACTACTGAAATTGCATAATGTTTTTTTTTAGAAATTATATAAAAAGTTTATGAATGAAAAATGCATGGCTATATTAACTTTCACTTTATACTTAGTTAATATTGATGCCATTGTATTTGATATATAAATTTTAGAAATGGATTTTTTTTTATATTGTTTCACATATAAAGCCTGCATTTCAATATATTTGACCTTGAATATATTTCAACATGGATATTTGCCAAGGTCTCTGTAATTGATGTAATTTTCCTTTAATTATTGACTTGGCTATGTTGGCTCCGTAAAGATGCCTGTGTTTACACAAAACATTTATTTGTACAATGAGAGCATTTGTGGAATAAACTTCGATGGTGTAAAAATGAACTTGGCTCTTGCGCAACACTTGTCAAGGTGTGGTTCGAAAATATTGTATCATGTAGTTGTTTGAGTGTTTCTCTTGCCATGAATCATTATAGTATGATGATTTCTAATGATACTTTTAAATTGGGTAGCCTATATTAAATGCAGCGTAGGTTGTCTCGCTTTAATAGGGCTATCTATTCAAACTTTAGAAATAATATTGTTTTTCCTTTTGCAAAGTTTAATGATATTGTAAGTATGCAGTTTATTAGAGATAGTTTCATTAAAGAAAACTTTATCAATCAAGTGGAAAGCCAGTCGGTTAGATTTTTTATTCATATATTTCAATTTTAAATTCAATACTATGTTAATCTGGTGTCAATCTGACTGGATCGTAATGACATTTTGAATTTAGTATATATTTTTAATTAGTCATTGAGTGTTGCTAAATTTCTCTGTAGTTAGGAATCACGACCCTTCTCTCCTGATCATAAAACAAGCCATATATCAAGGATATATGAAGTTTATTTGACTTCAAAAACTTATTTATTGCAACCATTTTTTATATAAACCATGATGGATTAGATTAGGTATAGCATCAGATGATACGAGGAAGATTATGTTATTTGCAATTTTCAAGAATAATCTAAAAATATATTATTTTAATTAAACATTTCATTTTTCATATTTCCATAAATATAGGAAAGGTGAAATATTTTATTTGTTATGCAGTTTCGGAATATTAAACAAACAAGTTATTAAGTCTGTATTGACTGACAGAGTAGATCTAATTTTTAACACGTTAAGTGTTGCTTTTATTTTACACGGCTTGTGCGTGCATTATCTTGAAATATTATTGTTACATATATATGAATAAATAAATCTATTTTTATAATTCTGTATATATTAATTTTTTCACAATGTTGTTAAATATTCATAGTATAATTGTTTATATTTCAGTTATTTGTTTAATAAGTCATTCTATCTATTTCAGGGTGGTAACAATGCTGGCCACACTGTGGTAGTTAATGGGAGTGAGTTTGACTTCCATTTACTGCCCAGTGGGATAATTAATCCAAAGTGCAAATCAGTTATTGGTGAGTTTACTTTTATTTAATAGGAGCAAATTATGTTTTTCTTTATTTTATAAGAATAAGCAAAATCAAACCAGCCAGCTACGAGTCAGATTTGTATTATCAGGGTTACAAAATTACAACAAAAAAGAACTACAAAATGTATTTGTTTATTTTATACTTAAAGCCACACCCTAGATGGTCAAAGTCTCATAATTTACAAATTATTATAGTAGTATGATATGAATGTAACATTACTGTTTGTTATTTAAATAAAGGCGTACCTTATCAAGATAAATAATTTACCAAAATATTACAGCATTATCTTTTATTGAAATAATTTTTAAAATTCATGATTTTTCTTTTGGAGTTGAAGATTTAGATAATGTGTGTAAATTTAGGTTTACAACTTATTTTGTTTATGAGTTAGAGGCTTCCAATGACAGACCGATGGACGGTAAAGATTAGTTCTTCGGGTACAGAACCCTACAAACATAAGCCACCATACAAAAACAGTATAATTAATTAGTATTTACATATCTCTTCTAGTCTAGCACTCTATTAATTT
This sequence comes from Druceiella hillmani, assembly GCA_039881145.1. Classification (NCBI taxonomy): domain Eukaryota; kingdom Metazoa; phylum Arthropoda; class Insecta; order Lepidoptera; family Hepialidae; genus Druceiella; species Druceiella hillmani. The sequence goes on along the minus strand of JAYKKI010000040.1, from coordinate 3,733,287 downwards.
TTTTCACTTAATTCATGGTGGTTAGATGTAAGAGATTGCTTTTGTAGCAATAAATCCGCCACTGTAAACTTAGTTTTCTCAGCTTGCGGTAAAGTTTCATAAATAAATAAAATTAAAAAAATGAAGAAAACAAAGGGAAAAGCAAACAACAGTTGTGTAAATGTAACAATTGTGCAAATGAAAGAGTGAAACTCGAGAATAGCATTGATAAAAGCTACATACAAAAATTTTCCTCTTGGATCCTCTTTATAATCTATGGAACTTGATCTCAAAAATTGTCTATGGTAGAAATAATTATACAAAATTGATTAAACCATCAATTTACAGTTTTGTGTTCTTAATATAAGGTAAATTATTTTAAAATAGCAGCCAAAGTCTGTAAATGTACATAAAAGTGATAATAAAATGAAAAAAAAAAACTTGGTACTTTTATTCTATAGCTTTTTATGTTCTCTCTGCTGTGTCCCCGCCAAAATCATACTACAATGGTCAACTCCTACATTACTTATATAAAGTTAAATAACTTATAATCATCCAGAAAAATCAATGTATTACCAATAAATTCTATTGAAAAAGATTCAAAATCAAAAGGAGGAAAAATGTATTTAAATTGCGTAATGCGTTAGAGGACTATATTGTACAAAAACAAATAAATGTACTGGTTTTTGACCAGTACCATATGACCCCTGTTATGTTTGTTAAATTTAGTTTTTCCTCCGTTGTTGAATATATTTTTGATAAAAGTATTGATAGAAAGAACACTTAAATTTATTTTTTCAATTTGTTTATTTTGAATATATTAATTTACTCAAGTTATTGCACCTAAGTTAATTATACAGTACGCTGCCTCATCAGATTAATTACAACGTATCTGTTATATGAATAATTAATGACATTATCTAAAAGCCTTTTAGTAACTGGGGCCATCAAAAGGAAGGCTTTCCTGTTCCTTTTTTGTTTAGTAAAATCGTAGTATGTAGTGTCAAATCATATAATTTCTAGACATCAGAAGACAGACGTCCTTGATAGAAATAGACACATTAGAAACCCTTGAAGCCAAAACCCTTGATATGATATAATTCCTAGACACTCTTGATAAAGCCAACCTTGGCTAAAATGTATTGCTCACTTAAATTTGCTCACAAATATTATTTTTTGAAATATAATAATCCATAAAACTACATGCTACAAAATATAATATTTTTAGGTTTTGTAACTATTTCAATGTCATTTGAATGATTGACTTAAGGAAATTGCAATTACCGTCACGCATTTATAATTTCAGGCTTGTATATTGATTTAACTTTTTATTATATCTGCCGTCTTTTCCTGTGACTCTGTACCTCTTTGTTCTTGGCACTAATGCGTAATGAACCTTTTGCATTTCCAATAGCTATTAACAAAGTTATTCAACGGTCGTATCGCCTTGTACCATTCTTAAGTTAAATATCTGGTTGACAGTTGTATGTTGCGTGTGCCTATTTTTTATGAATCGCTTGTGTTTAGATGTTTACTTTTACATTCATACTCTGATTAGGTTACTAGAACTTAAAGCTTTTTTGATGATGAAATTTGTTGCAATGGCTTACTGATAAGTATAATGTTTGTTAAATATTTTAAAGGCTTAGAAGTACCAAATAAAAGATGACTCATTCATTGATAAGAATATGAGTTAAGTTTTCTTGACATTGCGAATTCAATTTATGACCTTAATTTCAATATATTTTTTCAAGTATAATTTTATATATTCATTACTGTTTCTACAAGGGAATTAAATACAAACGAATAGATATCTTCAGATAAATTAACAATCTTATTCGTAATGAACAAGATTTATGTAGATTGCAAGCGAGGGTAGAAAATTAAATTTTCTTTTCCAATGTAATTCAATTCTAATATCATAATTTTTCATGTGTATATTTATATATATGCATTATGCTTGTTCTAACATGTTTTACTATTTTTGCATGGGAATTAAATACAAAGGAATGGATCTTCGGATAAACTAACAATCTTATTCGTAATGAACAAGATTTATGTACATTGCAAGCGAGGGTAGGAAACTAAAATTTCTTTTCCAATGTAATTCAATTCTAATTTTATAATTTTTCATGTATAAATTTATATATATTTCATGTATATATTTATATTTATATGAATAAGATTTATGTAGATTGCAAGCAAGGCTAGGAAATTAATGTTTCTTTTTCAATGTAATTTGATTCTAATTATCATATCTAGGTTGTAAAAGCATTTGAATTGAGATCTAGAAAACATTCAACTTGTGTCACTTGTAATTTTTCCATAATGTTGATATTCAAAATATACACAACATTTTACATGTTAATTTGAAATACTAATCTGACACTACACATTTAATATTTATCTTGATACCGCTGCGACCCATATCATGATAAATATTGATGGATTACAATTCACACTAGAAGTACAATATGGATCATATTAGCATCTTAACCATTTTTGTGCTGTGAGTTAACTCAGCAAAAATGAATAGAGAAATAAATTTAAAGCCTGTGTAGCTATGCTATAATACATGGCATTTTTAATAAAGCATTATGTGAAGAAATCAGTGGATAAAAAATAGAATAGTAGAAGATCATAAAAATTAAAAACATAATTTTATGATTTTATGAGGGAAAGTCTGACATTATGAAAATTATTTTCTTGAATTAACAAGATGCATTAATGATAAACTAATTTATTGGATGTTCTTAAAATATCCTATATCTCAAACACAGACTCGTCATAAAATGAGGTCTTCCAACTTTTTTTAGTTTACAATTCAAGGCGTTGCAAATGTCTACATGAAATATAATTATATTCATTGTTGTACATCACTGATACGATACGATAAATATTAATAGCGAGACTACACATTCAACAATTGTCACAAGAATAACGGATTGACAATGTATTTCTGAATTTCTAGAAGTCACATGATCCATTAATAACATCTACACTGTCAATAAACGTTACAGTCTGGACCATGATCCAGTGTAACAATTAATGTTGAATGTGTGTTTTAAGTTAATTTATATCCAAAGCGGTGGATGATATAAATTGTTCAACAAATGTTATGCCTATACTTGTTCAGCTGGTTTTAAATACTCGGAAATGTATCTAGATCGACGACTAGCGTGGAAAACATATTTATTTACCCAACGCAAAGCATCGGGCCAATACTTCTGCGAAATATATTGGCTAGTAAAGAGAAGATTACAGCTATCGATGAAAAATAAATTGCTAATAACTAGAGTACAGCTGCTAACTCGAACATAGAACATTTCCAAATATTTCAAGTTAAAGCATTAAGCATTATTTTTGGTGCTGTTTGGTACATTACCAGTAACTGATTACGTCATGACCTAGGAATAGCCACAATAAGGAAGACGTAAAAGTTCAAACTGTCGAAAACCAGGCTTCCTAATGACCCTAACAAACTCGCTTACCATCACATGAACATATAGATTGCAGTATAATAATTGAATAAAAAATCTGTTATTAAGAAATTGAGATCAGAATTTTTATGTCACAACCGACTGATTATACATTGTTTAGTACTGCCAGATGGCTCTCCGTGACCTTAATACTTAAATGAAGATTATATCATGACTACCATATCATGGCTATTACTTTAAATTATCAGATAATTTGTTAATAGCATTGAGAGGCTCCCAATCATATCTTATATAATCATAATTGTGACTATCTAGTGTAAATAGTGTGGACGTAATGTGATAACATCTCAAGTAGTGATATGTATATTATTGTTGCATATAATCATAAACAATGTATATCTTTTATGGTATTTTCTACATAGGGAGGGTTCATTTATATAGCATATAAAATTTACATTTGGTATATAGTGTGGGCAATAACAGACTGATTAAAAAAGAGTTGCATTAGTTATAATTCACATTTCTTAAGTTATCATCTCGCACTAAGGCATATTATGTAGTAATTATAAGGAGCCATATAATTTAGCAGCGTCAATTGCAGTCATTACTTTTTGGAAGTAAAAATTTACTGTTTTGTCTCCTTCTGTTTTCTGAATTATCAATTAATTAAAATTATATTTTTTTTTGTTCATATTTAGTTTCAATTGGATTTAATTAAGGCCTAACAAATGTGGTTTACATTACTATTAATCACTATGTCTGCCGTCTTGATTTTGTTCAGATACAAAAGGACCTTTGTTTTTTTTTCAATTATTTGTGTAATAATTATTTAAAGTGATTTTTCAAAAATGCTGAAATAGGTGCTTCTTTGTTTCTAGCTGAGAGTCTGAATACAAATTTTCATGTCGAAATTATTTCAAAATTCCCCTACAGTTTTCTGTCTCCATTTTCACTCCTTTGAAGGTAGAAGTTCGAAAAGAGCTTCTTGACAAATGTAAAATATAAACCAATTAGTTAAGAGCAAGAAAGATTTTATGTAAAAAATATTTATACATATTCCGACCTGGACAGAAAGTCTATTGAATAATGAAATATTACATTCAAAAAGATGTCATGTTGGTAGTAAGATACCATAGATAGATTGAGTCAATAGCAATGAAGGAATGGGTGAGATATAAAAATTTTCTAACCTCTAAGACATAAGTATATTTTCTAAAATGTTTGTAGCGTTGCCGCATGTAAATGATTATTGCAAAAACGAAAGTAGCCAAATAAATTAATGAGGTTATAGGAAAAAGTCTTCCAGTTTTTTGAGTAGTTTATCTATGCCGATAGAACTGGAAATCTTTAACATGAAAGTAACCTACTCTCGTTTGAAGTTTACAATTCAATAGCTGTTTTGCCTAGGTTTAGACTTGCAAGACAGGATACCTATTTCATTACCTTTTGTTCGTGGTTTTCATTTTGACAAGGCAAATGTACAATATTTCAAGCTTTTAAATACTTTTTAATACAAGCTCCTTGACAAGCACCAAGAAAAGTCAAGTTTGTAAACTTTATAGTTGATGAATCGTCAGTTAGTGAGTGGTATTTAACTTCGTTTACATTTTGACATTGAGTAGGAAATTGGAAAAGATTTTAATTGCAAATTTAAAATTATTATCTAACATATTTTTATCTTTTTTATTATTTTCAAATAACTATTATAAATCTTTTTTTCACTATGTTTTTGACTCCCTTGTATTTTTATGATTATAATTATAAATTTTTTATACTTCAAAATAAAAATCTTTTTAACTTTAAAAGTAACATTTGCCGAACAGTCTTTTTCTTTGTTTTTTTTGTGCTTAATTTTATAACAAATTTTGTTTACATTATGGCAATATTGTTTTATTTAGTTATAAGATAAATTTTCAATTTATCAAATAAAATTGTTGATTAATTTCTTGATTTTTTTTTTTAAATCAGAAACATAATATGTCAATCTTTAATAAAATATACCTCAAAACATTGGCTCTTGTAATATATATTTTTCTGAAGGAAAATTTCGGTGGTGTTGTGTATGCATTTGGGACATTGCTCTATTTCTTCATTTTCATATTTGGCTCGGCTACATACCAAAGATTCTTTAATCTGCAATTGTAGAAGTGGGAACTTGATCGCTTCATATTTATTTGCATGTCTTTAAAATTATAAATTTCCTCCATTTAAAAATTATTAAAATATAAAATCCAATTACCTATTAACATTAGTCAGTTTTAGCAGTTGCTGATAAACTCATTCTAGAACTAATTACATAATACATAAGTAAGAAAATCAAATTCTAAAACATGTGCGTCTCTATTTATACCTTTGTATATGTATATAAGCATTATTTTGTGTTTAGCTATGTATTATAGTTATATTTGTATATCTTATTTTTTGTAATCAACAATAACGGGTATCGTGGAAAATATTTAGCCAGTGTTGCCAGCCGGTTTCAACTAAAAGAGAATGACCGCCATAACATAAAAAATACAACAAACATTGCTTTTATTAAATTTCAATTACCTTAAATTTCTATATAACATGTGTGCTTAATGACCAATTAGATGAATATATTTCTTTTCATTTTTTGATGAAGTTACCCTTAGATAATATTATGTTTAACACAATAAAAGGTCCACTATCCTTTGATCTATTCTAATGTCTATTATAACTGTTTCGTCTTCAGAAATACTCCAAAAATTGGATAAATTACTTATTTAAGATTTTTACATCACTTTCACTGGAACTCGGCATTAGTAATTAACACCAAAATAATGCGATTTATAACTGTAGGTAATCTATATAATAAGTTTCATAAATGGAAGGGTTGGTGTAGTTTCTAAGATTAGTATCGGAGATCTAAAAATTTTATAGCGGTGCTTTGAACTATCATCTCTATATATCGCCCTTATTTGCGCGTAATAATAACAGTCATGTCTGTAGATATCAGACAAAGGTAGAAATATCCATTGATAGTTTATTGGGATGCAAAAATGTTACTAATAGTAAAATTATCGTCTGTTGAAAGTGAAAAGCATTTGTAGATAGGTTATAGGGACCGGTGATATATGGTTTAAACAAGATATCAAAGACCAACTTTTATGTTGGTTTTGAAGTGCAGTATTTATAATGATGTCTGTTTTATATTTTATAGGCGTATTGTTTACACAGCAATCATTCTTTCTGAGTGTTCTACAGTTGAAGGTCACATTCATATCAGTGTGTTCCAATGTCTGTATCTCTTTCACTGTATTAGTTACCCTTGTTTCTAAAATGGATCAGGGAATGCTCATAGGACTTGTTGGCTTGAAATATTAAAGCTATTAAAATTATAAATTTGGAACATATGTTGATTTCTTTGTGTTATGTTACGTGTCTACGTGTGATGCTTCATATTAATTATCTTAATTACTGTGGCTAGATTTGTTAACTTGTTAAAGTATATTTTTATTTATGATTCATTAAGGTTCATAACATAGTAATTACACATTAAATGTGTGTAATAAATTGAAACTTTTATTTGCTCAAGTGTTCAATGTTACTGTGTCATTTGGGTATTTAAATGGTTATAACACTACATTGATTAATAATTTCGGCTGATAGGTTAGGTTGCTGCACAGTCTTTACAAGTATGTCTAATGTATAGATTCAGTAATGAATTGTATAAAACATAATTAAATGACCTACTATAAATGAACCGTTAATTTATTTGTTTATAAATGAATAAAAAAGCGAATAAAGCCATTTTTGCCCAAGAATATTTTTTGAGTTATTTCTTCAACGAAAGCAGTCAAGTAAAATTTTTTATAAGGTTTTTTTGCTTTTTTCTTACACATAGTTCATGTTCGTTGTTCCTTCATCATTTGTTTTTGTATTTTTATTTGAAATTGGTTACTAATATTTTGATTATAAGCTATCACTACCTATGATTTTATATAGAATTACGTGGATTTGATGCCGTTTCTTCTAAATTTGCTTATATATCCTTTTACATCATTACAGAAAGTTTTAATAAGTGAGATACATATAGAAGTAAACTGTTGAAAGTGAATAATGGCTTGATGAATCGTCAGTTAAATTTTTCATATTATATGGAACTCTTAGTATAAAAAGTCGAATTCTAAAATTGTGTGTTTCTAAAAATCAACTTTTTTCCATTCTATTCAAGTTATAAAAATAACTAGCTGCCCGTTTTGGCTTTGTCCACACTAAAATTGAAATTGCTTTATTATTATGATTGATTTTTTTTAGTAATTATTTTCAGTTAGTTTACTAACTGTATTCCCAACATTTTTAGTTCTTTATTTTATTTGATACTTCACTCAATTACAGTACTTTGCGGCCCAATCTGCTAACATGAAAATGCGTATAACGAATAAACTATAACAATTTTATTGTCGTGTACCATTTGTTCAAACAAAATGGTTTTGTTGCTATAATCGGCTAGTTTGTTTAGTTCAAAAATACTTTGGAGGGTCGATTTTGCAAAACAAACTATATTATAATTGACAAAATATATCTTTGAATTTTTTTTTGTAGATTTCCATGTTGTCTACGTTCTTTTGAATATTATATTAATGTAGGTGTAGCGGTCCAAAAGTTTAAAAATGTAACTTCCGGCTCTCATCACTTTGTTATTACTCATTACTCACATGTTTAAAGGTTTTGTATAACCTCTGGTCACGTAATATTTTTTGTGACGAATCCAAAAAACAATATTGGCTAATAGCCCACCTGAAGATGTTGTAATACAACGAAATCTAGGTCTTGGTAAAGAACTTAAAGAAAGTAGAAATAATATTACATCACGTAGTTTTATTTAATTGTGAATATTTGTCTCGTTATAAAATTAGGATTATAATAAATATGATACATAAAAAAATGATACAAATTATACAAGTGTTAGATTATAGCCAATTATACAAGTGTTAGATTATAGCCAATTACACAAGTGTTAGATTATACCTAATTATACAAGTGTAAGATTATAGCCAATTATACAAGTGTTAGATTATAGCCAATTATACAAGTGTTAGATTATAGCCAATTATACAAGTGTTAGATTATAGCCAATTATACAAGTGTTAGATTATAGCCAATTATACAAATGTTAGATTATAGCCAATTATACAAATGTTAGATTATAGCCAATTATACAAGTGTTAGATTATAGCTAATAATTATACAAGTGTAAGATTATAGCCAATTATACAAGTGTTAGATTATAGCCAATTATACAAGTGTTAGATTATAGCCAATGTACTACTGACTAATTATCATATTTTGATTTGCAAACTTTTACATGACAGATTTTAATATCCGACAGTGATATTTAACAAAATACACAAAAAACGCATTTGAAGTAGCATGCTTCCAATTCCAGGTGCCTGATAAACACATTTGGAATAAAACACATGCTTGAGAGACATATTTGGAATACATGTTTGTGACGTGACGTAGTAATATATAACAATCTATTGTTTGTTTTCAGGCAATGGAGTTGTCATACATTTGCCGGGATTATTTGAAGAGTTGAAGAAGAATGAGCTGAAGGGTCTCACAGATTGGTCGGAGAGATTGATCATATCTGATAGAGCTCATCTAGTCTTTGACTTCCATCAGCAGGTATGTTCCAGTAAAATTTTTTGGTATGAACTGACATTGTAAATTTTATGATTAAAGTGTAATTACGTAATAAAAATTAAAAAAGTTTTACAACAATAGCTGTTCTATATACAATTATAGCTATTATTGCTGTAATTACTTGCGGAACAAAAACCAAATTTGCGAAATCGAACTTTTAGGTTTATATAGAAGAAATCTGTTCTAGGTCGATGGACTGCAAGAAGCGGAAAAAGGGAAGAAATCGTTGGGAACGACCAAGAAGGGTATCGGTCCAACCTACTCCTCTAAAGCAACTCGCAATGGTATCCGCATGGCTGATCTACTGGGAGACTTTAGTCAATTTGAGGAGAAGTAAGTTTGGCAAAATAGTATTTAGTAAATCATATGATATGCATGTTAATTATATACACACAATACACATATTGCTTCTTTTGCACATGGTTTTTTATCATTTATGCTTGCTTAGGTTAACTTTTGGAGATGTGTAATATAGTAAGGATTTCAGTTGGATAGAATAAATTAAAATATCACATCAGATGATAAATATCGCAACAAAACGGCATGGAAAATATATTGATAGGAGTGATTATTTAAAATGTTTATTTTGTTTCGATTAACCAAACATTACCTTGGATTTTACTAAACATAAGAAAAATATTGAAAAAGTCATGTCTAAAAAAAGTTATTGTGGAAAATTAAGTATTTTTCAATAACCATTTCATTTTCTTGTAAATATTTATCTTTGACATTTATCCATATAATAAGTAGTTATTAAATTCCAGTGATTTGTAGAATATAATATAATAATATATAATGTATATAAAATAGGATAAACAAGTCTTTATTTGTAAATAATTGTTTGTGCTGTTTTCGGATTTTTTTATGGTAAATATACAAATGTATGAATTTAATTTTAAATAACTTAACGTGTCGTTATGTAGAAAAGTTACATATTGCGAGGATTCAGAAATTATCATTTCTGACCTCTTTATTGTTTTCATCTTTGAACCCATAAATCCAAGTAGATAGTTAACCGCCATCTCTATTGAATATTTTAATTACTGTAAATAAATTAATAATTATTTTTGCGAACAATTTTTTATAGCAAAACTGAATCGAGACTGTGATAAAACTTAAATGTGATACTGGAAAAATATTGATTTATATAATATTCAATTAATTCAGTATCCTCTGAGTATCAATAAAAAATCCTTCTTTTTTTAAAGTTATCCCTCTTGAAAATAAATTTACAGTGGTTTTACTCTTAGTATAATAATATGGTCAATTATCATAGATTTCATATCTAAATAATATAAATAAGGTCCATAAAAATAGAGCCAATGAATGGTATAAATAAGGTCCATGAAAATAGAGCCAATGAACGTTATAAATAAGGTCCATGAAAATAGAGCCAATGAACGTTATAAATAAGGTCCGTGAAAATAGAGCCAATGAACAGTATAAATAAGGTCCATGAAAATAGAGCCAATGATAAGGTCCATGGAAATAGAGCCAATAAACTCTTAACTATGGACCTTACTAGGTTCACGCTCTTAACATTACAAGGAAAAAACGAAATACTTATGATTTTCATAGATTAAAATTTTTTTTAATTGTACATGTTTAGGGTACCGAAAGAAAATTTTTATGTAAACTATAAAAACAGCAACTTCGAATGCCCTTTCTATCTAGGAAAGTTTTATTGAAAAATATAAAAGAAAGTTAAAATAATGAAGACTATTTATTAATATAGATAAAGGGTTTTTTGGAGGATATATGGAACACCCGTTTCTAAACAAAGAAGTTAAAACAGAACTTAAAAGTTAAAGTTCTTATCAGCATACTTATTTTCTTCAAAACTGCCTCATTGTATTCAAAAAGTACTAAAATTATGTTTAGCGCCATCGAGTATCAATTGCGTTACAATATAAAGCAACATTAGCCATTTCTACATGAAACTATTAACTGAGAAGGGCAATTACATTGACTTCAGTATAGTTGATAACAGTTGTGAGAGAACCAAACCAGGTTGCCTGAACCTTGATGTTGTTTTATTAACTTTTGCTTTGATACAACGGTTGAGCAAGCTTAGAGATTGGAAAGTTCTGCTTGTGTTGAATAAGTAACATTGTTGTAATATTTCATTGCAACAGTCGGTGAGGCAAGATTTATTTACTCTTTTGTTGTTGTGTTCTTATTGTAGTTAATGTGACCCTCTTTTTTAGAATGTTGATGCAGTACTTTTTAAATTGGTACTCGCGGGGAAAATTGCTAATACGTATTTACAAATGTATTTTGCAATTGTTAATTTAAAATTTTATAGATATTTTGATTGGTCCACATTGTCCAAGCTTCATGTATCTTATATACTTTTTACTGACGTACTTACATAAACTCAGTTTCTATTAATTGCTTAATTTTTTAAATTTAGTTAGTATTCTAGTTTTAAGCTTATCATGATTTATAGGCGTTTTCAAGATCTTCCCACATTTGTTACACTATGTTATTATAAATTTAAGGAATAAAGTTTTTTTTGTTTTTTACATAATTATACTGAACTTTATTGACTATATTTGGCGTTAATTTTGTAGAAATTCATTATTCACAATTAAATGAAACTACGTGATGTAGTATTATTTCTACTTTCTTTAAGTTCTTTACCACGACCTAGGTTTCGTTGTACTACAACATCTTCAGGTGGGATATTAGCAAAGAATAACTCTTAGGAACATCCAACAGCATTTATATGTTTCAAACATAATAGCGGAAGCCGGGTCTGTGTGGGTTTTCCCACTGCTTGTGTTTAGTGAGTTTATTGTAGGGGAGCGGTGTAGGTTTTATTATATTTCCGATAGTTATACGATCTACCAGTATTTTAGTGAAGATAATAAGTTCAATTGTTGTTATTCTATGAGGTTGTACAATGCAAATGTTGTCAATAATTGAAATACTGGACTTTATCTCAAAAACATTTAGCAATAGGTTAAGAAAGTGTAGGAAAAGACTTACACGGTATGTATCTTGTGACAAATCCATATTCATGTTATCTAGTGATTACGATTGATCTTGTATAACTTTCTTTTTAGCATGATGAAAGTAGATAGCGTCTATAAGATAGCAAAGGAGTTTATTGGGGTGAATAAGAAGCCTGGTTTTACATTTGACAGTTTGAACTTTTATTTATTTGTTTAATCAATAACTATTCATGAGGTAGTCTATTGTTGGTAATTTACTGAAAATAATGCGACTCAAATAGAATAAAGAAATTTTGGACTGAAATCTTTGGAAAATTTTTTGTATGCATTAGTAGCTGTACCCCAGAGTTGTATTCCATAAGTCCATATTGGTGTCAATATAGAATTATAAATTAGTAGTTTATAATAGCATAAAGCATTGTGCACACAAAGTTGCAAGGAGAAAAATGTTTATTTGGAAGAACTTGCATATGCTCTTTTTGTAGATATGTACGGTTTGTTATTTCTATTTCCTCATCTTTATTGGCCTTTATAAAAATTTTCTCATTCCTACTAAAAGATTTTAAACTTTCATCTTAGTTTCATATTTTTGTCACATTCTCGGAAACCTTGAAATTATTTAAATAAGAGCAGTGAAGGTATGAAAATATTTAGAAGATTATTATATTCAACATTATTTTATGGAAGATTATATTAAGCTATTTTTAAAACCGGTATGGCAGAAAATCGTTAAATAAAACTTGTATCTTATTGAAGTTTTAAGACGCATGAATTATAGGGAAACACTTGTTTAAAAGTGAAAAGTGTAAGATTTAACCTTAAAAAAGCATTGGGTGTTATTTATTCAAGTGTCCTAGTATGTTTTAATCCTCCTGAACTGTGCCAGAATATTTTCCTGCCATTGACCCGAGAGCCTTAAGTTACATTTTTTTCAAAATATAATTTTATTAACAGATTATGAATCATATTAACTTATTGAACTAATTGAACTGAGAATAGAAACCGAATACAGAGACCGAATACCGAATAAAATTTTTTAAAATTAATCTCTTAGTTTATAAAAAAATTAAAGTCTATATTTTATATGAAATCATAATTATGTGTAAATTAACACTCTGTGCAAATATCGCTGTGGATCAGTTTGGCAACGTGTGATATACCTATGCCAATAACTATAATGTCAGATAAATTTTTGTTATGAAAATATTATAAAGATGTGCACTTAATCCGATGCATTTCTTCCTTTTATAATATGGTAGTTGACTCATTCTAAATTTTTATATTTTTCGTACAATATTATGAAATATAAGTTAATTAAAAATCAGTCTTGAAAAAAATTCTTAAATTGATTGAAAAATAAGCCAGTTGTAGGCTTTCTAAATTTGAAGATATGGATAGAGTTGGGTATATCCCTGTCTCTTTTCCTCTCATAGAATATAATGTGCAATATTAAAAATGATCTCACAACACAGTATTGCCGTCCTTCTCTAAAGGTTAAATTGAAACTTTTATAACTCGGTGAATTTTTAAGATTATTAAAAATGTTTTCACTCTACATCAGTTTGTACCTTGAAATTATGATTAAAGAAATAAAAAAAATTTAGTCAAATACCCAATTATTAATTTTTTAAATTTACACATTTCATTACATCAGTTTGTGTGCGCATATAAAATAATTAAAATTAAAATTATTTTGTTTTTAAGTGTATTTACATAGTTAGGGCGATTCAGGTACCACATAACCTAAGAATTTCACCAGTTTTATTATTGTATTCGGCGTACACAAAAATCAAGTCCAAATAGTCACTCGCACTAATAAACGACATATTCACTAATTCAACTCGCTCGATATTACAATTATTTAACAAAAACCAGTGATGTACATTCAATACAAATAAACTTATCATTTTACAACAATAATTATCTCTTCAAAAAGATTCAAACTTTCTGATTGGTTGTGGACATTTGTAAGTCTTGTCGTAATAAAAAATAAATAAACCATGCAGATTGATTTTGATATCTTTAATATAACACATTTAAAATTAAAATTAGAGTAATATTTATATTAAGAATAAGAAGCAAGTAAGTTTATGTAAATGACAGATGAAAAAAAAAATTCTGTTAATAATCGATGATAGTATCTTTTATAATCACATTTTTGGGTGAATTAGGGATGTTAAATATTTTTAAAGAGCAATCATTTTGATTTAAGTTGTAAACAACCTTGACCTTGAAATGAAATTGACTTGTTATCCTTTTCTTCTTTTAACCTTCTTATGTAATACTATGGAAATGAAAGGGTTAGTCAGATAACTCAAATTTGCCATCGATCGCTAAGAAGGGTATTTATGCAATATTACCACATTCTTACGTTTATCGAAATAAAAGATTAGGTTGATGCATTTAGATGTTAATGACTTATGATAATTTCTAAATTTCAGAAAAAAGTAGTACCTATGATTTAAAAAAAAAAAAATAGGTGTATTGCAATCTACCCATGATGCACTATTACGGATTTAATTGGTGCTATTTAGTGATGGTACATACTGTATATAGACAAATTAAAATTTAACATACAAATCTGAACTATCAAATAATGTAACTATAGCGACAACAGTAATGCGACAGCCATTTTTCTACTGTACCCACATTGTCTGTCAGTTTCATCAGAATATATGGAAAAAATTTAAATTTTTAGTTTGATACAGCTTTATCAATTTTCACCAAATATAATAGCATCTGTGTACAAAAAGAAAGGACATGAATTGTATATGGTTCGAATCTAATAAGTTTTTGTGGGATATACTTCTAAATTTTAATTGACCTTATCTCTATAATAATATTGTTTTCCGAATCTGGATATATATAATTTTGTACATCTTATGAAGCACTAGGAAACGAGAAAAGTCAGAAACCAAATGGAAATTCACTTAAAATTGTATAAGCCATATGCACATAAATTTTAATACTTTCTTTCTTTCGTTGATGAAAGTAAAAATGTGTTTGATTTTTCTCCATCTATTATATATCTTTACATTATGAAAGTATATCTAAATGCCGAATGCTTTCCAATTTCAAGATTCACCTCGCTGGTCGCATCCTACCGCCGCATGTTCCCCGATTTGCAGATCGATGTGGCAGCTGAGTTGGCACGCTACCGTGAGTATGCTGAGCGTGTGCGACCTAATGTGAGGGACACAGTGTCCTTCTTGCACAATGCCATTCGATCAGGCTCTAAAGTTCTGGTCGAGGGTGCTAATGCAGCTATGTTGGATATTGACTTTGGTAAGTGATGATTCGAATAGTACAAGACTGACCATTTTCTAATAAGTTTAGGGCTACAAAGAAGTCAGTCTATGTAGTCATGTTTCAGATATTCTTATGGAATGAATCTATTACTAATAATTTTATGATAAGTATTTGTAAAATGCACACCAATCGAAGAAAGCGTATAAGAAATACTTTTTTAATTAAAATGAATTTTTAATTATCTAGTAGCCTTGCGTGTATATTATTTTTTTGACGTAAAGAACAAGAATCTCGTACACAACATTTTGACGTAACACATTTAAATTAATATAGGATCAATAACTATGTTTCTTGAAGAATAACATCATAAACTTTTCAACAAATAATTGTTTATCTTATGGAAATTATATGATGGAATACACCATATAATTTGAATGTAAAGCCTTATATGCTATACTTCATGAGTAATTTTAAATCAATAACTATTGAAAAATATGATTAATCATGCATTTAATCTCCATGTTTGCATTTGTTTTCACATATACAATTAGCTATGCAAAAAAGCACCAACTTAAATATTGTTAATTATTGTAATTAATTATAATGTGATAACGTTACTGTGAATTATACTTTGATAACGAATTCAAAGAACATGCTTATTCTGTGATAACACCCACTATAGTACAGTACTATAACATGAGGTACTATAAATATAATGTATACTAGGCTTATGACAAACTCAGTTAGTCATTTGTTATTTTTTTTTAAAAATAACATGCCTTGTTAATAAAATAACACATCGCCACAAGAATACCAAAATGCTGTATGGTGTCATTAAATGACATGGTAACTTATGGTATTTAATGACATCAGGAACTTATTATTTAGATTAAAACAATTGATTGATATTAGTCTTATATAAAGCTTCATTGTGGTCTCAATTATGCCTATTTATACATAGTAAGCAACAAATTTCATACAAATGCCATAATAACACAGGTATAATAATAGGGTTGCCATGGCTTAGCTATTTGGGAATATGCCATGGTAACTTATGGTATTTAATGACATCAGGAACTTACTATTTAGATTAAAAAAATTGATTTACATTAGTCTTATATAAAGCTTCATTGTGGTCTCAATAATGCCTATTTATACATAGTAATCAACAAATTTTATACAAATGCCATAACACAGGTATAATAATAGATAGGGTTGCCATGGCTTAGCTATTTGGGAATATGCTTACTACAAACTTTATTAGGTAAGCTTAAAGTTAGTATCAGGTAAGCTTCCTGACTTCTATGTAATGAGCATATTCTTATTTTAACCTTTAGACGCACGAGTCCATTCAAATCAATTAGTTGTCTCAAGTTAATTAGTCCTTAGCAGCAAATTGGCTTTAACAAATATTTTCAGATAATAAACTGTTACGAAAATAGTAATGTATTGTAATTTGACAAATTGTACTTGCATATTAAAAGATAATGAACAGTAGAAACTAATAAAAAGCATTGTTAATAACAGCGTAATATTGCAGGTACTTATCCGTACGTGACGTCATCCAACTGCAGTATCGGTGGAGTGTGTACAGGTCTTGGACTCCCTCCGAATGTGATTGGTGAAATCATCGCCGTAGTGAAGGCTTACACGACGCGAGTGGGTGATGGGCCCTTCCCAACTGAGTTGGATGATGTGAGTCTGGGTAGTTGTTTGAGCTTTATAACAGATTGCTAATAGCGATTGTTACATTTGAAAATTGTATCCTACACTAATAAAGTAATTCTGAACAAAAATGTTGTTCCGTACCTTTACGAGTTCTTAATGTTACGTGATAATATTCCGGACATGATACAAATTAATTTCCATTGATTTAATGTAAAATTATAACGTTATAAGTGATGAAACTAATGTGTTGTTTTTATACTATTATTTCTAACTTTTCAAAATACATTCAGCAGTTGATCTGTTTTGTTAGTAACGTATCATTATGTTAATTTCAGCAACATTGCTTATTTAATGTTTTTCTGCTCTAAATCAGTTAACTGTAATCGTACATCAAGTAAAATCAAGCATGTTTTGACTTCCTTCTTTGAAATGGTTTAAAACGTAAACCTAAATCGGAATAACAGATATAAACGAAAAATTATTTATTTAAGTAGTTAAGTATTTTTATAGACTAAATTTTCTTTATAAATAATAATTTCATTAAAGTAAATATACATAAAACATGTAGTAATGATGAAATTTGTAGTAAAAATAAAATTAAAACTTCAATGTATTCATCACTCTGATAATATTGTTAAAAATGTTTGGCCAATGCCTAGTCAAACAGTTATACAACAAAATCGTTTGAACATCAATTTATACTATGTTTTAAAATTTGAAATTTTAGAAATATCAGTGGGATATTTCATAATTAGCCGGTTATTATTCAACTATCTCAAAAAAATTTCTCTTTATTATAGAAATAATCGGTGTTAATCTTTTGAATTATGTATTACTAGCACACTGTGAAAATGGAGATCTGAATGTGTTGGATACGAGCGTGTATAGAAATTTCATTTATTTCGCTATTTGAAATAATTGTTTAACAATGCCTTGACAGGAGGTCGGTCATCTCCTTCAGTCTCGAGGCCACGAGGTCGGCGTCACAACTAAAAGAGTGAGGAGATGTGGATGGTTGGATTTGGTGCTACTCAAATACACATCCATGGTCAATGGCTACACAGCGTAAGTTATGTTATTATAGCGAATTTTATTTGTATAGGATCGTTTTTATTTATTACTTATAACTTATTTTTTAGGTTTATAGTAGGGAGAGTGGGGATAAACCAGTAAATTAGCAAATAGAGTTTTATTCTAGACAATCATAAAATAAAAAAGAAAAGTCTGTATATGTTTGATAATATGGGTATACGTGTATATTTACTTTTTAATTTTATCTCCGAACATCCTTATTGGTGGTGATGGAAAAATAAATTCAGATTCATCTCGTCCTAATCATAATGAGACTTTGCTGAAAGACTTGTGGTTACTTTTTAGAAGTTAAGACTTGCGCTATATAACATTGCGTTTACAATAAACCACGAAGGTATTTAAGAAACCACGAAGGATTTGAAGGTAATAATGATGGTATTTATTGACTTTTTATACCTTCATTATTTATTGTAAAATTAAATTTTGTATATTGTAAAACGCACGAAAACTTTCGATTTGTAATTTAAAATTCTATATCCTTATTTAAACTTCTTACCATTTATCTGTATTTAAACTTATTAGCCTACCATTATCATTTAACTTATTACCATTTATATTATACATCGAGCGTAATTTTCCGGCTCTCAATTCCACGGAACATAAATATAGCTATTCCACGGAACATAAAATAAAGCTTTATCAAATTTTAACCAGCCATGTCCTTGGTGAAATGACAATACGTCATCGTGTCGTGTGGATTGATAGACAATTTCATGGCTATGTAGACACAGAAATTGGTTTAAATTATGACTGTTTAGTGGAAGCAAAAGAGGCTCTTGTATTTTTTATTACGACCATTAACTCAAACTGGAATTCAAGCTCCCAGAGCTTGAATTCCGTTTCAATGACGAAAAAGTCATAATGAAGGCTTTAATTATTTTATATATACAAATATATTTGATTGTATTGCTTTCTACCATTATGGAGGTTTATCTTCAAGCAATCATGTAACCGATTTAATGAAAGCGGTTGTTTATTTAATAAAACACAATTATTAATTGTGTTTTATTAAATAAACAACCGCTTTCATTAAATCGGTTACATGATTTGTTTATTTAATAAAACACAATTATTAATTGTGTTTTATTAAATAAACAACCGCTTTCATTAAATCGGTTACATGATTGATGATTAATTTGTTTCGAATTGATGACTTATGCTTTCGTGTAGTTTTGCGAACAAGCTGTTATGATAAGCTGAGTTGTCAGACGAGCAATGATCAGTTCATAAACAAGCTAAAATTCTTAGGGAAATCACTAATACTATTGAATAGACATGTAAGCACATGCAACCAATAAACAATAACTTCTGAATGCTGTTGTTGGTTCAAATGACGACTGACCGTCTTCTTGTTAAACCAACTTCGGCAACTTATCAAACGGATTCTAAATAATAACAGTAGGGTGTGTTGTTCTCGTTTTGATACGTGCACAACATAAAGGCTCTCTGTTTAGTAGTCATTTTACCTTAACACATTTTGTGTGTGTTAAGGCTTAATAAACATTGATTTGCTAAAATTGTGATTTGAAATTGAACGTTCATTTGCAATTTGTCATTTTTAGTGATCCATAGTGAAATGTTAAGTTTCAAACTGACTTTCAATGTGTCCAAAATGACAATTTTTCAATCTGGAAAAATACTGGGTAAAGTTTCCTTAAAAAGTATTTTGGTTAATTTGTATTGCATTTGATTGAAAATTTCTTTTAAAATTGTTTTGTCTAATTTGTATTAAAAATTTCAAGAGATATAGGCAACTATGGAATTACTTCATGTCTACTCCGAAGTGCAATTGACCAATTTTTTGATCAGTAGAATAATAATTATAACTATATACAACAAAAACTGTAGATACACCAGTTAAATCTAAAAATGTACAGTAAAAGTATTTTACCATAAAAATTACTAAAATTGGCAATGTTGTTTTCCAAAATTGGGTATTATTTTTGTTGTGATGATGGAATTTATGGTATTCAGAATTAAACTGATCCTTATTAAAGAAGATTTGTCAATAGGGTACAAAAAACGGCCCCATTAAATGCAAAAAATCAGTATTTTATGAATTGCAGTCTGTTTTATTTTTTTAATGTGTTGACTACCACGGTACTTTTTAATTTTCTGTTCATGAAAGTCACAACCTTGATTTTTTCGTTCTTTTTCCTGAGTCCATCTTTTTATATTCTGATATACTAGGTGTTATCTCGTAATTGGTGCCCTAAGCAAGAACGCCGGCTATGAGATAAGTCATAGTTGGCAGTCAACTTGTTTATCTAAAAAACTATATTTATGAAAAAAATAGGCTTGCAATGTCCATGATAGTGAAATTTTTATTCCGCCATTGCTTTCAAACATAGCACACGTCACTCGCTCCTCTTGTTTACATTATCAGTCAGAGAAATTTTAATATTCACATTTGTGTTTGGTGTTTTGAAGATAATATGAAATGAAAAAAAGGCAATACATTGTTGTTTA
The DNA here is from genome assembly GCA_039881145.1 of Druceiella hillmani. Taxonomy (NCBI): domain Eukaryota; kingdom Metazoa; phylum Arthropoda; class Insecta; order Lepidoptera; family Hepialidae; genus Druceiella; species Druceiella hillmani. The sequence goes on along the minus strand of JAYKKI010000040.1, from coordinate 3,712,763 downwards.
TTCATCTGATCAGTTTCTTTTTCTGGTATGTAATAACTTCAAGAACTTCAAATACATTTTCCTCGTCTGAATTAATTTTAGCTATGAAAAATTATCTAACATGAGCATTGACTTTTCGTTTATAGTGAGTTATTTTGCAAAATTATTTATTGTAGGTCCAAAGCCAATTTTCATACCCTTTGCACATTAATAGAACATATTAAGCATATAAGATGAAAAGAGACTGTTTGTTAACCCTTTGAGTGCCGACGAGGGCCATCGCGCCCGTGCGCATACTAACAAAATTTGCCATGAGCGTGATGGTGCTCATGAAATCAGTTGGTGTTTAGCGCGCAGTAGGGGAGGTCGCTCGCATGCATAGGTAATTTTTTATCTTTCCACGTGTTACATAAAGTTTAAATTATAATATTATTAGTAATTACAATATAAAAAGGATCCAGGAAAAGAAAATTTTTAACCCATAATGTCGGAATACCAAAATAATTGAAGTGAAAATGATCATTTTTCAAGTTGTGGAAAAAGACAATTTGGTGTAATGCAAATTTTGAGTGAAAATAGGTGACGATAACATTTATTTTGCTGAGACGGAGGATGTACCACCGGACTGCAAAAATGACGACCTTGATTTCAGTTTTTGTTATAATTTTTGTTCACAATATATATTTCCATAATTTTCTTTGCATTTTATTATCCTTGTACAAGTTTTTATTAAGAAAGCACCGAAAAAATTATTAAAATTGGATAATTTTTGGAAGAGATACAGTTTTTTTCGAGTCAAGGGTAAATGACATCAAAAACTAAAGATTTCTTTGACATTTTTAAGTATATATGAGTAAAAAACAATGGCACTAAAACGGTTAAGGCATGACAAAAATGTTTCTTAGAGTGCAGTTAAATGGTATTAATTATATTTTCATTCAAATTAGAGTCGCTCTAACAGCTAGTCGTTAATATTTTAATCTAGGTTGATGTATGTTACTAAGGTAATATATATTTTTCAGTATTTGCCTGACCAAATTGGATATTTTGGATACGCTAAAGGAGATAAAAGTAGCAGTGGCGTACAAGTTGAACGGGAAGAAACTGGACTACTTCCCTTCGTCCATTTCTGAATTAAGTAATGTCGAGGTAAGGAACATGTAAATGGTAGTTGTTAGAAATGCAAAATAATACATTTCATTATTCCTATAAGTAAATATAGTTTATTGTTATGATTTTTTTAGTACTCGTGGGTATTCCATTTTGAACTTTGCTATTTTGTTCGAATTCATCATATTTCTTTTATGAAACTATTAAATTTTATGAAAATATTGTGAAGAATAAGCCATTCTCTTATTTCCTAACCAAAGTCGGATAGGCATTTGAGTGAAAAGTTGTGTAATGGAGATACATGTCGGCTTTTATTACTACTTCTCTCGGCTCAAGTTTTCTATAATATTTTTTTATATTATAGATTGTGTACGAAACTCACGAAGGCTGGTGCTGTACCACGGAGGGTGTGCGAGAATTCGATAAACTGCCTGAGCAAGCACGGAAATACGTCCAGAGTATTGAAAACTATCTTGAAATACCAGGTAACATTAATACTTTTGTTTGTTGCAAATGAATTTTATATCCATTCCCTCCCCTATATATATTAGGCTTCATAAACACTATAAAAAAAATGATAACCTTACTGTGTTATCCTCATTAAACATTACTTTAATCCCTCCTAAATATTCCTTAGTCTCATGTTTTTTTTTCTCCTTAAGTTTCCCCACTTTAAACACTGATGATTGGCAATTCCATTCTAAAAAAATTTATTTTATTGTGCCAATGAATTTCATACGTGATAACCTATTCTAAAATGATCTGTTTTGATCAATGTCATAAGAACATATTTATCTTAGTTATAGTAACTAGCACGCCTTTTACTGGTTATTTTTCATCCAAACTTATTTTTTTTTTTAAATATTACCACCTACTATCAACAGTGACTGCTATTAACTAATTCTTTGATTTCACCAATGTCTCGCGTCTTTCTAATCATTATTTATTTGTTCTAAACCGTCAATTCAGAAAGACTTTCGTCTTTTTATGTAAACAAAACAAAGTCGTGAAAAACAAATATTTGGTTTATTTTGTTCAAAAGTTGCATGAAACTCAAAAAATCCAATGATAAGTCCATAATTATTTTATTAATATATAAAAGTTCTAAAACTTTTATTTGCTATATGAAATACAAATGATTATTGTATCAGTTTTTCTCTTATTCACACATATACAAATAGCATGAGTGAGAGCAAAACGGACGATTATTTTTTCCACTGCCTACTAACTTCACCCCCGCTTTGAACTGTAACGAGTACCCATATAAATAATTAAGGATGGCGTCTCCATTAAACCTGTGTGTGGCTGACAAGAAAGTCACGAATGGTTTTAAGTGACTAATTTTAATGATAAAACATTTTTTCTACATCATCATTTGCACTTAATATTTCTTTTGAAACTATCGGAAAATTAATTCGATTTTATTTTTATTAAACAATTTTAAAAATTACGCATCGTAAATTATTTTTATTTTAAACAATCTAATATTGGTGGAAAGAAATCAGTTTCTGTTAAAATATTAGTGTGAAGATGCAGGATATAATTTAATCTCATTATTAGATATATTGTTTTTATGGGTGAAAAAACATTTACATATCCTTTTGTTTTTTTATTTCCGTTTCTAAAATTGAATTTATATTAATTGGTCATATATGCAATATTTTTTAAATTATCCAAGAATATTTTTCGTCTAATAAAGAAGACATTATAATATATATAGCAAAATAAAAATCTATACATAAATTCTTTTTTTCATTTATTTGCCATAGTTATAGGATTCACATTTAATTAACGTTATACTTTCTATTGTTACAGTGAAATTCATCGGCGTGGGTCAAGGCAGAGAATCGATAATAAATGTCGAATAGCGCACAATATATAAATTTTAATCACCATTATCATTATTAATATTTAATATACTTATAAAAGTGCATGTGTGAATGTGAGGATTATAGATACATATTTTAATATGTATATATAGCTTGGTGATTTGAATCTTATGATTGTACTTACACTGTACGTTTGCGAGACCATTTCTCAAATAGAGGAGAGAACCAATGAAAGGTGGAGAAAGAGAAAAGTTGAGAAGAATCGTAGCTTACAATTTTACAAGCTGAAACTTAAAAATTTACATAAGCTCTTCGTAAATATATTTAGTGTTGAAATGTGGAGGAGTTTTGGCATACGTAGTTTAATTAGGAAAACATTTTAAGCATGGTTAATCTATGACGTTTTTTTTTTATATTAATTGTTTACTATTGTTTTACGCTGGCGTCTATCATCTGTATTTTTATCTGTAGATTTCCAGAGCTAAAAATATGACACAAGTTTCATTCTTTGTCACTTGAATGTGACCTTTTTAAATATTATCTTTATACCAATTTGACAAAACGTAGGAATGTTCATGTAGGAAAGTCGTATGTTTTGTTGAATTAGGAAAATAGTAATTTTAAAGTATGCAAAGAACATAAATTTAGAATTAACTTACCTTGTTTATCGTTACGGTATTAAAAAGATTTATACTTTCATATGGTCGAATGCCGAGTCTGTATACAAATGGCGGGCATATCCTTAGAAGTGTAAATTTGATTAGTATTTTAAATAAAATGTCGAATATTTGAACAAGGGAATCAAATGAATATTTGAAAAAGGGACGTTTGTTCACATCTATATTTTAATTAAAAGCGTTAAGTATACTAATGTTGCTGTTACCTATGCATCTTCAGGTTACGCACCTCTGTTTATACATTACTATGTAAAATAATGATCTGTTGTCATTGTAATATTAGGGCTTTGCATTTGGCGACGACGGTAACACTGCATTATTGGTATTTTATGCATTTTAAACTCCAAAAAAATATATTTTTAATAATAAACTAGATTTTACTGTAATTTAATGTAAATAAAATTTTAAACACTTTAAAAATCAATTCCTTTTGAACGTTAATGGTATGACACAATTTCAAAATATGGATATATTTTTGTGCTTATAACAGTACTTAACCATAGTTCTTAATAGTTAAATACGAGACAGTCGGGAAGATGATTGTTCAAGAACTGTGTTCTGTGGGAAGATGATTGTGTAATAAATTGCAATCAAAGCACTTAGTAAAGCAGTATAAAAATGTGTTGCGTTTTCTTAGGAAATTTTAAATTGAAAAATTTATGATACTCGTATCAGTATTCTGCCAACCACAAAGCACAAGTTAGGTAACAGTTGCTGTTATATATTTGAGGATTTTCTCATGTATGTGCTAAAAGATTTTCTCGAATTACTGGTGGTGACTACACTACAATTTTATGGGCTATGTTTTCTATAATAGTATAAACTTTCCATTATCCTTGATAAGATGGCTATGTATAGGCCATATAACCTAACGGACCATTGCAAACAAACAAGTTTATTAGACTTTTAGCCAATAGATTGTTGTTGCTATTTTAAAAAAGTCTGTTTACAGCGAAATATATCTAAAATTTGTTTTTAAATGTTTCATTCATTTAATGAAATTATGTAATTTTTATATCAAGGGATTTTAAACCTTCACACTAGTTACTAGCTCACAAATCAGCAAGTGCATTCAAATTGAGATGGGAACAATGCCCCGCCGTGCAATTTGACTCGATACAAAACAAGGGCAATAAAACCCTAAAAGTGCCAATTTTAAATTATGATGATCAATATTTTTGTATTTAGTGTTCCCAATCTGGACGTGAGACTCAGGACTACAAAAATATCAAAAATATAATCTTGAACTTTAAACGCTCTACAAATTAGATTTCGAGATTGGGTGTTTTGCTAGTGATGTACACTGGGAGCAAAGTCGTGAGTTTAAAGAGTAGAAAAAGATTTATAATGATTTTAAATTTCCACATTAAAACGAGAAATTCGAATCTGACTACTGCTTGGCACAAGTTACACAATGTATGATAGGTTTTCTATATACTTTGGGTGTTTATAGAAAGGCAGATCTCATTAAACCGTGCCGTTTGGGTTGATAGTACAAACAAGAAGATATGAAAATGAAAGTATGTCACTCCTAAATTTATCCAACTGCTGTAAGAAAACAAAGTTCGAATTGAAATGTTTGTTAGACCCCCCTCCAATTTGATTATAGGTTAACCAGCACGTGCTGTGATGAAGTGGAGCCGCATGTAATATTGTTATAAATACAATATTATTTAGTTAATATGGGGTTCAAAATTATCTAAATCCACAATTAAACGAAGCTACGTGATGTAGCATTATTTCTACTTTCTTTAAGTTCTTTACCACCACCTAGCTTTCGTTGTATTACAACATCGTCAGGTGGCTTATTAGCAAAGATCTTTGCTAATAGTCCACCTGAAGATATTGTAATACAACGAAACCTAGGTCGTGATAAGGAACTTAAAGAAAGTAGAAATAATGCTACATCACGTAGCTTCGTTTAATTGTGAATAATGAATTTATACAAAATTAACGCCAAATATATTCAATAATTATCAAGATCATTTCAATTGATGCAAAGTTTTATGTAAAGATCTGAAAGTGAGTGTAATAGTATAAATTAAAATGTTTGGATACTCTAAAAATTATGTCTGTTTAATTTTTAATTTGACTATATTATTATTGCAGTTTCTTTCACAAAAATTTCAACCAATGTTTTCCATGAATATCATGTAACTAGAAATTCAATTTTATGGAAATGAAAATATTTTAGCTTCATACAGTCTAAATACAAAATGAGTTTGTTTGCTGGTCATGAGGTTCCAGGTCTTCGTTTTAGCCGTTGTAAATTTGTATCTAATGGAAAGTTCCTGAAATGCACTGCTGTATAGCTTTGCAGAAATAATTAGGCGTAAATCTCATCTTTAAATTGTATATATCAATTAATGAGATTTTGTTGGTTTGTATAACCTTGTTGGTTTTTAATAAGCATAGACATAAACAGACTTTGTGTATTTATTTGGAGCTGGGTGTTTTGGGTTTAATTTATGATGGGAATATTTGTATTGAGGTTCGTCGGTGAAGTGTACATTATGCTTATTACTCAGTTGGGGATTTTAACTTCGGCCTAATATGACGATGTAGTGCCAAATTGTTGGCTGTTATGATGTAAGTAAATTATTTTAAAAATAATGCTGATGAATGTGTTATTTAATTTGGCTGAAAGCACAAGCATTGCTTAAGTTTTATAATGTTATATTGATGGCCGATTTTAGTAGTGAATGTTTTGTAATTTTTTTTGTATTGTCTTTTAACTGTTCCTTCGGCCTTATCATGTTCTTATTCATTTGTTGAAAAGTTTTGGTTAAACTTTATAACTACAAAAGCACACACCAATTTGAATGATGCTGAATGCGTTGCATTGTATGGCTTTTTTTTATTATGAATTCAAAGTAATTGAAATAATTTTAGCCATTGTTTAAATTTATCGGGAAGAGTTTTGACGTAATGTCAAATTGAAAGATTTATGGCACATAAAATTTATATTTCATAATATGATTAATCATATTATTCAATAATCAAATTGTATTATTTTTCAACGACAAGAATTTTCTATTTTTAAGGCTGTATAATCATTTTTCATGTTAAATTTGGAAGTTACAAGTAGCCCTGATGTTCCGTTTCACATAGTAAATAAAAAAAAGTGCAGCGCTGTGTAGCTTGTAATTGAAATATAATGTTCAATGGTCGTTTCCGCGATGCGTCTTCGCATTCGGAGTCGGTCTTGATGGTGCTTTTTATTGTATAATACGTTCTTATGAATTTCGTCACTTTCCACGAATGTTAAAAACTTTCATTCCAAAGATGGTAATATCCTATTATTTTTGTAAAATTTTCTTTCTTTTTACTCTTCGAATCGATGAAATTATGATTGTATTTTTTTATGTGATATGTATTTTACTGTATTTGAAATATATAGTTGACATTGAAATTATCCTTGCATGTTTTATTCTAGTGTTACCATATATTATAACTAATAATAAGTGCGAAAATATTTTTGGATTAACCGTTTTAGTGCCATGGTTTTTTACTCATATATACTTAAAAGTGCCAAAGAATTTTTTTGTTTTTGATGTCATTTACACTTGTCTCGAAAATAAACTGTATCTCTTCCAAAAATTATCCAATTTTAATAATTTTTTCGGTGTTTTCTTAATAAGCTAACTTGTACGAGGATAATAAAATACAAAGAAAATAATGAAAATATATATTGTGAACAAAAATTATAACAAAAACTGAAATCAAGGTCACATCGTCATTTTAGCAGCCCGGTACATCCTCCGTATCAGCAAAATAATTGTTATCGTCACTATTATCACTGTCACTCAAAATTTGCATTACGCCAAATTGTGAGTGCACCACAATGTCACTCCCATTATGACTCTTCATAATTTGAAAAACGATAATTTTCACTCGAATTATTTCCGTATTTTGACATTATGGGTTAAAAATTTTCTTTTCCTGGATCCTTTTTATATTGTAATTACTAATATTATAATTTGAACTTTATGTAACACGTCGAAAGATAAAAAAATTAGCGATTCATGCAAGCAACCTCTCCTAGAGCGCATTAAACAGCAACTGATTTCACGAGCGCCATTACACTCGTGGCAGATTTAGTTAGTACATGCACGAGCACGATGGCACTCATCAGCACTTAACGGTTAATATCTCTCTAAGGAATGAATCGATCTTATAGAATTTTGCACACTAATATATTACAGACTACCATAGAATGGTTTTCAGTCTGGAAAAAAGTTACCTACAGAAAAACAAAAGTCTTTAGGACACCGTTAGATTTAGATGCCACTGCTATTGTTTTGCTGTAACCCGTAGGTGGCCTGAGTGCCCGATATCGGTCAAAGTACAAATTTATGCAGATGACCTGAGCACCCGATATTGGGCTAGAAATGAATGGTCCTATGTTAAGCGACAAAATAAATAAATTAAATTAGTCGACCATCGTTAGTGAACTGTACAGTTTGTTTTGTGAGATTTCTATTGGAAATGGACTAAATGGTATGTTTTGTCAACGTATATATATATTGGATGTTGGAATGAATTCGTAGCGTTCTTTGTATCAAAAACAATTTGGAAGAAGTGAGAGATGTATTAGCCTGTGGACTGTCAGGAGGAGATTTTTAGAAGTTGATATCCACATCCGAAGACAGGCTGGGGATCCTAAATAACTGTGTGGGAATTGCAGTCAAGCTTTGCCCAAAATTTTGCAACATTGACCGATGTGGAGTGGAGTATGGTTTTATTTTCTGATGAAGCCTGAATTGCTTCATTTGGTGAGAAAGGAAGTCGCAAAGTGCTCAGAAGGCTAGAAAAGCGTTAAGCAAAGGTATATTTCGAAGATATTATGATGTAGGCTCTGTTGTTTTGGGCAGACATAAATTCTGAAGATTGTACGGAGTTAGTTTTTGTTGAAAATGGTTCTCTGAATGCACAAGATACATCAGGGAAATCCTAATTCCTCATGCACAACCTCTTACAGGAGCCGCTGCTATCTTCATGGACGATAATGCTCAAGCACATTGAGCAGGCAAAATATACGCTTACTTGACTGAGATCGGGATTTGCCGTTTAGATTGGCCAATATGAAGTTCCAACCTCAATCCTATTGAGCATCTGTGAGACATTTTAATACAACCTGTTGCAACTGTACATCCAGCCCCCCCAGAACATCGGAGGGCTAAAAACAGTTATTACGTCTGTATGAAGTATATTCCCCAAAAAATCATTAAAAACCTCATCCGGGGCAAGCCAATAAGAATTGAAACAGTCTTTTCAGCAAAAGGAGGCCACATTCTATACCAATTTTCTTTTTTTTTTGTAATATTTCTTTAATAAAGGACATATACTCACAATATTTCTTTAATAAAGGACATATACAGTTAAAGGCCCCCTTTTTTTGTTAAAATGAGTAATTTGAAAACAATCCAAAGAACAAACAAACCAGGAAAGTCTAATTTACAAGCCAAAAGTGTTCGACCCTTAGTAATAATAATGATTTCATTTTATTGCATAAAATCTAATTTCTTTACTCTTTTATATGAACTACTCGAAAAAAATCATAAGAGGCTGTTTTTTTTACAAAGTGATCCTTGCTCCAATATATTCTATTATTTTGTCAGGCAAAACGCTATCACATCCTTAACACTTTATGAAGATATTATGTAAATATCCAACAATTTAATAAATTAATTAATAAGTTTTAATTTTCGGTAGCATTTTATTATCTATAGCGAAATGTTCTAGTTGATATTTTTGAGCTATTGATCTATGAGCCACTTCAACACACCATCTCAACTTTGTTATTCTGCGAGAAATATTAGATTCTTCTGTCGTTACGTTGTTTTTTTTCCTTTGAAAGCTGTGATGACAGGAACGTACCCTTCATTTTTTAATTTGTCCTTCAACGTTACGGAATCCACGATCAACAAGGAATAAGTCTCATGGTTGCAATAACATTTTCAGAACTTGTCGATTTTCTAACACAGTTTTCATAAACGTAGCTTCATTTTGTGTACTATAAAACGAATATATCAACAATATAATCATCAGTACAACATATGGTAAATGGCTAACATAATAGTATTTTTCTGTCCCAAATATGATTTTATTACATATTTGTTGTTGGAGCTTTTTTGGTGATGAATATATGTGCCCATCTGTAATATTAAAATATCTCTTTAGTTGTACTAGTTGTTTCGCTTTCAAGTAGATCATTTCATGACATTGAATGACGACAAAAATGGATTGGTAAAATATCTGTTTTGAAGCTAGGAACTATTTGATTGCAAAAATTTGATACTGATTGCTCGTATTGAACACTCGAGATACTAACAATCCATTTGTTTAAGTTTCCAATTCTTAAGTTCATCTTAACCACCATCAAAGCCTGAGTAACAGAGCGAGTTTTAAAATTCCTCATAGATACAAACATTTATTTAAGTTTCATAATAGTTTCCCAAATGAGACCAGTTCAATTGTTCGTTGGCCATAGAAAAGTCACTTATTTTTTTGCTAAGGGGCGATCGTATTGTTAATATCGGCAAAAATAAAGAAATCTCTTCAGTCCTTAAGTAGCTTGTATTAGAATAAACACGAAGGTTTGATAACCCATCTACATAAAAATGAGTGTTGATTAAATGACTATAACAATATCATGCGGAATGAATGTTATTTTGTGTGAAAATGCTTGTAGTCTAGCTTATAAAGGTATTGTTTTAGTGTAGCAATAGTCAAGGAAATTGTGTGCATGCTATGTGCTGAGACAATTCTTTTTATAGACAACTCAGCAAATGTATCATTATCGTGACTGTTATTTAATTAATAAATATATATATATATATATATATATATATATATATATATATATATATATATGTAATAAAAATAAGTGCAACAATGTGTGTGCCGCAAAAACTCAAAAAGGAGTCCCGCTACGATCAAGGTAGTTATATGGTATGTTAGCTCTCATCCATGAAGAAGGTTCTCGTTTCTACCTGAAGGGTGTTTCGCCCTCTAGAATTTTCTAGAATAGGCAAAACATTCGAGAGTATTCGGAAGCATTCCACAACATTCCAGAACATCCTGGAACATCGGGAATGTTTGGGAATAGTCTGGAACGTTCGAAATATCCCAGATCATTTTGGAGCATTCCAGAATACTCGAATGTTGTGGGATGTTCTGAAACATTGTGGACCATTCGAATTTCGCCTTTTTTGTATGGGTGAGGCTATACATTGGTAGACGTATATAAAACAAGATCCATCATGGGTTCGAACGTCAGTTTCTTATCGGTGAAGTGTAGTGAGTGAATAAAAATAAATAGTGAAGTGTGAATAATCAAAGCGATACAATGACTGAATATAAATCGGATATAAAGTGTGAAAAGTGTACTTAGTGTATTTCTTAATAAAAAGTTGATTTGATTTATATTTTATACAATGCCTAAACCTAAAAGAGGAGGATATCTTGCCAGTTCTGAAGCAAAACAGCAAAAACAAAAAAAAAATCAGCAAAAAATCGAAACAGTCGAAGAGCGCGTAGCACATTCCCAACGAACGAGAATGAGCACAGTGAGAAGCAGAGAAACCAAAGACCAACGAAATGAACAAATTGAAGAATCAACAAGCCACCCACGAAAATGTCACCATACGAGAAGCGCGGACGAGGACAAGTAAACGTTTCAATCTAAGAAAAGAAGCATTCCACTACGATCCGACGAAAGAATATAACAAACACAAACGTTTTCGCAATGCGAAAAAAATCATTAGAGAAATACCAGGAATCTGTTGCATGAATGGAAAAACTCTATACCGCCATTGGAAACACTTCTGCAGTAATTTCTACATTACACGACCGGGGAAACTCTAAAATCAAAACACTTTCTTCAAAATATAAAAGCGTACAACGCCTGCTTCCAAATGACATCTGTTGGTGTTACTTCTATCAACACTGACAGAGATGAAATCGATTATGTTTTTCCATCCAAGGACAAATCTATCACAAAATGGGTTCATTACTACCACTGCCCAACGAAGACTATAAATTTCAGCGAGTATTTTCATCGGAAATGAAGAAATAGAAATTGATCAACGATGTGCAAACATCAGTGGGTTGAGACGAGAAACAATCCAAGATATACAGAGGATCTTACACAAATACAATAAACTTATTCACATATTCAAAACAGAACTGGACCAAATGATTTCTGATGACTATAAAGTTATAATTTCAGTCGACAAGAGACCACCTGGAGAGCACGAACGTCGATTTGATTCACCTCAGATAGACGAAGTCGCCATCGTAATTGTGGACAACAAAAATACAAAGCCGTGACATAATTGTACAACGAAGAAGAGAAGGATCACAACGCGTTGCAGAGACACACCGTTCATGTGATGCTCTCCAATATCCATTAATATTTCTGCACGGAGAGGACGGATAGATTAAAATGATATTTTATGTGAAACAAATCCAACCTGACACAGGCGTAGAAACAAAAAAAAAGAGGTGTGGCTGTGTCATGGACACGGCCGTGTGTTGTACGTGAATACGTCTATGTAACGGGTTATATTTTTTAAATAAAATATTTTTGATAATATTTTTTTATTCTAACACCTTATTATATTCACTGTCACTACTTTAAACTAATGTTTTATATACAATCGATAGATTTTGACGACAGCTGACGATTAAAACTTAAACGAACATTAGCTTTTCCGTATCAAAAGTTATACTAATTGCAAATCTCGATACGCAGCAAAATAACCTCAAAATGGCGGCGCTTCCCCCTCCACCGCGCGCGATGCGTCACTGTTCTCGCTTATCGTAATGAATTCTTTGATCCTTTAGCTATCCATTGGTATAATTTAATTTTTGATGTAGACGATAGATTCGAAACTGTAACGCCAAACTGTATCGACCGATTTTGTTATCATTGGGTTTTTTGGATTGCGCCCGTATGGTAGCAAATTTAAAGGCGTATTCACGTCAAAAGTCACTTCCAAGGAGTACTATGCTTACCGCTCAATGATCAGAGCCAATGAAACATACAATCACATTCTCAACACTCGCTGTTTATTCCAACAATTCTTGGTAGATATGTATGCAAAAATACAAGCGCAACGGTTGCTTAACACAACACTGAATTAGAATAAACTACGCACGAAAGAATACTTCCACCTTCGAGACGCGATCATAAATGACGAAAACATTGACGATACTGGAACAATGGTAGCCTTACCCTATTCTTACATAGGAAGTCCAAGACACATGCATGAATATATTCAAGATGCCACGACCTACGTAAGATAATGGACCATCTGATCTGTTCATAACATTCACATGCAGTTCATCGTGGCCAGAAATCAAAGAACAACTAAAATACGGACAAGCCCTCATGAGTCGACACGACATAATACCTCGACTTTTCAGACAAAAACAAATGAGATTTATTGAAGTCATCACAAAATACCACATCTTTGGAACCGTAAGATCCTGGATGTACACAATCGAATGAAAAAACGAGAGGTGCCTCATTCATACAATCTCATATGGCTATACGACAAAATTCATGCCACGGGTATCGACAAAATCATCAAGGTTGAATTTCTCAATCCACAAGAAGATCCGGAGCTGTACGACATAATTGTGAAAAAACATTATTCATGCATTAAAGCCCAATTAAACATGTATGAGTGATGGAAAATGTACACAAAATAACTAAAAGCATACTTGGAAGACACACAAACCGAAGATGATGGCTATCCCAAATACAGAAGACGATCACCCAAAAAAGGTAGCTTCATCCTGTCGTAAGTATGTGAACAAAGGCATTAATTGACATGGCAGTATTTCAAATAGCTAAAGACAGCGAACAATAAAACAGAAACGAGGAGGTCATCAAATGGGAAGATACAGTAACGAAGCACGGTGCGGATTTTTGATTTTCTCATACATGAACACGGACCAACTGTGAAACATCTAGCAGTACATTTGGAGAATGGACAGAGTTTACTTCACAAGAGACAAACCCAAAAAATTGCAAGCGAACACCTAAAAATATAGTTTTTCCAACTGTACCAAACGGATCCATTCGCGAAAACATTACTATATGTCGACAACCCGACCTATTATACGTGAAACACAACAAAGAAAAATATTTCAACGACGAAAACAAGGAATTCCAGTAGAGGATCATCCAGGAATCATGAAAACTAGTCCGAGTATACACCGTACATCCTGACAACGCCGAATGTTTCTATCTCCGGATGTTGCTACACGAAATACGGGGACCAACAAATTTCATAGATCTCAAGACTGTTGACGGTTATCTATGCCAGACGTACAGAAAAGAATGCTACGCTTAGGACTACTGGAAAACGACAGCCACTGGGAATTAACACTACAAGAAGCCTCAGCTGAAAAAATCAGAGACTTATTCGCCGTAATACTAATAACATGTAACCCATCGAATCCAAAACAGCTAAAGGACTCCTTCAAAGAGAATACGAGTGATGATATACTGTACCAAATCCGACAAGCTCATCCAGAACTGGCCATCGAATTCAACGACGACATCTTCACTGAAACACTCATTCGCCTATAAGATAAATGTTTAGCAATAAAAAACCACACCTTAGCACAACTTGAGATGTCAGCACCACGACAAGATGCTTTCAGTGTGCTAAATTTCGAAATTACAAACGAAAAAAGCTGCAACATCAACGAACTACTTCAATACATAAAAAACAATAAAAAAAATTACAACATTGTCATGGACAATTTCAATAACAACACTGGCGGAATTATTTACTTGGACGCACCAGGCGGCACCGGGAAAACGTTTCTAATAAATCTATTGCTGGCAGAAATACGTACTAAACAATACATCGCACTTGCACTGGTATCATCCGGCATTGCCGCCACATTTATTTAGGAGGACGTACTACGTACAACTACCGTTGAATATAGCCGAAAACTAATTCCCAATCTGTAAAATCTCAAGAGTATCTGGACGGATTGAACACATAAAAAATCACTCGATGCCATGGACAAAACGTTACAAGACTTTCGATGAAACTCTGAAGTGATGGGAGGAGCTCTACTCATGCCCTCAGGATAAACTCTTCCCGTTATCTCCAAGTCAACATTAGCAGATGAAATCAATGCATGCTTAAAAAAACCACATCTCTGGCCACACATACAAATACTGCGAATAACAAAAAATCTGAGAGTTGAACTATTGAAAGACGAAACAACGACACATTTTGCTCAAAAACTTTCACAAATAGGCGAAGGCGCTGACCAGACGACCGGCCTCATTGAACACAACAGTGATTTCTGCAACATAGCCACTACTGAGAACGAACTCATCGACCAAATTTATCTAAACATTGTTCACAACTATACCGAAGTGGCTATTTCAGAGCGCTATTTTGGCAACTAAAATAATATTGTCGACGATATCAACTTTAATATTCAAAAGAAAATTCCCGGTGAAGAGAGAATATACAAATCGATGAACACTATCGTAAACGTTGAAGAAAGTGTCAACTTCCCTACAGAATTTTTAAACTCTTCCATGTACCAGGAATGCAATTATGGCTTGGAATGAAAATTGGATCTCCGATCATACTGCTCAGAAATATCAACTCATCAAAACTACGTAATGGAACAAGGATGATCGTCAAACAGCTATCGAATAACATTATCGAAGCCGAACTTACGACTGAAAGGATAAAGGAAACACAGTATTTATCCCCAGAATGCCACTGAGCTCTACAGAACTGCCATTCCAATTTAAAAGACTACAAATTCCAATCATATTAGTCTATGGTTTTACAATTAACAAAGCGCAAGGAAAGCTAGGCAAGCTTTAAAACATTGCGGCATCAACCTCAAAGAATCCTGCTTTTCTCACGGTACGGTTTTAAACATTGAGGCATCAACCTTAAAGAATCTTGCTTTTCATATGTAGCTTCCTCTCGAGTAGGAAATTCGAAAAATTTGTACGTATATGTATAACCAGCTTAATACGATTTCTCACATAATACGCCATTTTACGTTGTCTGTCTGTACTGTCTGTACGTATTATTTCATGCGGCAGCGGCCAGCAACTAAATGAGCGACCGATTGCTGTCCGCAAGAGTGCTCTCCCACGTCCTCGCACGCCCCCGCCGCGCTGTTCTCCCAGTGTCGTCATGCGCCTTGCCGCCTGCAGTCTTTTTCTAGATTCATTTGTTGGCTGACGTGTTGTGTCGCGCGCCCTGCATTCGTTTTCTGTCATTTGCTTACTTACGTATTCTATCTGCGCTTGTTAAAAAATTACTTCAATTAAGTATTGTCGCTTCAAGAAAAAATGAAGATATTGAAAGTTTTTGATGAAAAATCACAAACAAAAAATCAAACACAATTAGCTGCTGAGCTTCATTTATCGGCTTCTATGTTACGTACCATTTTAAAGAATAGAAAATAAATTAAAGAAAAATATAGATTGGGAGGTGCAAAGAGAAAAAAGCAAAAGGTAGGAAAGTTTGATAAATTAGAGAAAGTTTCAGTGGAATGACTTCTATCACGCACAAGCTTTAAAACTGTCCAGAAGTGGCCCGATATTATACGAGGAAGCACGTAAAATTGCTGAAATCTTATAAATCACAGATTTTAACGCTTCAAATGGCTGGATAGATCGTTTTTAAAATCTCCACGGCATTGTGTACCGTCAAATCAGTGAGGAATCAGAGAGAGTGGCACAACGAGATGTTGACGCATGGGTGGAAACACTTCCTGAACCGTTGCAAAATTATGAACCGCGAAACATTTTTAACGCAGACGAATTCGGTTTATTTTTTAAATTGTTTGTTTGATAAATCCTATCTTTTTAAGGAAGGAACTTGCCAAGCAGTCAGTTTTTCTTCACTTGCAAAGAAAGTAAAGAGAGCTGACTGTCCTGGCCTGTGCCAATTCTGATGGGTCGAAAAAGTTACGTTTGCTAGTGATTGGCATGGTGAAAAATCTACGTTGCTTGAAAAACGTAAGATCGCTCCCTGTAACATATGATGCACAATCTCGAGCTTGGATGACCGGCCTTCGTTTCACCGACTGGTTAAAAGCTTCAGATGATCACTTCCATATTAAATATAGAGGCATAATTCTGTTCAGTGACAACTGTACCGCTCACTCTTAAGATATTGAGCTAAAGAATATCAAGGTCGTTTCCTTACCTCCAAATGCGACAAGCAAGTTTCAACCGATGGATCAGGGTATTATAAAGGTCCTTAAACAAGGTTACAGAACAAGACTGATACATCGCTATCTTAAAGAAATGGAAGACCCTGGTAGCAAACGACCCCTGGCTGTGCATGATTCAATCTTAAACATTGCAGCGGCATGGCTAAAGCCATACAAGATTGTTTCAAGAAAGCAGGTTTCAGAAATAACGAAATTTACGTCGTATTGGAAGAAGAAGAAGAACCCGTGATGCTGCAGGGTTTTCCTGGATATTTTTCCATTGATGAGAATTTTGTGCTCTACTTGAACAATTGAATATCTTATTGAAGATGTGAATAACACACAAAAAGAGGCCCTAAGTGATGATGATGATGATGAAGATGAAGAGGAGTCAATTCCGATTTTGTCACACGCCCAGGCATTATCAGCAGTTAACGATTTAAGGCGCTTTGTAACTTCTTTGCGTGAAAGCGAAGACGCACTGCAATATATTGAAAATCTTGTAATTGATCTTTTTGTCAAACCAAAATAAGTGATTACTTTAAGTAACGTAATTATAAATAATAATACACTATGATTTAACCTAATTTAAAAAATACATACATAACGTTATAACAAGTTTCTAACAACTTTATAAATATATAATTCAATACCTACGCGAAATTAGTACATAATACGTCTTATTTTCCCTATTCCGCATAATACGCTTTCTCGCTTAAGACGTGTTTTGGCTGGATCTCTTTGAACTCGTCTTATACGGGTTTTACCGTTAATTAAAACAAATAACAAAAATAACAAAATTAAAAATGTTAATTATAAACAATATTGTAAATAGTTAGAATATGTTTTCAGTAAAAAAAAATTACCTCTTATATTTTAAAGTGTATCCTTTTATTCCAACTACCACATAATCTCATATTAACTCCCTGAGTGAAAGCTAGTAGTAGATAAAAATCTTCACCATCAAAATTCTCTTAAGTCCCACTATTAAGTATGTCGATTCCTCTACTTTGTTCCGTATCGTCAGAGTATGCAGACGACATGCTGCTGTTGGCCAGAGGAGCGTACAGAAGAAAGATTGAGAAATGGGCGGGGGACTTCCTCACCAGGGTATATGATTAGGGCAACTGGAACAAGCTAAGCTTTGCACCCCAAAAGTCCGAGATTGTCCTTTTCAAAGGTAGGCTGGCGAGAGAGCCGTCTTTGGTGATGGGCGGGTCCTGAATTGGTGTGCAAAAGCAGGTCATGTACCTCGATGTTATCCTCGATTCATGGCGGAATTTTATGCCACAAGCGTGATACATCAGAGAGATGACTCGGGTTGCCTTCCATGCCATAATCGGCTTACCGGTGCCGGCTGGGGGCGGAATAGCTCGACCCTCAAACTGATCTATACAGCAATATATTTTGGTATATTCGCCTATGTGCCATCGTCGGGTTCCAATAAATAAGGCGAGTCGTACTTAGATCACAACGCACGCCGCTTATGGATCTGACCACAGCTTACAGGACCTGTCCATCTGTCCAACGGATGCTTTTTTGGTTTGGGGGTGGGGTTCTGCCTGTCGACTTCACGATTGCAGAACGGGTGGCTATTTTAATTTTGATACGAGGTAGGAGTTTATGTGTGGGTCCGTTTAACTTCAAATTTGTTGAAAATGAATCTCTCTTGACTAGAACGCGACGTATCTTGGAGATCATCACAGCTCATTTGCCATCAAGATGGATCTTCCCAGATTCCAAGGGGAAAATACTATAATATTCTTCAAAACTTACAAAAACTGATTAAACAGAGATTATTATACTTAACAGTTTCTGTCGAGACATGGCGTCTTCCGCGCTAGTTTATATAGATTGCACAGAGATATAGCACGGCGTGCTCCTGCGGTTTCGATACGCATGATGCAAATTATGTTTAGTTCAATTGAAGTAAGCACGATGTTGCGCGTAGAGTCTTCACTGAGATCATGCGTTAGTATAGTAGAAGAGTAGAATCACGCGAATCGTTAGGATGAGATATCTTTAGTCACTGGAACTTGGTTGAGTGTGAACCAATCTTTGAGGTATTTAGAGCGTTCGCTAAAAGCTTTCTAAAGAAAATGGAGATAAAAGTGTTTTTTAGAGATATACAACTATAAAATGAAAAAAAATGGTAAAAAATATGACAAGGACTTTTAAAATGAAAAAAAAAACAAATAAAAATATGATATGTCTTGATTTTATTGAAAAAGTAATTTTATGTTATTTGTGTTTAAATTGTTTAAATACAGGCATATGGGGGTCGTGATTGGCTCAAATGAAACGTAATCTGGAAGTCTGATTTTCAATCATTTTTTCGAATGGTGTATTGGCAATAATGCAGCAAATGTTTTTTTCTAAGAGTTCCAAAGTCTGTGGTTTATCACATAGAAAATAATCCACGAAGAATACCACACGGAAAATAATCCGTAGGTGTGAGATCACACATTATGCAAAATTATGCGCTTAACGAATGTTTCCTGGAATTAATTGATTGTGTTGCGTTTTGTATGGCATGTTGCACCGACTTGTTGAAACTAAAGCTCTTCATCATTAATGCTATTCAATTGGGGAATAAAAAAATTAACACGCTCTCCATTAACTATAACATTCTTGCCGGCATCATCTTGGAAGAAATATGTTTCAATGAATCCACCAGTCCTTAAAGCACACCAAAATGAATTTTTGTGGATGTAACAGCGTCTCAATAATGGCAAATATATTTTCTTCACTTCAAATACGGCAATTTTGTTTATTGGCGCTACGTCAACTTGTCACACAACCAGAAATGAGCCTCATCGCTATATAAATTATAGCTCGACAAAATGGTTGAGAATTTTACTTTCAGATTGCGTTTCATTTGAGCCAGCCACGGTGCCCATATGCCTGAATCGTGTTTAAATTACCTTTTCTATAAAGCCAATGGCATGGCCATTATCATGATTTTGATCTGTTTTTTTTTTTATTTTAAAGTTGTAAACCTCTAAAAAACACCCATTACTAAATGGCTCATTGAGTAGGGACAGTATTTAACTCTGGAAGCATTTTTTTTATTGTAGATACGGGATACTGTTAGGGGACCTTCGAGGGCCACTTCTTTTTTATAAGAGGAGATGTTATAAGCCCCAGGAGGAGCTTTGAGACAGCCCGAGTGGAGTGGCGGGAATAGTATAATCAGATAATCAATATTAGCGTCACCTACATGAGGTTCAAGAAGCAGGCTGATCATTGGGCTGGTACTGATGCCAGCCCCACGTTATGTACTATGCCGGACAGGACGGTAAAAAGCACTGAGTATCCTCATAAATAATTGATTTTATACAAATTAACTTCACGGTCATGACCGAGTACCCTTTGTCATGGAACCCTTCCTCATTCTGGAGAAGGGGTCTAGCCCCAGGGCAGCAGTCATTTTAAATCTTAAAGGGATGTGTGTCCTGTTTTTGAAACACTTATCAACAGAAACATGGCTTAGGGACCCAGATGACTCCTAGTTGGCTACAAATTTTTGTTATTAGCGTATATTTTTGCTATTAAATGACTACTGAGATATTCTGTGAATACCTTAACACTGTTCGCTATTCAACCGGTTGGAGTCTGGTGGTTATCCATGCAGACATAAACGCGCAATTTTTTTTTAGTTCTCAAGTCATCGGAATCTACGTAGAGAAATCCTGGGAGATTTCATCTACCAGAACGGCTTCTTGCTGTGCAATCTGCCCCTACTTTTTCGGACCATTGACAGAGAGTAATATTGATGTTACTCTCATCTCAAGTGTACTTATATGCACAGCTGGAGAGTCTAACCGGACGTTTTTTTCATCCATCCAAATTATTCTTCATCTCCCAGGCTCACCCCATAGGAAAATCTGAGTTGCGAATCCTATTTTATGCAAGGTGTCAAGACTTGGGTCGTTTTGTGAAAATTTTCCAAAGAGAGCTTGATCATATAGTAAAATTTCTAATCACGTAGTTTATTCCAGTGACATCCTTGAGCTTCAATGAAGGGTGATCGTCAGTGCCGACGGAGCCTTGGACAGGATCCAATCTTGCCTATTGGTTAGAATCTCCTGATAGAGTTCTACCCTGGAAACCCTACGTATGGAGTTTAGAAAAAAGGGATGTAGCTACCAACGTGCTAAGATCCACAGATTGGAATGTGATGGATGCTCAGTGTAACTATAATAGAGGGGTTAAGCGGTTTAGGCGCTCCCATTTTCTAAAATTTCATTACTTGTATAGGTAATTCGGATCCTTGAGAAGTCATATACAGAGTGAACAGAGGCCTTTGAAACCTTTTGTTTTCAGCGACCTTAAGAAAACGGATGAAAGTTACACCGAGAATATTTGCGAGAACCTAGAATATCTCCTAACATCATTTTTTCTTGATGACTATCCTGAATTTGACACTACCGAACAGTGGCGTATCAAGAATGCAGCAAGCATGTTTCTAGATAGTAGCATTGATCCGGAGTTACGTCGTTCAGAGTTAGATGACATCGAGAAGAATCTTGACTCAATCAAGATTTTTAATATCTTATGGAGTACTATGGCACATAAGAGTAATGAGTAATTGCCCAGCAAACGAAAATTCTAGAGACTCATTTCACTCCTTTCGGGCTTCGGGAAGTTGTTCGAACAGGTACTGGCAGCGCATTTAATGGCGTAACTATCTCATACACAGGACTCAAATAATCAATTCGATTCTCGTCTCAGAATGTTCATGTTGGACACAATTTCTGCTGCTTTGTCCAGGGTACACGCGTGCCACGCCAAATATGTTTTTTGAACTTTTTCGGCGCCTTTGACAATGCGTGGTGGCCAGCCATTCGTCCGCGTTAGTCCTGACGAGTATTAAACATTGAGCAGTAATTCTTAAAACATGTATGCTCTGTACGTTGTTTGTTATTATTACAGGCAAAATTATTTTTTTACACCTAATTACCTATTTTTTATTTAAACCAATGATTGCTATCGTTAAGTCTTTATCATAAGGGCACACGGGGCCAGTGCCCAGGGCCCCCATCCTCAGAGGGCCGCGAAGGACCGACAATTTCTCTCACATTTAATCTCAAAATATTTTGGTCGGGCGCATTACATTTTTCTCGTTGCACGAACGTCGATCATTTTTAGATTTATTCGAATCAATATATTTATATGAATAATTTGAGTGATTCGAACACCATTATAACTTACCAGACATTTATTTTAGTTTATAATCTAGAGTCTATAATGTCTATTTTCAAGTTATTTGATTTTTTGTTCAGTTATTCGGTAATTTGAAAGTTTACAAAATGTAATAATATTTCTGAACGCATCCTACCTAATTTACTAAGCACACCATCTAGCGATCATCCATGCAAACCACTCCGATGCCAAAGTCAAGCGGCCATAAATAAATGTCGAAATTGGGGAAATCCCCGGATGATGTATGAACTATCAGTCGGACAGAAGTAATGTGATTTAATTTCGTATAATATAATTTGGGTAAGATTAATAGAAGTTTTGATTTGTTCATTTAAATATTATTGATATATAAATATATATGTCGAAAAGAACATATTTAAGTGGTTCCCTAAAGAGAAAAAAAGATATAGCTCAAAAAGAAATTACGGTAAAACTTCCTGAGCTTACTTCATTTTTTACGGTGGAAGAAACAAATAAGTTGGGAAATTCTTCATCATCATCACCTCAAGACAAAAATACCTCTGAATATCACTAGGAAAAAGAGGTTATTACGTGTGACGAAAATGATAAACACACATCAAATGCTGAACCCTCGACTTCAAGCAACTGTGAGTTAATAATTGCAAACTTGGAGAATGTATCTGTATCTCATGACCCTCGTAAGTACTGTGACGACAAAATAAACATTGCGACTTCTCCGAAACTTCTATAAGTTTTCCAGATTCAAGTGGTAAAACAAAAACTAGATACTTGAAAAAAAAATTTTCACCCACGCTTGGTGAGTCTTTGGACAGAAAATGGCTCCTTTATTCCCCAGTAAAGAAATCTGTGTACTGTTATTGCTGCCGTCTATTTAATACCACTATTGGTACTGGACATAATTTGAGTTCTCCAAATGGATATAAGGATTGGAAGCATATAAGTAACTTATTGATGGAGCATGAGAACAGTTTGCAACACAGGTAATATATGATGAATTATGTTACAAGAATGAAAACTACTGGAAGAATTGATAGTGAGTTGTTGTCCCAATATAATACAGAAATTAGCTATTGGAAAAATGTCCTTAGGAGGATTGTTGCAGCAGTGAAATTTTTAGCTTCAAGAGGTCTTGCTTTTCGTCGTGATAATGAAACATTGGGATCGTAAAATAATGGGAATTATTTGGGATGCTTAGAACTGATTAGTGAATTTGATATTTTTCTTGATGATCACATGCAAAACTGCGGAAATCGTGGAAAATGAAGTATATCATATTTATCTGCAAATATTTGTAATGAATTCATTAATTTAATGGTACAGCGAGTTTTAAAAACAATTGTCAAAGAACTTAAATCAGCAAAATATTACTCTATTAGCGTAGATTCTACGCCGGATCTGTCCCACGTTGATCAGCTCACTTTCATCGTTAGATACGTAAAAGACGAACAACCTATTGAGAGATTTTTGCAATTTTTGCCTATGGATGGACATAATGCGCAATATAGAGCAGATACCATTTTAAACTTTTTTGAAAGCCTTGAGATCCCCATAAAAGATTGCCGCGGGCAGAGCTACGACAATGCTTCAAATATGAAACATACTTCAAATATGTAATATGGAAAGTACTCTGGTGTCCAGTCTAGAATAAAAGAAATATGCAAATATGCAATTTACGTTCCATGTGCGACACATTCGCTAAATTTAGTGGATGTTCAAGCTGTTGAGTGTATTACTGAAGCAGTAGCATTCTTTCAATTTGTTCAAAAATTGTACAATTTTTTCTCAGCTTCGACCAAACGATGGAAAATTTTGACAGAGAATTTAGGTGTAAGTAGAATCCTGAAATCTCTTTCGGAAACAAGATGGTCTGCACATGCCAATGCTATTAATACTTTGCGAAATGGTTATTTAAATATTTTCGAAGCATTGTCCTTCATCGCAAGTGACATCAATCAACCAGGAGACATTAGAAACGAAGCCCAAATCCTAGCAAAAAAAATGAAAAAATTTGAGACTGCTCTTCTAACGGAGATATGGAATGATATTTTGGCAATTATGAATAAAACAAGTCTAAGTTTACAGAATAGCACTATGACGTGGACGTTGTAACAAACTTTACGAATCTCTGATCAATTATGTCAATAACGCACGCAATAATTTTGATCAGTATGAAACAGCTGCTAAAGAAAAAATCCAGATGCTGATTACAAAGACAAATTTGAAAGAAAAAGAATTCGCAGCTCACGCCTCACTTTTTTTTGAAGGATCATCAGAGACTCTCCAGTTGAAATGCAATTAAAAGTTTTGTGTAGATACTTTCATTCCCATAATTGACACATTAATTACACATTTTAAAAAACGTTCGGCAGCATACCAAGCAATTGATAATCAATTTAGTTTTCTTTGTCAATAAACAATAATCGAATCTGACGAATTGACCAAAGAATGCAACGAATTTGCAGAATTTTATCATGAAAACATTAATGCATATGAGCTCAAAACAGAATGTTTTCATTTAAGCCAATATTTAAAAAAATATAGCAGAGCAATCAGCGGATTTAAATATCTCACTCTTACATAACTTAATAAAGTCTGATAAATTAGAAGAAACTTTTCCAAATGTTGAAGTTGTTACAAGAATATTCCTTTGCCTAATGGTTACCAATTGTAGTGGGGAGCGTTCATTTTCGCAGCTTAATAGAATAAAAAATGGATTGCGAACAACAATGTTACAAGAACGACTAAGTAATTTGTCAATTATTAGCATAGAAAATGATATTCTTCAAAACATTGAGTTTGAGGATTTAATAGGAGATTTTGCTCAACAGAAATCTCGAAAGAAACTATTATCGTAATCATAATAAAAAAAACATCAGCATACTAATATGATTAATGACATATTGTATTATAATAATATATTTAATTACCCATAATAAAGCGAAAAAAATTTGTATAGTTCGCTTTCTTTACATTCCAAAAGGGCCCTAAATTCTTGTGTGTCCACCGTTTTAGACCATGCTGGGGCCCAGCATAGTCTAAGACGGCCCTGAGTAAAAACTTTTTTTTAAAATTTTTGCCTGTGGATCGCACAGAAACCACTGGTTAAGCTATAACCAACCTCCTACCTCCCCTGCTAGTTTTGTTACCGTAACGGACTTTCAATAAGAATTAAAACGAAAAACGAAAAATTAAAAAAAAATAAATCTAAAAATATGCCTTTTTTTCATCCGTCTGACTCTTCCTGCACAGAAACAGAGGATACAATCTCTTGCAAGACCACTCGCACTCCTCTTTCAGGAGCAAATTCGAAATTAATTCCTTCAACCCCGACCTCATCTCCTACCTCCAACCCCCCGAATTCTTTTGAGGGTCGTTAATACGTCTCTGGCGACGTTGGACCATTTATTGTCCACGTTCAAAGAAAAGACCCCAGCCTAATTCCGGATTCTCATTTCATGCTGTTAAATTTGTTTTCGCTCTAAAAAATTATCACGTCGATGGAATAATTCGAGATGGATTGAAACAAATTGGCAGGAATAGGATTTCGGTGGAATTTTCATCTGCTGACGCCGCCAACCGCTTCATTAACCACTCTGCCTTCACGGGACAAAACATATTGTTCATCCCCTCCTTTAACGTCAGTCGTATGGGCATTGTTCGCAATGTTCCAGTCGATTGGTCTGACGAGGAGGTTTTACATAACATAGAAGTCCCAGAAGGGTGTGGTAAGGTTATTAAAGTCCGCCGCTTAAACTTTAAAAAAATAAACGATGGCCAGCCTAAATATTTTCCGTCTGGACGATGGTCATTACCTTTGATGGCCAAGATCGTCCCCAACGCATATATATGGCTTACTGATCGCTTCCAGTTTCAAAATATAAATTCCCTACAATACAGTGCTTCAAATGTTGTAGGATTGGACATGTTGCTGACAAATGCCGATCTTCCGAGCGTTGTTTCCTATGCGGTGAAGGTCACATTGGGAGAAACTGCCCACTTCCTCTTAATAAAGCTAAATGTATCTTTTGCAGTGGAAATCATGGTTCCACTGATAAAATGTGGTCTAAATTCTGAGTTCCCCCAATCAAATATCGTCCAACGTTGCCTCATCTATTCTTACTTCCCTTCAATCCCTTCCTTCTAATGACTACGCCAATAATGGCGAGGGTCTTGCAATGGAATAGTCGCAGAGTTTTATTTCCAACAAAGCAGGTCTTCGTCACCTCCTTGTCAAGTATTCTGCATCCGTGGCTGCCATCTTGGAGACTTGGCTGAAGCCTGGATTCCATTTTAAGATCCAAGGCTATGTCTATCTCCGGGATAATAGAGCGGATGGCAAGGGCGAATCCGCCCTATTACTTGACAAATCCCTTCCCTTCTAGATTTCTCTTGGCTCCCGCGGTTGTCAATTCAATGTTGTTGCTGCGAGAGTTAAAGATACCACCATCCTTTCTATATATGTCCCCCTTCCAAAATGTTTCGTAGCATTAGAACTACGGGATATTTTTACTTCAATTCCTGGCCCATATATTATTCTGGGAGATTTTAATGCTCATCACCCGTCTTGGGGTTCCACCCGAAGCAACCCTCTTGGGGTCTCCTTGATGGGAGTCCAGGACGATTTTGGCCTGTGTTTACTGAGTGATAGTTCTCCAACACGAGTTCCTATCCCTGTGAGTTCAGTAGATATCTCTCGTTGCTCCTCATCCTTAGCATCCTTAGTTTCCTGGAATATTCTATCTGAGTCTTTTGGAAGCGACCATTTCCTCATTTTGATTCCTTTCCCTCGTTTAAATTTACATATTAAATAATTCCCCCTCTTCAAAATTCCGTACTTTCCTCAGTGTCGAAGTGGATCCCTCCCTCCAGTGGACTTGGATAGCATTGACTCTTGCTATTACCAATTTGTAAGGGCTATAGGTCTATCTGCTCGGAACTTTATCCCACTTAAAAGATTTAATCATCACTACAGATCCTCTTTGCGGACTTTATCCTGCAACGGTTAAAGTCCGCAAAGAGGCTGAAGCGGTATATAAATTTAATATATCGGAAGCAAACTTCCTCTTGTTTCGAAAGACCCAAGCACAGACTAAATGAATTTTCCTTCAAAAAAAGAGGGAAAGCTAAAAGAAAGTCTGTCACTGCCTCTCTCCTTTTACTCCCTCTCGTGTCGTCTGGTCTAATATAAAACGCTTTCGGTCTATTTTTCAACCTGAACTTCCCAAATCTGTACACGGGAATTAGGTAGATCAATTTTTAAATAAACTTGCTCCCCCATCCGTCCCAAATTTAGATGAATTACTAGCGCCAATCATTTTTTAGAAGATTTATCCATTAATGAATTGGATTTCACCTTGCATCATCTTGAGGATTCTTCCCCTGGTATTGACGGAATGACGTATTCAATGGTGAAAAATACTTTACTATCTACCCGTTGGTATCTTCTATCCATCATTAACTGTATGTTCAAATCAGGTACTATTCAAAAGTCTTGGAAAACTCAAATAATAATTCCCATTCTCAAACCTCATAAAGATCCCAATTTAGGTTCATCCTACAGACCCATAGCTTTATCCTGTTTTAGCGAAGATCACAGAACATCTCATTAAGAATCGTTTAGAATGGTTTACAGAACACCATTCTATTTTTCCAAGCAACCAATTTGACTTCAGAAGAGCTAAAAGTACGATGGACAATCTCAGCGTCCTAACCACTGACATCAGACTTGCCTTCTCTCGACAAGAGAAGTCGTTGCTGCTTTTTTAAATCTTTCTTCAGCCTACGATTACGTAAACCTTCCAGTCCTCCAAAAAATTCTTCATAATCTTGGGATTCCGATCAAGATTATAGATTTTCTCCTCAATTTTATTTTAGAAAGATTTATTATTCTTAAATCCTCCGAACTCCCCCCCCCCATTAACAAGAACTATATGGATGGGTCTTCCCCAAGGCTCTGTTTTAAGTCCATTAATTTTCAATATTTACTCCTATAGGATCCACTCAACCGTAAATCCCTTCTGTCGTGTTTTGCAGTACGACGATGACCTGATTTATATTCTTCTGATAAGTCAATAATGGTTACCGAAAATGCTTTGCACTCTGCACTTGTTAACCTAAACAAATGGTAACCCACTCTCTTGGTATGGATTTATCCCCTCCAAAAAGCTCTGTGGTGGTCTTCTTGAAAAGGAGAATTACTCCACCGTCATCAATTTCTTATAATTCCTCTTTGATCCCTGTTATTTCCAATACCAAATTCTTAGGTATGTCCCTAGACTCGAAACAATCCTGGAACATTCGCATTGAATATGTCATCTCCCAATGCCAGGCTAATATGAATATTCTCCACTCTTTCTAGAGTGTGGTGGGTTTTCACCCTTCTACATTAAAGTTAGTATATAACGCTCTTGTCCGTAGTCATCTAAAATATAGTTCATTTCTACTTGTTCCTATTTCCAAATCCAATGCCACTAAATTGACTCTCATTCAGTCTCAAGCTCTGAGGATCATAGCGGGTGCTATGAAATCCAGTCCCATAAATGCCCTACAAGTAGAATGTGTTAATCCTCATTCAAACCTCCGGCGACAATACCTAACTGATCGTTATTTACTGAAGGCAGCTAGGTTTTCCACTCACTCTCCTCTCTAGGTTTATTGAGCATGCTCCTTTTTGGCGTTCTAAGGCCCGACCTCTCCTTATCGTTAGCTTCCAAAGATTCAAATCCCTCACTAACCCCGTTTATCAAAATTCTTCTCTCCCTCTCTATAATTTCTCATTTGACTCGTTGTCGGAAACTTGTGTTTTGGAATTGATAAGAAGTCCAAAAATGATAAATCACTGTTCAATTCTATCTTGAATTCTTTTTGGATGGATTGGACGCGAATATACACAGATGCATCAAAAATGCTTAGAGATTGTCGCCCTGCCGGAGCGTCATTTTACTCTCCATCCACCACTCATTCAGCATATTTCGCCTTGTTAAGGAGTGTTCGATATTCTCCGGGGAATGCCGTGCTATTGTGGAGGCCTTGAATTATGCTCTACTCAAAAAGATTCGCGGGATTCTTATCTTCTCTGACTCCTTATGTTGTTTACAGTCCCTTCTTGCTAATCCATTTTCTTCGAACATTCTCCAGATCAAGCAATTTACGCTTGATTTGGAGAGATCGGCATCCGATGTCGTTCTTGCATGGATCCTTAGTCACTGTGGCATAGTAGGTAATTAAATAGTCGACCCAAAAGCTCTGTTTGCCACCGTGAACAAAGATCCATGTTTTACTATTAATTTCATTGAGGATCTCCTTCCCATGACTCGTTTCTGGATGCCATCTGACAGGCAGAGGGCGTGGGAAAGATCATCCCAGATTACGGGTGCGGGATATTTCCAGTTTCAATTTTTTTTATACCCACAAAAACTTGGTTCTCCACATTTACTTTCTCTCAAAAGTAAATGTTGAAATTCCTACCCATTTGGCTAGACTGCGGGTCAGACAATCTCCAATTTGCTATTGTGGGCTTGGAGAAAGCAATATAAATCATCTCATTTTTTCATGTCCACTGAATAATAGATTTCCTACGTTTATTTCCATATTATTAAAATATAAAATTCGATTGCCTATCAACATAAGATCACTTTTATTTATTGCGAACAAACCCATTTTAGGATTAATCATTCAGTTCATAAGAAAGAACGACATCAAAATATAGAATTTTTCATGTTTACGAGTATATTTTTGTTTTTATGTTTATTTGTATATACTTATTTTGTACTCTCCTGTATATTTTAATCTCATTTTCTTCTTTTTGTTTAATTGTAGCCAATTTCTTATTTAAATTTTGTTTTATTGTATAGTTTATTCTTTTGTTAACAAGCAACAATGACAGATATCCGAAATATAACTTAATCAGTGTTGCGTAGCCTTTTTTTTCCACACTTAACATTGGCAAAGGTTCGCTCTGGAGAGAACGAACGCTATGTAATCAAATATAAAGAAAACCACTAATTTAATTAAAATGAGGTTTAAATATTTTATTTTATAGTTTATGAAAAAGTGAAATTTGTTTTATTTATCATATAATATAATGCTAAAAAGTTGAAAAATAAAAAAAATATTAATTTGCGAATATTAGCACTGTCGCTAAAGACTGGGGAAATAAATAGTTCATGAAAGCTAAACCTCCAGAGAAAGTGTTCTATGAAAACTAATATGCTTACTACTACCAGCATCCATGTTGACATTGTAACAGATGTTTCATAATTTTATTCAATAATTTCTTAGAAAATTAGAAAATTGTATTGATTGAGCGTAAGAAGTATATAGTTTCTTGCCATTTTATTGTAGTAATTTAAGATCCTGTAGAAATTTTAGATTACCTTTGCTGCCACTTATAGTGAAGATTTATTCCGAGATTGACTTTTTCCCATTTTGGTTTCAAATGAAGTGAAATTCAAATTCAAAGACTTAACTTTAGTCATTAAAATTGTCAAAAGAGCCAACTTTAAATAATCACTGGAGACTAAACGAGCACTTAATAGGAACTTTTGCTGTTGCTTGTTAATTAATTTATAGTATTGTTTCTGAATTATATTCAAAATTATAAATTAATAATATTATAAATATTCTAGAAAAACATTTATAAATTTTATGTACATTTTAATACCCGTATTACTTCATAGGTGATAAGGGCCAGTCAC
This sequence comes from Druceiella hillmani, assembly GCA_039881145.1. Taxonomy (NCBI): domain Eukaryota; kingdom Metazoa; phylum Arthropoda; class Insecta; order Lepidoptera; family Hepialidae; genus Druceiella; species Druceiella hillmani. Next base: position 3,682,058 of record JAYKKI010000040.1, on the reverse strand, counting down.
TGCACTATCAAAGATTAGTAGCGGTTAATTGGCAAGAATTTTTTTCAGATTCCTCTTGAAAATATAAGGAAAAAAATTAAATTTTTTTTCATTTGAGTCTGTATTGCAAAGAAATAATATATTTTTCAATAAAAATATTTTTTTTATTTTTAACATTTTTTCGATCATAATTGTATTCAAAAAGTAACTCTGCCATTAAGTTAAACTGAACAAATGCAAGAAACATACTCGAATTTAATTAAAATTATCAAGGAAACAGTTGCATCTCTACCAAGAAAATCTGAAATACAAAAACAAATATTAAATATTATACCACTTATTGCAACCCTTGTTGAAGAAAGAACGCTACTAAAAACAAGGAAAGATAAAACAATACATGAAAAGAGAATATTGTCCCATTTATATAAGAAAATCGAGAGGAAGATAAAAAAATATATTAAAAAACAAAATTTAGCTATTATCGAAGAATTGAAAAATTATAACTCTGTAAAAAGAGGACAGAGACGCTCAAAAACCGCTATAATATGGATCACCTTATTGAAAATATCTACAGGCAGAACTTCTACCTAGAGAGAAGAGCTTGTGGGTGTTGCCTCAAAGTTTTATAAGAGATTATAAGCAATGTATACAAGCATGGAGAAACTTATATCATCCAAAGCATTAAAAACAATGAAGAGATACCTTTATTCATGGAAAGTGAAATAAATAAGACTATGAACTCACTCAAATTGATGAAAAGCCAAAGTGAAGATGGAATCACAAATGATGTTTTAAATATACGGATCTAACAGATGTGGTAGAAATAGCCTGTAAATTAAAGTGATGCTGGGCGGGTCATGTGGCACGTGCTACAGATGGACGCTGGAGCGAGTATGCTGCACTGGTGGCTACGCGGCAAACCTCGTCATTGCGGCCATCCCCATTGTACGCATTGCAGGGTCTACATTGACTAGGATTGCGAACGACAGAAAGGAATGGCAAGACATGGCGGAAGCCTTCATCCGACAATGAGTGAGTATAAATATTATTTTAACACTTATATAATTATTTAATTATTGAAATAAAGTAATTTTTCTTCTACATATACAAAAATGTTTTTGTTTAGTGATTTTGTATAAGTGTTTTTAGATTAATATTAATATTCATTTGAATGTAAGCGTGATTTATTCATTCAAATATTGTAAACTTTTGTTTTGGTCTTTTATTGGGAAATAAAGGATTAAATGAATAAGTAAATAAATAAATTGTATTTAAGTCTTACATTATTAAAAACGAACCCAACAAGAAAACAATTAAGAAAACTACTGAATTTCCAGTATAATCAACATTACTTTCTGTAAAATAATAATTGTATTGCTGAACATACATTTTGCAATAGTTTATTTAGAAATAACTGTGTTATATCGCTTCACTTTGATGGCACTGTGTGGTGCTCATTGCTTGCTTCATAAATTTAACTTTTATGTTAAGTTGAACTGGCACATCTTGAGTATGTGATGAGATAATTAATTAATGACTGTAATTGTCTCATTTGTATTCAGAAACCCACAAAAACCCGTTTGCTATACCTATCTAAAAACGCCTGTATAAATCAAACTGAATATCTCATATAATCACTAAGGTGAGATATTGAAGGCATAGTAAATAACTAAGATTAAATTTTATAATATAGAAAGGCGGAATGGAAAATTCAAACCCAAAGAGCAGGTAACATTAAAAATTATTTTACTCGACATTGTAACCATTTAATTGTAACAATAGCCTCAGTTTGGCCAAAAACCTTGTTCTTTTAGTCTTATGATTACAATTTCCACTTTGTCTTGTGGTATTGGTTTAAGAGGGGGCCGCGGGGGACCGACTTGTATTCCAGTCATCAATGCCGTCGTCAGTTTCATTATTGAGACCCAAGAACCTGCAAAGTAAAATAATGACATTAATACGAAATAAAAAATTCATAAACATTGAAAACTTTTAAATTTTAAAATAGGAAAATAAGACAATGGAATGACAGGTATGTTAATACACATTCTCATATAATCATAAAAGAGTTGATATTTTGACAGTTTTTGTTAACAGTTTCAAATTGTTATGCGTAAAGTACTGTACGTATATTAGGAATCATTCGCAGTCCCTATTGTAATATTAAATCCCTATTTGTAAATTAATTGATTAATAATATTTTTGGGATTCAGTGGTGAAGCAACTTTAGTGAAGCAATTTCATTCATGTATCATCGATGTACTACGATGGTACAATTTCAAAATAGTCAATTACTTGAACAGAAATTTAGATAATGTGTGTAAAATTAATTTCTATATTTATTTTTTTGATCTCAAAAGGAAATTTTGAAAGAATTTCTAAAATTCAAATTAAATATTTTTTTTCATTAATTCAAACAGAATTTTAATTCTGTGAGAAGTTTTGAATAAGATTTCTTGTGAAAGTGACAAAGAACTAAAAAGTCAGGGTCATTAAATAAAAGATTGCGGCTCAGAAAATATATCTCAAAAAAGATAATTCAATTCAAAATAGTTCATACAGTATTAAAAATTAAGTTCAGTAGCTGTGCACAAATGTATATTTTTGAACCTGCAAATTATATTTGGTCTTATCTTTATTATTCTCAAAGGGTGGCCCGTAGCAATAACAATTACACAAATGTTGTACATTGTATTCCATTGAAGTTTTAATAATAAAATTAAATAAATAGCAAAATAAGTATACCAAACGATTTTAAAGTGTTAATGAAGGCACTAAGTTGCATTTGCAACTTCTGCGCTTTTGCCATGTCGTTGGCTCGGACTGCATTGACAATATCGTTTCCTAATTTGGGCCATGCACTGAACGTTGCACCGATGCAGGAGTCGAATCCATAAGTGAATGCTGGTGCCAATAACTAAAATATAATATGTTTTGATAGGCTATAAAATACCTTTGACTTCAAAAATTTGATTTATCTATTTTAAGAAATGGTGAAAAAATTAAATTAGTTTATATATTAGTTCATGATAGTTTGTTTATAAGTTGTCCTCAGTTTTTTTATAATTTACAAGGTTTGTTATATATATATTAATTCTACATATTTTTGTCCGCTATTTAAATGTCATTTGTTTTATGTACTCAACGCATTATCAAGGCAGTCTACACCTGACTTGATAGGTTAGTAATTTAAGTTACTCATAGTAATAAGTTATGTGTAAAGTCAAATACTCTAGAAAATAATATAGCGCTGCTCATGGTTTGACTAATTGGTAACCAGTTAGTTATCAGTTCATTTCAACTCTGCATGCAGGTCTGACATTGACTACATTTGAATAGTTCCATGGAATTTACCATATGTTTTATGAGAATAATTTTTCTATGTATAGTCATGGACTTGTTCAATAAAAGTTACATAACTGTAATTTAACCGTTAGAGTGCCGACGAGCGTCATCACGCTTGTGCGCGTACTAACTAAATTGGCCACGAGCGCGATCGCGCTCGTAAAATCAGTTGCTGTTTAGCGTACGGTAGAGGAGGTCGCTCGCATGCATCGCTAATTTTTTTTCTTTCTACGTGTTACATAAAGTTCAAATTATAATATTATTAGTAATTACAATATAAAAGGATCCAGGAAAAGAAAATTTATAACCCATAATGCCGGAATACGAAAATAATTCAAGTGAAAATGATCATTTTTCAAGTTGTGAAGAAAGTGATAGTGGGAGCGACATTGTGGTACGCTCACAATTTGGCATAATGCAAATTTTGAGTGATAGTGATAATAGTGACGATAACAATTGTTTTGCTGATATGGAGGATGTACCGGACAGCGAAAATACGATGTGACCTTGATTTCAGTTTTTGTTGTAATTTTTGTTCACAATATATATTTCATATTTCCATAATTTTCTTTGTATTTTATCATCCTAGTACAAGTTTTCATTACGAAAACACCGAAAAAATTTTTAAAATTGAATAATTTTTCGAAGAAATATAGTTTTTTTAAAACGGTTCAATTATAGCACAATGAGTTTTCTAAGACCAAATGAATGAATTACAATCATACAATTTGTGGAGGAAGTTGAATATTGGAAGGAAAATAATTTGCATAAGTTCATTGCAGGTAATTTTTGACATTATATCAAATGCTAATATTTAGAATTTCTTGCAATTATTTAGTTACTCCAAAATGTGTAAATAAATCACTTTATTTTATATATTATATCAATCAGTGCCCTTATGCGAAGTTGTTTACAACTCAAAATAGACTCAGCTGCTAGCTAGTTGAATTGTGTGCTGAGGACCTAATTTCTCCTCTTTGGTTAATTTTAAAAATGTTAGTTGACTAAGGGATAGAGGGTTTCATACACATAGTTACTCTGCATCATGTTATTGTATCATGTCTGCTAATTGAAAAAGAATTATACATTCTTGTCAACACATATTATTATTTTGTCACAATGTTGAAGTTTTTTAAATGATTTTAGTTTACGAGTAGGTATGTAATAAAAATAAACAATTATATGTGACAAAGAATTTCACTAATTGGTAGGAGGAAGGTAATGTAATAAATGTTTGTTGGAAAGTTGCCAGAAATTTTTATTCATTCTTTATGATAAAAAACCTAAACACCATCTAAGTCCCATGATGCCAAATTTATTGTGGAAAAAATATCACTTTTTTTAAATGAATAGTTGCAATTTTTATTTCATAAAGCTGTTTTGCTAACCTTTCCATTGCCTATGAATACAGTGTGGTCCCCACAACCTGCTTTTAAAGCATCCCCACCTTCACCAAGATCGTTTGCAGTGTACTTGATCCCCCTAAATGTTGGCACCTTCTCTCGGGCTGCACTGATAAATTCTGGCATATTAACTGTAATTAAATTCAATATTTATTTTGATTTTATTGTACTGATGTGAAAATCGATATACAAATTACTAACATTGTATGGAATTACTTAAAAAAAGGGTGCGTGTACTTATGTACGCGCATGAGAAGTTATACTTCTTTGGCATCATTAAATAATACATATATGGATAGATAACCTCAATTATATTGGAGCACTTGAAAAAGTCTATAAACACAATTTTTTCAATAATATTTACGAATAGTAAATATATTAATCAAAATATTGAATTTAAATCACTACTGAATATAATTTATCAGCACATATATAAATCGCACTTATATGAAACTAAAACACGTGTGTGAATGTAGACACTAGAAACATGTGGATAAATACTATGAATATGAAAACAGTGAACAGAGGTGACGATGGTGCCAATAGCTTTTGTTTCGAGACTGTAACCGCTGCAACTTCATACTGTAACTTTTGTGTGACGAATCTTAAAATTTCACTCATCATTTTTTCATAACGCGCCTAAAGAAGTATAACTTCAAAAAAACCACAGAGAATTTTACAAAAATAATGATTTGTTTGTAATTTATTTGTAAATGCTTTATTGTTTAATTGTTTCTCCTTCTGTTATTATTTAATTTTGTTCATGAAATTATGAGTAATGTAAAAACTTATACAAATAAATTGATTAATTATGCCCTTTTTAATGAGTGAATGCTCAGAAGATCATCAACTTATATTACATATAAAAATAGTTTATTTTTGATATGTTTGTATTATTACTTTTAAGTACTTGCTGGATAAATCAGTGTGCCAAAAAATTTTAAAAAATCCAAAAGAATTATACTAAGAATAGTACATACTAAACAAAGAACAGATGAACTCTTATAGAAAGGTATCTTTTACATTTGTGATCATCTTAAATGTAAAAAACAATCTTATACACAGGTGACCATAGTAGATTTAGAAATTGGAGCCTATAAAACCATTTGTTAATGGTATTTCATAAATATATTTTGTAAATTAATATTATAGACATGTACTGTGAAACAAAAAGACTTTTTCAAGAAAGAAAGATTTAAAAACATTATTTTGTCCAGTTAATATTTTTTATTACTTATTATTCAATTTTAAATTTCTTTCAGATTCAATACAAATGTTTTTCAAAATACATATATAAATTGTCAATTTAATTATGGATGAGTATAATCCATCTTACATTTCACAGCCTCCATCGAACTCGTCAGAAAGCCTACAAGGTATTAATTAGGATTTGTCATATGGCATTCCCACCATTTTCATGGCATTGAATGTATCGTGACTTTCTTTTATTATTTAGATCCTATATTACTCTTGAAATTAATGCAGTCAGTGATGATAATATTAAAAAAATTTTGAAAAAGTTTAATAATTTTTTGTATTACAAAATTTATGGTTATTATTATATTTTATTTATTCCCTTCACATTTTGCTTTTGTAATTCCCTTCAACTCTGAGGGGAATTGTTTTCAAACGTGCATTTTTAAAATTTTTAAATCATTATGTTGATACCCTCTCAATCTTGACTTTATGCTTTTAGATGTTACATGAGAGGATGAAGTCATAGTTTATTTCACTTGCCTAGAGTTGATAACCTGCAGATTTTAAATTTAGTTACGCTTTGTGCTTTTGGCTGTTACATGACGGGAGAAGTCATAATTTTTACTTTTAAAATTATATTTATTAATTTTATAATTATTTTTATAAATTTTAAAATTATACTTATTAATTTCACCTGGCTAGAGTATGCACAAATATTCTACAGCGTTCACCTGTCTTTTGTGACATTGTTCAACAAAGTTTTTAAAAATACACATATTTTTTATTCATTGACGAAGTTCAATATATTCAATTCTTGATATAACCATTTTGCATAAATCTAAGCAATGGTAAATAGCTTTGGTTTATGCAAAAGGCAAGCTGAATACAAAGCTGTTTCACTTCTAAAGTAGTAGTTTATGCAAAGTGTTTACTTTCTGGGCACACTGCCGTATATTGAATTATTAAATAATTTTGAGCATCATTAATTTCATAAAATACTAGTTCTCTAAATCTCAAAGAATAAAGAAACTAAAATAACTATATCGCAATGAGTAAAATTTCTGCATCTGCCTGGAATTTAAGGTTTCATCTATAAATTTTTCTGAAATTTTTTATACCGTAATAATTATTGCATATCCTTTTCCCGTTATGCCGGCCGTCAACCGGTATTTAGTTTAGCAGCAAGTAGAATTTTCTGTTTATGAGTAGACATGGAGAAAAATGCATAACTGAATTGTAATGTGCCAAAGAAAGTCAAAGAATTTGCTTTAACTGTGGCTAAACAAACGTGATTCATTAAATAGTTTGGGCAAGGCATAAACATGGCATTCGGATATATCTCTTGCATTTTTTACTGCACTCCCGTGTGCTTACCTATTATGAAAGTCGTATTATCAAATTCATGACCTCAGTTGTCCATTACATTCAAAACACCATAGTCAAGCTTGATAAAAATCATTTAAGCAATATCTTCCGCTGTCTGGCTATGTGCTTCAATTAAATTTATGAAAGTTCTCATTACGTATCATCATATATATGAAAGTTCTCATTACGTAAAGTCATCATGTACGTCGTAACGTAAAACAATTTCACGATTGCTGTAAAAAATTTGGGAATGCTTTATGATGTTCCTTCGATCTTCTAAAATTTTGAACTCGTTTTGAATTTCTTGTGACATATACGTGAATAAAATTTTTTGGCTCATAATGATTCTCACAAGGTGTTCTTGTAGCAGAGTTGTACTTTAAAAGTTTGTTTAAGCCTGTATTTTCTCTGTCCATCATATGGAGTGAAATTTTGTTTATCCAGTAGCTTTATAAATTCAAACATTCTGACAAGAATCTCTTGTTATGGTTCTATTTTATTTCAACTAGCATTTTCTAATGAACAGTTAGTTAATCCTTTCAAATTCTTCATTTTAACTCCTTCCATTTATTTAGCCTTTGCGCTGGTAGTTCACTTCTAGTAAAGCCCATCTGTTTAGATGATAAGATAATTGTCTTGTCTATCCTGTCACTGTAATTTTGAGACACTTTAGCAAAGTCAGAATCCATATGTCAGAGTTAAAAATATCAACGTTATACTACTGTTATTATATTGATATAATATTGCAATTATTTGTTTTGATTATTTTTCTATACCATACAATTAAAAATAATTAAGTTAAAATGCAATGCGATATTAGAAATGCCATCGCTATTTATCTCATCTTCTTCAACATGGCAATTTGCAATAACAATCAAAATGTCTTCGCTTACAGCAGGTGATATTAAGAAATACATTGGAATTTGAAGCATCAATTAACAGTCCAGAAGGTTCTTCTTACTTTTTCTTGTCAGCGGCCTTTTTAACTTTCATATGAGCACTGGGAGATTTTCACAAACTTGACTATGTCACACTAGATTTTCTTGTTCTCTATTTTTCCTTGCTTATGTCTTGTTTCCGTAGGCTGTTTTTATATTCATTAATGCCTACAAGTTTATTTTACTATTTCATTTTAGTTTTTTTTACTGTTTACTAAAACAACTAAAATATTAAAATAGTAACAAGTATACAATGCGTTATATATCTAGCTGTTGTTGCTTGGATGCTTGCTTACACTAAGTATACTAAAACTATATATATGAAATAGCAATATTTCCTCTAAGTCGCACACAATTCAAAGAGTTTTAACAACTGTAATATTTATCACATTTTGAGATGACGGGACACACACCTAATAAGTAAAATTTTATATACAGAATGCTGCCAATTGTTGTAAATAAATGATGTTTGTCACATCTCATCATGGTCAATGAAAAAATTTGGCAAGGAGATATTTATTAAAAATTAAAACAATACACTATAAAATCAACCAATGGAAATGAATGAAAGATTCAGTTAGACATTAATATTGCAAAGCATTTTTAAAACCTATCCATCAGGCCTGTTCTTTCAGAGTGACATGACTGCCGCACCATCTAATTGAATCAAATGAAATAGGTTATCACTGTTTGGTGCTACTATTTATACTAAATGCCAACTACTGAATACTAATTAATTTAGTCATTTGATTTCAAGGAGAAATAACTAATTTCAGAAAGTGAAATTTCAGAACTTTTATCCCAGCGAGTATACAGTTGGGTCAATTTGACTCACGACATTTAAAACTTGTGTTTTTCTTTAAATTAATGTGCGACATTGTCATACTTCTCAGTAAATGGAGCCAATGATCCCCCCTCCTCGCTGCATAATGCCAGTCAGTCGTGTTGAGCCTACACTGACAGATAGACGCAGTCAACACGAAAAAGGGTAAATATGACCCAACCATACATTTAATGTTGTAATTTCGCGTCATTGTTTAAAAACAGTTTTATCTTATTTATTTTGTTATTTTCAGATTTCTTACAATTATGAATAGAGAAGAACGCGAACAAAAAGTTTTATCTATTTCACAAGAATCCGATTCCGAATATGAAAATATTTTGACAGAAAATGAAGAAGAAGAAAATGATCACTTGAGTGTTCGCAGCAAAGAAAGTGACACCATCTAAGACGCTTCCGACGACAATAGCGATAATGAGACCCTGATTGAACTACGCCGTTGAACACGTTCATCAACATCTGAATTACAGCGGGCTTTTGATACTAATTTGACTACCACAACCACTTCCGAAAGCAAGGATTGAGCGTCTTATTTTTTTTAAAAGTTGCAGAAAGCACCTTTCCGTGAAAATATTCGAACTAGAGCTGAAAATAATATAACACAAATGTCAGATATTCAACCAGAAGCTAGGCATGCCAAATCAGAAAAAGAGTGCTGGCACATTTTTTTACAGATGTAATGGTCAAAAAATTTCTAACATATACAAATCCTCGAATAAAAATCAAATAAGTAGCTTGTCCAGAATCTTTAAAATATAGCTATATGAAAAAATGCAGTCGCATTGAATTTCTGGCTTGTCTTGGGATTCTGTATATTGCTGGTGTGCATCACTCTGGGAGACAAAATCTAACTGATATATGGGCTTTTGATGGAACTGGTGTAGATATTTTTTGTATTGAGTATGTCGGAGCATCGCTATCATTTTATTCATAGTAACCTTTGATGACATGACTACTCGTGATTCAAGACAATTATTTGGCATCAATTCGCGAGATTTTCGATGCATAATTGTCGCAATAGCTACAAGCCAGATAAAGATCTTACGATTGATGAGATGTTTTTGACATATTTTAGGGTAGATAAACTAGTAGTAAGTAGCAGGTAGCAATCTAAAAATTTTTGCATTAGTCGATTCGAAGACATTTTATATAGTCAACCTTAAGATTTACACAGGAAGGCAGGCTGAGAGACCATATCATGTGAGCAATAAACCAATTGATGTCATAAACCACCTTGTACAGCCTGTGTCTAAGACGAATTGAAATGTAACATTCGATAATTGGTTCACTAGCTATGAATTAGTAAACCATTTTCTGCAAGAACACAAACTGACATCTGTGGGTACTGTCCGCAAAAATAAAAGACAGATACCTGTAAAATTTACAAGAACTATGGGAAAAGAAATATATTCGTCGATATTTGGTTTTAAGAAAAACGTTACGATCATATCCCGCATTCCCAAAAAAAACCAAGTCGTTTTATTTATGTCGAGCTGACATCGTCTTAATAATATTGATACATCCACGGACGACAAACAGAAACCTGAAATAAACACATTTTACAATGTGACCAAAGGTGGGGTAGATGTTGCTGACGAGCTTTGTTCAACTTATAACGTGAATGGCCCTTGACCATTTTTTAAGGTTTACTAAATATCTCTGGAAGAAATGGATACATATTACATAAAAATAATAATAACATTAGCGTAAAACGCCACAAATTTCTTAACACCCCAGACCTTGAATTTCTTTGTGAATATTTGCAAAATCATAAAGATGTCATTCAAATGCTAAGACTAATGGATAAGAGAGTTCTTAGCAAAATCTTATGAGGAGCCACCTGCGAAGATACCTAATGTAAGAAAAAGATGTCAAGATTGCCCTGCCAAAAAAGACAGGAAAATTAATTATATTAGTTGGAGCTGTAACAAATACATATGTAGTGAACACACAATATTATACTGCAAATTGCACAGATGGTCAGCATGATAATACCGATTTGTATGATATTTTTATTAATACTAAAGACATGGTATGATACATGGTATGATATTCTTAGTAATACTAAAGATCTAATTTATATATGCCATATTAGGTAACAAGTTATAAAAAAAGTTTATGTTTTATTTGAATTGTCTTATCATAAGACAAAGTGTCTACTTTGTTAATTTTTTGTAATACTTTAATAAACATTACATAAAAAAATTATTTCAGTTAGAGGTGTTTGTGTTTTCCTAAAATCCCTTCAACTATAGTTGTTATACTCAACTATTACAATATTTTCTTGAAATCCTTTTAAATATTGGGATATTTTTATATGGGTCTGTTAAAATAAATGCTAATCCCACTATTGGTGTTACAGTTTTCCACTGTACTGACACTGGGTTAAATAGAGTTGAGTAATCGTTCATGGGAAGTTTTAACTTTTGACGTAATTTTTGTTCTTCAGAGAGTGTATATGATATTATTGAAATATGACATCTACAAGAAAATACTGTGTGGTCGGAACAATACCAGCCACACCACCTCCTCACTGCAACTACATACAATAATACAATAGTCACAAATTTCATCAAAATGATATTGTGTTATAATTGGAATTAATATTCATATATTGCAGAACATTCATTGTAAGTGGTTATGGACTTTTCCCAGGTTCAGGATCGCTATTAGAGGTCAAAATATAATTTGTATATCAAGTAGAATGACATGAATCTTTTTAATATAATACTCACGATTAACATTTGTGAACGCTGGTATGTGATAATACAGTAAGGGTGTTTTGGGTGCTGCTCTCCCAATTTCTTCCATGTAAGATACTAATGCATCTATAGAATCTGGTTTGAAGTATAACTCGGGCAAAGTTAGAATGCCATCTGCCGACAAACTTTCAGCATGTTTGGCCTGAAGGTAACAAAGAATTTATAATACCTTAATAGGAAGTTTGTAGTAACTATAGTTTTTATATTCAATGTGTTCCAATTTTTACCAAGTTATTTGTGTGTCAGTTTATTGAACACAGAAAAATATTTTAAGTTATTAAAATCTAGTAAAATATCTTTACGAAAGTTATATAAAACATGTATTACACACAAGAATTATAGAAAATAAGTTCACTATTGATTTGATTTTGGAAGTCTTTTTATGTTTCACTAAAGTCACAGATTATCTTAATGAGTAATCAATTTGAGCAGTATTTATTTTTCAATTTTAGTATGATTTTGAAATGTTAAGAGCTTGAATTTTATTTTTTTTTATATTTTACAGCTACAGTTAAAATGGTAAAGACCTAAAGTTATGAAAATATTTTTGAGATGACAAATCCTTTTCAAATGACACTACATACTATAAAGAATTAAATTTTTTTTCCAGTACTTAATTTCCCCTTAAAGTAGCTAGTGAAATATGTGCAAGTTAATATATTTTATTACCATACCAAATTTTAAATTTCCACATTGAGCATTTTCTGAGAAAAATGGCTGTGACAAACAGCTGGACAGACACGTGAGTGATCTTATAAGGGTTCTGTCTTTTGTTTCCCTAAAAGTTACTAAATTGAAAAAAAAATATGTCATTTAGAAATTATTAAATTTAAAATAAAGAAATATAAGTGAAATGCATACTTTATAGGTTTATTGGTATTACATGCGACTGTAGTATTTACGTACAACTGTATTATAAGTTTTCAAGAAATATTTGTGCATTGTGTCCTTATATATATCTTATCTTATCTATTCTTATTATTTGCTCTTAAATTTGTTTGAAACCTGTTGCTAAGAATTCAATTTCTTAGTGACAAATGTTATAGCAGATACTATAACATATAAAAATGACATAATAAAAATGAATCATAATAAAAATTATAATCTGTGATTAGTTTGATTTCAAATAGTTAATTTAAAATAATTACTTTTCCTAACTGTTGTGCTTTCTACAAAACATCCTATTATATTTAAATGAGAGAAAATTGTCATACCAACTCCAACACATTAAATAAACACGTCCCTCCGATCTGAACCATAACTTTAACACCAAGCGGTTTAGCAGCTTTAATCCACACTTCCGTCACAGTTTTACGCTCTTCTAGAGTTAAGGATGCCCCTTCACCTGCTGTTCCATTTACTGCAAATTATTTATAACAGAATACTAAAAACAATTCTAGTATTAAATCTATTTTATTATGTCTTCTTATTGTTAATTACGTTTCACTGGTGAATTAAAATTACATGTTAACTCAAATTACCTGGTAATATACGAAGAAGAATATAGGAGGGAAGAAGAAAATTAGAGAGGCAAAGAAATACTGTCGAATGCTATCCATGATTAATTTAATGTGGTGTCAAAAATCTTAATAACATGTGCATATTTATGGAGCTCTGTTTGGTGGTAAAATAAATCTTTCATTTAAATAATTTAACTGAGTAACAAAGTATGTAGACAAACAATATTTTTTGCTTACTTTGATAAAACATTTGAAATGTATATTTTGAAGTTTTTTTGTTTGAAATTTGAAACTGGTTGTAATTACAATAAATAAAGTAACACAAGACAGTAACTTATAATTAATTGATACATTACCTTTGATACAACATTCACATTAGGAATATAGTAAGTATGTATAACAAGAAAATCTATCTATCTGTATGTTGCCGGTTTGGGCTAAATTGAGTACATAACTGTGAAATATAAAAGTCTCCATGCATTTCTTTACATGGCTCGTTCACTAAATGGGAAAATATTTCGGCCTTGGATAGAAAATCAAACATAAAAACCTACATCAAAAATAGGTAATATAATATACCAGTAATAAAAGGTATTATGTGTTAACTGTATGACAAAAGTTTAAGAGGATAAATATATAGACAAAAAAAGTAGTGTTTTTATATGCAAACATCAAAACATTGATTAATTTTCTGCAATGATTACCTGTTATGTTTGAATTGAATCAGGTCAAAATAAAAATATCAGGTTAATTGGTTATAAGTAATATGTATTAGTAAATAATTTGATTTCGTTTATCAACAATTTAGGTCGTAATTAAATTTATTTCAGATTTTCTAAAATCTTATTTTAAAAAGAAACAAAAAAAAGCAAGTTTTTTTCTCTACACAATATGAATCTCAAATAGGGAATAATATTTGGATACTAACCTAAAATAGCCATTATGTTTTCCTTAACCAAAAATTGTACATATTGCGGTATAACATCATAATTAATGGAGAAATCTTCGTTCATCGGAGTATATACAGGAGCGACCAATCCTCGGATATTAAATTGTACCTGTAATATATCAACATAATAGAAAACTTATATTTTAATTTAACTGAAATCATGAATTCGTGAAATGTTTATTAATACCTAAAACATTTGGTTTTATTGAAAAACATTTGTTTTAAGCAAAATAAAACAGAATTTATTTAAAGAAAATTTTAGTGATTATTTCTTAGTCGATAAGCACCTATGGATTTACATGAATTAAATTTTTAATATTAATGGAAAAAACAGAATCACAAAGTTATATTGCTAAAAACTGGGTAGTTTGAAGTAAACAGCAATTAAAAATATTTAGGCTCATTTTCAAAATTAAATATTATACTTACATCCATTTTTAATAAATGTCTTCTCCAAAAAAGATAGCGTACAGATTCTTGAAGAAATGACCGAAAATAAATAATAATATCACCTTTATAAATTTATCAAGTTATCTTAATCTTGACGTTTCAAACTGTTATGTAAAATAAATGTTTATTTACATTGTATTTATCAGTCGCAAAACGAATGTGGCAAGTAAAACATCACAACTAAGCATCACATATCAGGGCATTTGATCTCTGATTAATAATAATAGCAGTTATGTTATCTATAGTGCCAGACGAGATACTCGTCTATATTTTTAATTAGATGATTGCTTGTTTTCAGCAGTGCCTATTCTGAATCAATTACTGTCTATTTTCATAACGTCGATGTGTAGTCTCTTGTGATGTAACTTCGGGTTGTCAGACGCGTACGTATGTGCGCAACCGTGCGCGTCGGCGTACTCGTACGACTCACACTCGGCAAGTATATTTTGGAAACGATTTCTTTTTACTGATGAAAAAAGCAATAAAAATGTTTTTTGAACATTTGCGACTAGGATCTTCTCGAAATATACAAATGTTATCTTATAGTTCCAATTGAAAAAAAAACGTTTCAGTTCTGACGTTTTGAGCGTAGGTTCATCCCAAGTAAAGTTTTTTAATACGAACAAAACTCTTCAAATTGTTTTAAACATGTGTTTTTTTTTTAAATATTTTTCCTAACATTAATCCAAGTTTTAAATTATGTTTAGAACGCTTAACAAGGGCACTATTTATATAATTCACAAGTTCATCTTTTATCGGAAATTATGGAACAGTTTTAGAGAACTTCGCTTCAGTTTGTATCTAAACTGTAGAATCAAATGAAAATTAATTTTAAGGTAATATATCTAATAAAAAACGTCTGTACTTTAAAATGGTGGCGTTAAAATAGTAAAATAACTCTATAATAAGAGTTTTAATTTTCAATAGAAATAATTTCATTCGGTTATTTCAAATTTTGATATAGAAAGATTATTTTCAAGACATTATATTCATTTGCTTGTAGGTGTATTCACGTATGTACATGTGTGGGTGTTTTTGGGTATACAAATATTTAATGTATTTATGATAAGACCATAATCAATGTTTAGGATTTTATAACCAAAATTTTTTATAGTCAAAAATTATTAAAGTAAAACGTTACTTTTGCACAAATTAATTATTATTGTCTGCATAACTAGTGTTCATAATTTATATTTCATGAAGAATGACGTTATTTTAAATAGTTGCGTTATATCCTTATAAAACGAACGAACCAATGGCAGAAAAAGATAGAATCAAAGAAAGCACATATATTAAGAAATAGTTATATTGAAGGCGAGCAATTGCCCTTGCTTTGAGGACATCTTTTAGATATTAATATAATATCATTGCGTTTCGCGTCCAATTGTCCAATCTAGGTATCAATTGCTCTAATTGAGCAATTGACTACTGGACAATACTCTAATTTTTATTCAATTCGTCGAGATAATTGTAATCTTGAAAGGTTGGAACGCGCTTGGTAAAACAGATTTCCACCAGACCAAACATCGTGTTATGTCGCTATAATTTAAATACGATTGACCTTTTTAATTTCAACCTCATGAGAAGTGTTTCTAAATTCGTGTTATTTTTGTCCTAGTTCTTTTTTATTAAAAAACGGAAAAGGATTTGTAGCAAATAAACACTACTTGTTCCTAACTTGATACCCTTTATTAAAAAGATGTACACTTTATATGTGACAGTATCCCTTTCAATAAAATTTATCAAATTATAAATATAACTAAACTTTGTATAGCTACTGTATTTTAGAGTTAAAAGTGGAGACTTATAAATTGTGGAAGAGATTTAAACTAATGTCGAGGAAGACGTAGTGACGTAACGTGTCAGTAAAACAGTTACATAAATATGTAAATAAATATAGTGACGTAACGTGTCAATAAAACAGTTACATAAATGTGTAAATAAATATAGGTATATTTCATTTTAGTAAATAACTATTACGCCTATATGCCTTATGGAATTACATGCGAGAGTAGCACTAAAAGTTTTTGAAACTGGCCATTTGTAATAATGGCAATAAAAATATAAATTTGAATTCCGGAAATGGAACTTTTGGAAATACATTGAAGACATAGACAAAGAATAAAATAGACCAGACACGAACACTTTTGCCGTTTTAAATTGCAAGTGAAGTATTTTATTTTTATTCTTCTATGAGATATAAGTGCTCAAAGTGGAATTTATTTTGTACAGTACTGTGTAAGATATACTAATGCCGGGGAAGATGTAGAGTCTTATGCCAATAAAACAATTACATAAATGTGTGTATAAATATACCTAGGTCTTTTTCATTTTATTAAACAACTATTACACCTATATGCCTAATGGACAAATTACACGCGAGAGTAGCAATAAACGTTTTTGGAACCGGCCATTTGTAATAATGGTAATAAAAAAATCTGAATTTCGAAAATGGAACTTCTTGGAAATACGTTGGGGTTGTAGACGAAGAATAAAATAAATCAGGTAGAGGAAGGGCGGGGGGGTGGATGCATAACGGGGTCGTTAAGGGAAATTAACAAGAAAAGTATAAACAAAATATATTTATTAATTAAAATTAATCACAACATTTTGGTTAGATATTAAATTATCATTTGGCATAGAATTTGGTGAAGTAACTAATCAAATAATGTTTTAATTTTAATTTTGCGAAACCTTCATGGAAACTCCATCGTACCCCAGGTTAGGGTACCAAATTCGGGGCATCACAGGGTACATGGTTATTTCGCTTCGCAATATAAGCAGATGTGGATTTCTTCTGTATTTCCGTCGTTCACAGCAGCACGGGCAGTATGATATGAACGTCCACAAACCTGGCAAGCCATCCAACGCTCTGAAGACTTCAAATATGTGTGGTTCACCTCAATGCAATAAAGCTATAACGTATCTTCGTCTATAGAGTGAGATTTTTGGGTCTTCTGTTTCTTTGCGTTTTTCTTTAATCGGGGATCATTTGGATTTGATCACTTTTTTGTCCGTTTAAGCTGTTGTCGTGCGTCAAACTTGTTTTTGTAAGGGGTTGAAGTGAGAACAACAATTTTACCTCTCAATAATTTTTCCTTGTTTGACTTTTTTGTTCGACTGTTGGGATCGCGCTTGGGAGCATTTTCGAAGGAAGTTGTTAAATCACGACATACTTTTCGAGTCGAGGATCGGATTACGCTACATTCGTTTTGTATAGATGGTCCAGGCTGAGGTTTTAAGATAGGAGTTTTCTGATGTGAGAGAGACGTAGTTGTAGGCAAACACGTCTCAAGAGAGTCCTCTTCAAGGGGAGGCAGTTGTTGTCAGATTTCGGTAGTCAAAGAAGATGTTTCAGGCTCATCATTTATCAACAGTACGTCTGTTGTTGATGCAGCTAAAAATCTGAATCTGTAAAATTTTGATTGAATGGCCATATGTCACTTTTTTGAACACACTGATTGCTGTAAACATTTTTGCAGCTTGGACATATGGATGAGCAAAGATTTCGCTTATTTGAGAAGTTGTAATTATTCGCCCCGGGTACGAGCTTAACCAGTTAATGCAGGCTTGGTCATAATATACACTCAAAGGTTTCATAAAGCCAACATCCAAGGGTTGAAGCCTATGGGTGCAGTACGGGGGAAAACAAAGCACTTCTAGTGTGTGTAGTTACTTCTATGTGTTGGTGGTCCCTTATGCCTCGCGTCTACGTTATACCCCTTTCCCCTACGTTCACTTTTGCGTTATAAAGGGCAAGTGAAGTAAGTCTATATTGACAACATTTCTGTTATTTTAAAGTTTGTGAACGTTTTATACATGGGGAATTGTATTTTGAATTGTAAGACGATCGGAAGGAAAAGTGGAAAACTTTATTGTTCAAATGAAAGTTTTTTTTATATAACTATTAAAAATTTATGTTTGTATGTCCCATCTACGTCTATTCTAATACGAAATGAATCCGTTAATCAAGAAAAGGAACAAGCCATGGGAACGTAAGTTTTTAGGAGATCTAAAAAATTGTGTAAATTTTAAAGATAAATAGTAAGTTACTTTTATTTTTACATATATGTTATATTAGGATAAAACACTTAATTTACCATGTTTTTTTCTGTCACGACAGAAGGTAGTTTTCATAATAATGTTTCAAAAGTTGTTTACATGTTCTCTTTCTAACTAAAATGGAAAATAGGAAGATGGAAACAGGATAAATAAAAAGAAAAAATGAAGAAAAGCACATTGAAAATTGGCACTACGTCTTTATTCATCATCATTGTTTACACTCTTATTGAGTCAGTTTTCAACATCTTAACAAAAATCTCCTTCTGTGCCTTTGGAATATATTGCAGAGTGCGCCTTAGATCTTCAATCTCTTTGACGTTGATGGGTACCGGACTGTTGTATGCCTTTTCTTCTAGTAATGTTGGAATAACTGATCTGTTCTTTCTCAAATCAAAATGTAATGTAATCAAGTGGAAGTCGCCCAGGATTTTGAATTAATGGGCGTCATACTACACACCCTTTTTGATCATATCTTTACTCAAACTCCATGAAATGGGACATCAAAAATGCAACTTTTTATTTCTCGGCACCTGCAAAGATAGCGTTTCTGCAGATACGGCATTTCTCTTATAAAATTTCGACTACCAATCTTTGAAGTCCAATATGTCTTCAGTTTTAACCATAGAAACAGTAAACTTGCGATGTACACTACATGTAAGTTGGCAAATTCTCATTGGTTGATAGTATCTGTTTCTTCCTTTCAGTACTTTCTTTAGTGTTCCAAAAGATCAGTCGTTAGGCAAAAAGGAGTGGCTACGAACAGGCAGTCGATGGTAAATCTTATAAAATCGTTCTGTATCAATGAGATCTTAACATAAGCTTATTATTACATGATTCCTGTTCTAGCCACCGCAAGTACCTGTAAAGATGTAAAGTTCTTTTACTGTTAGAGGAACTTGTTCCTGAATATATTGCCAAAAAAATAACATGTTTCATTGGGGTCCTTCAGCGCAATCCTCTCCTGATATAGATAAAAACGACTTTCATCAATTTTAGTTTTTTTTTTTTTATGCAGAAAGGGTATAAAGAAAGCAGTCGGTAATAGAAAATTTCCTGCACTAGTACACAGGAAAGAGAAATGTTTTTCATATAGTCAAAAATAATGCAAGAACATTATCTGTTATTTTACTGAGCTCTTGCACTTCTTTCATACTGGCATAAACATTTTTCGCTCTTCTTCTGTGTACCTCCAATTCTGCTTTTGCAGTCATAACGGTTGTTTCATTCAACTCTGGTTTCTGTATCCTGATGTTAAGCCTTTCTCATTCACGACAGACATCAGTTTGGGATCTCTCAAAATGTAAGTTGAATTGTTTCTTAAGGACTTTCTAGTAAAACGATTGTATCACAGTTGGTGCTGGAAAGCGCTCTTTATAAAGTTTATATATTGTTTTAATATTTTAATCATCCAGCAAATAAAGCACTCTTTCGTAGCATAGTGAGATAACTTGAAATGTGTTTTTTGAATTCAAGAATAAGATTACTAGGTATTGTTCTCCGATTTCCTATGTGATCAGAGAGAATGTTTTCCGTTAGACTTAAACGCTGCAGTCGAAATAGGTGATGATTTTTTTATGGAATATTTATATTCATAAAAGCTTTTTTACAGACTCGAACTTTGGAATCTGCAACTTAACAGTTTTTTAGGTTTTGTTTTTTGGGGATCGTTTATCCGTGGCCGCTTTTGTATCATTAGTATAATCTCGACGAGGCCATATCAAAATATGCCCTGTTCGTTTTTACTGTTAAGAGCATGTAAATCAGCGAAAGCCTGGATTCGAGACTGTTAATTAATCTCTTCGAATTTTTCCAAGACTTACCGGGTCATTTACCGGGAATCTAGGCTTCTTTGTAATTATCATATTGTAAGTCTTTTATACGATTGCGTCTGATCTTTTGTGCTGAAGTTTCCCTTTTCATGCCTTTCCTTCTTCCCTGAATTTCTTCTACTACATTACTTTCGCTTTCAAACATTTTAATCAAATTATATCACCACAAGAAATAAACACTACAGAGAACTGAGCAGCAATATGTGAAAATTAACCTCAAAATAACAGCTGATTAATGTCAAAATTTTCAATCCAGTGTTATCGATAAATAAAAAAATTCGTTGACTTAGAAAGGAAACAAGTCAGTGACTTGTACGGTTTCTTATCTAAATGGGAAACCTTGACGCCATATATCTTTCAAACGAAAGGGCTGACATATATCGTTTTTTAATTATTCCATAGATCTTACACATGTGAAATTCATCAAAATTACCATAAGTGAAAAAAAACTGACTTGTTACCCTTTTTAATTAAGCGATTCAATATTGACTTGTTCCCCGATTCAAATATACTTTCAAAGTCTGTTTTCAGATGATATTTTCGTGTTTTTAATATTTTTATGATATTTTTCTGTTATCTGTTTATTTGATACTAGTAGTAATAATAGATAAAAATCTTGAGTAGTGCTCGGAAACAGCATCACGTTGATAAGTGTTGTGAAATGTTAGAAAAATTTGACGGAAGCCATTCGAATCGTCATGGGTAACGAAAGCTGGATTTGTAGTTATGAACCCGAAGCTAGGAGGTAGTCTGCCTAGTGTGTGTTTAGTTTTGATAATTTACCTGGAAAGGTGAAGGAAAGAAAAAGCGCTCCCCTTATTTCCCAGAGGACCGCCTTGTTTTCTGGACGGGCGGGTTATTGTGTAATGATTGTTCTGGAAATAAAATACACTAGCAATTATTTGTTTGTGTTTTGAAAAAGTTTGAGAGCAACGTCTTTGCAATAGAATCACCTTTCATTAGGGAAATGCCTCTGCACACCCAATTAGACAAAACCGACCATTATTGCATCGAAAGAATCGAAAGAAGATCGAAAAAACCGATGAAACAAAATTATTGGCCGCCCTGGTGGGAATATTTCACTCAGAATAATTCGTTCAGAACTCGGAGTAAACATTTTGAGAATTTATTTTCACTGAAGAATTGTTGTTTATTCATAAAAGTTACTCAAATTTATTAAGATATTTTGAAGAAGACTGGCGCAGCCATTCTTTTCAAAATCTCCTAATAACTCCGAATAAATTTTCTAGAAGAGAAGGAAATTATTTAAAAAAATTGATTTCAATGGCTTATTAAAAGTTTTTCTGAATTATCATAACTTTTTCATAGAAATGTTTCCACCGGAGCGATTCTAAATTTTACTAATAAGCCAACCTTTTCAGATCATAAAAAGTTATTTTATTATAACGTTATTTTATTTAGCTTGCACCGAAACTGCTATGTCATCAAGATCTGCTCCGGGATCATCATCAAACCGATTACATTTATAATAAATCTTTCGCTAAGTGACACCTGTTCTTTAATCTAGTTCTAGGTGTGATATCAGAAACTGTAATTTGTAGCAGTATTATCTAGATTTGCCAAATTATTTAAAACCGTTTTACATCGCCGTATCTATTTCCAAGCTCAGTACCAGCTGATGGATTGCTAGTACAGTTTTCATCCTAAGCTGTCTACCGTCACTGATTTTATGAATCATGTGGCTAGGGAGTGAAGTAGTGGACGGTAGTAAATGTGGCTTATTTTGATTTTAAGAGGGCATTTAACCGAATTAACAATAAAATTCCCCCAATAAATTTTTTTGAGTTTGGTCACATTTCAAGCTAAAAAAATATTTAATTGGTGACATAACAACTTTAGTAAAATTTTCGCCAATTACTTTTGGACTCGAAAACAATGTGTCTTAGAAATTTCAAATCACAGCTTTATATTACTCAATATAGACCTAGAATGTAATCGAAGTCATATTTTAGGCCCTTTTTTCTCGTTGCGATTAATGATTTGCCCTCAGTTGTCAGCACTAATTGTTGCTTTCCGTTTGAAACTATTCTTAGGGGTTGAAACGCAATCTTATTGTGAGCTATTTCAAAGTGATATCGATTCAATATTTCAATAATGTCTGAGCAATAAGCTACATTTTACTGTGAGCAAATGCGCGTTATTCACGAAATGAAAATGAGAGAAGCTTCCGAAGCTTTCAAGATTCCAAAAATGTTTTATTTTTATTTTTTTAAATTTCTCATAAACTGTCGAGTTTTGAGGAAAACACCACAAATAAAAATATTAGCTCTTGAAATTTGCTACGATATGATTATTTACGTTATTTTCATATAACTGGTCGTTTCAAAGATATACACGTTTCAAAATTAGTATTTGACCACAAATTAACGGTTCAGTTTTTCACCATTATGTGGCAAACTATTACTGGTACGAAATATATGCTCATAACTAAAATCAACCCTTGAGAATATATTTCAACTTTTTTATAAATGGTTTCGAATAAAATGGTTGACAAAGGTTTGGTAGTCATAAAAACATGCACACATTTACGCATCTCCGAAGGGGTGTGTTCAAGTGCGTTTTTTTGTAATACGGTATTCCCAGTATATCTATTTATCTTTCATATGTTCATTTCTGAGTTTTCGGTATTTACTGTGTTTATTGTGTCATGTCTGAGTCACTGTTTTTCATGTTCCTCTCTGTCTTCGTATTGTAGGCTTTGTAAAATGTAACTTTTTCCATTTTTTTCTGTCATATTTCTACAAGAGCAACAGGATGAAGGTGTTCATGAGGATCAAGATCCATATTTTTTTATTATAGTTTGAAGCAACCCCTGAAAAACTTTTAATAAGTCATTGAAAATTAAATTTCTCAAATGATTTCGGAACCTTCTAGAAAAGTTATCAGGTGTTTTTTAAGAGTTTATAACTCTGAATAACTTTCACAGAATCATCAAAATTTTTTCAGAGTTTTTCAGAGAAAATAAGACTTCTCTAATTATTATTATGAGTTCTGAAAGAATTATTCTCGTGTGGGCAGAGAAACATTTCCATCAGGGAGGATTGACATCGGTAATGAAGGAAAGATTAGTTCAGGGTAATCAATAAAAATTTTTACAGTTACGTGAAGGTTTTAATATAATTTTTACCAAGTAAATATGTTGCTCACTATCATAGACGTAAAAATATCTTGGATTTATCAAAAACCGTTTAATTTAAAATTATCGCTATAGTTTTCGATCAAGTTTATATAGACTCTTGATGACAATTTTGTCACAATTTTGACTTTGGTATTTTCGGAGATAGAGTGAAAACGAACATATTTTTGTGAACATTTTCAATGATATCCCTAGAGCTAGTTTAATTAAAAATACTACATATCCCTTGATTGTTTATATGTATATGCGTCTATAAGTGTCTACAGAATTGACAAACTATTTCACTATAGTTTGTCAGTTCTTTAGTCAGGGAAACATCCGTTGATAATTGAATGGAATATAACGGTTTCCTCTCGAAAATGTAATATATTATTTTGTGAATAACGCACATTTTTTTCATTTCCAACATTTTGTTAATCATAATTAGCATTAAATTTGATTATCATAAAATGAATAGCTTTGATAATGTCGTCGTATATTGATAATGTCACGCGGTTCCTACTTTAGGCGAATGAAAAAAGTGGAAACCTTAAGGCCTCACTCGGGCTGTGACCTAAAGTAGGTTTTACCCACCCAGAAAGGTTATATTTGCCGCTAACCCCTTCCCAATTTAAGGAATTCGATCCAAAAGGCTCAAAGATTGATAGAAATTCTAAAGAACTTTTCGGCAAGACTACATTTATCAGAATACTTTATTTATTAAAAAACAAATACAGCCATCATTTATACTTTATAACCAACACCTTTGTTACAAAATTTCTTACACGTATACCTCTTATTGGTATACACGGTATAAATTATGATATGTGGCAATATAAAATTAAGGACACAGCGGTTAATAGCGAATAGAATGTAAAACACAAACCAACTTTTAATTAGAATTAAAAGTTAGTTATTAGATTATAATTCTTTCTTAAACTAACACTTCTTTCTTAACTAAAATTTTTTTCCCTACTTTTACTAAAAACGAAGTTTTTTTGTCTTTAAGTCGAGAAAGCCAAATTTGTCGACCTTAATGTTGATTTTGAATAAGTTTTAATTTCGAAAATCTTCTTTCACAGCAGGCATGGCTTATGTCAGTTGTGAGGAATATTAATTTATTTATTTTCATTGCGTCTGGCAGGACGAAAGTCCGCAGTCCCACTCGCTCGCGCTAGAACCTCTTTTCGAAGAAAATTGGAGATAAACTTTTGGTATAAATCTTGTTTGGTTTTGCCAAACCAGACTTATGCAAATTTCACAGACACACAAAAAACGATACATTAAAAAATAAGGCTCTGATTCGATTATTTTATTATAAAAAAATTATTTACAATATGGTTTTCCAATGAAGAAACTGTTATCATTTAGCTGTCAAACATAAATAGTATAACTTCTCTTTACTCGATCTTTTTGCTAATTTCGATATTTTTATTTTTTGAGTTTGTTTTTTTAACATCGATTCCTATTTGTATTTGAAAATTTAGTGTTTAATATCACTGAAAATGGCAATGAAGCCAAAAAACTAATATAACTATAACTTACATTTCTTTGAAAAAGCGGCCTTTTGCATGTTAACTTTTTCAAATCACTTTTTTACAAAATAATCGCGACTGAGTTTATTAGTTATAACTGTAATAAGGCTAAACACAAAACAAATATTTCATTAGCGAACATCGTCTATCACTTTATTTTTCCTTGAGTGGGAATTCACTGCACCAGCACTCCTTAGGACGAGTCGCCACTGATCTGAACCCTTTTTGAACTTTTGCCTATAGTAGCAAATGTTTAAGAAGGCTCCAGATCAGCAGAAAAAAAGGAATAACAATGAATGAAAAAAGTTATTGAATTTGTGTTAATAGAAGCAGCATGTAAACAAATTAAGTTTAACGAATGGTTGGAACAAGGTACAAATTCAACTTTGGAATTTAGCTCTTTTATTCTTTGATGAGTATTTATATGCCTTCCAGCGATAACATTGTCATAGCTTGCCCTCTACGATTCATTACATCGTATTCATCAACTTCTAGCTTATTGAAAACCATATTTGAAATTCCTTCAACATTTTTATTTTTTGTTTCAAGAGAATCCATTACAGATTGCATTACTTGTAAATGAAAACAAAAAAGATCTAAATACTTGTACTTCCTGATTTTCAAATGCTATATCTAGTACTATCTTGTTTGGTCTTTGCGAGAAACATTCGGATGCTGTTGAATATAATAGTATAGATAATATTTGGCCTGTTTTAATTGTCTAATTATAATTTGTTACCGAACTTTATCTCCAAAAATTGCTATAACTTCGTTTTGAATTTTTGGTGTTACAGATAACTCAAATTGCAATCCATTTTTAATTTTACAACATGTTCTCGAAGTACAGGATCGTACTTTGTGATTAAATGCACTAGTTCTAAAAAGTAGTCTCTATTCTGGATCACCTTCTCTGTGACGACATAAGGCCAATTGTTGTTTTGCCAGTAATCTTATGTGTAATCTTATATTATGTCAAACATTTTGATACGAATAACTTGCCATTTTTTTTTGTGATTGTTTTCCCACAATATTTTGCTCCTCCTTGTCAATAGTTAGTCCGTTTTGAAGCCTGGTTTCTAACTCCTTCCTTTTGCAAAAAAAATGTTTATATAGTGCACTTCATTCGTGACTGGAAACCTTGGAATTTAGTTTTCACCAAGCATTAAATTCATCAGATGAGCAAAACTTTAAACTATGCGGTGTGTTTACATTCTCAAACAAACGACAACAAAAGTAAAATAATGTTGGAGAATAAGCCATACAAGCAAATATTTTTTACCGTTAGTTGATACGCAGTAAAAAAATTCTGGGGTTCGGTGCCTTGTTTTTCCTTTCGATGTTATAAAGCACGATTGTGAATGTGTTATTGTTGACATTTTAGTGAAATTATTATTGATATGCTGAATAACCTGGCCTTGCTAAATCGAATCAGCAGCAATCGTATTTTTCATCTACATTCTCACACCATTTTCCGATACTGTCAAAGTTTCTGTATTAGGCAGCTGCCGATACTGATGCTATATTAGTCTCTGTCTCTACGCCATCAAGATCCTTGTCTGTACATGCAGACGTAGACTCTGATCGAATAGATATTTAAATTTAATATTCTGTAGCGATGTCAGCAATCAGAGCAGGAACACGAAAAGATCATCAGTATCAAATCCTCATATTTCTTCAGCTTGTTTTGGGTTTGAAGCAGCAACAGCCTCTGAAGAAATTAAAGCCGACATGAAATCTTATGTCTCAGGGTCAGCGTCCTTAGCTCTTCTCTTATTATAGTAAGTAGAGATCCACTTTCTTCAATTTTTAGGTGATAAAACAAAACAATATAATATTTACACTTATAATAATAATTAGCTAAGTACTAGTTGGATTAACGCGCCGGGGATTCTGTATCATAAAAAATTTTGAAATAACACAAACTAATAACTTAATTTTTCCACTTATCGACTTATCTTTTAATACAGCAAACTATTTTTAAAAGGAATAAAAGATTTTCCTTCTTTGCATATAAATGCCTTTAAATAATAAAAACTTCAAATATAATTTTTGGATCTCGAAACTACATATTGTGGGTCAGTTTTAAGTTTCACTGTATTTCGTTTAGAAACTAAAAGTCTCTGACTGATAGATCATAATGCAGATAGACAGAGTTGCTATCTGTGGTTGCCACAATAATAGTGTTCCATTTGGACTCTGCGGGTAATTGCGTACACAATGCGATCCTAAAAACGGATCAAGTCAGTGTCAAAAAATCGTTTTTCGTATTCTGATATATCTTCTTTATTTTTTGATTGAGTTTTATTAATTGATTAGTTTATTTAAGGTACAAACATTTCAATAATGCCAGATAAGTTTTGGCAATAAAATATGACTAAATATAGGTAAATAATATGAACAAGCCATACAATTTTTTTCATCTTCACTTACCTAAAGAACAAAACTGAAATTTATGAATATTTTCTATAACTTATCTTCTATGCATATCTGCTTATCTTCTATAACAAAATATCTAAATACGGTTAAGAAAAAATTGTCACTCATAGCTTTTCTCTAATGCAATTTAAAGGTTCATGGCAACTGCGAACAAAGGTAGTATTTGAAAAATAATACTGGCCAATTTTATTCAATGTTCAGGATGAAAAAAGTCAAACTTATAACATAGGTCATTTTCAGTTTAATAGATTTTATATCTGAAATTAAATTTAAAGGTAGTATTGAAGAAAATTGAAACTGGAAGTGAATTTTTACTTCACTTGAACTATTTTTGTACTCGTCGAGACTGATTTGTACTTTTATTATAGATAAATAAATAAGGGAGGAATACGTAAGCGCTAACTTATTTCATAGATGCCTTTTAATATAATGTTTGTTTGATCTTATTTTGATATCACAGTTGGACCATAAAGAAAACAACATGAAATTTGAGGTAAAGAAATACCATATATTTCGTAGCATCTGAATTTAAATTTGTTCTGCAGTTCACTTCCGATATTAATAACTCACTTATTGAATGCTTCCTTTATTGTATAAATATGCACAGCATAAAGAAATTTCAAAGTGATTGAAAGTTAAATAACCTTTAATTAAAAGCATTTTAATTTAACATTGTTTCTATATTTATGATGACGAAAGCTACACACGGTTTAGAAAGCATTTGTCACTTATTTCCTATCACTATTGGGTAAGCAGGTTTACAATGTTCCTCCGTTCGAGCTTCTCGGCATATTGGAGAGGAGTGTAGCCCATTAAGTCTTCAAGGTTTTTATCAACTGATTTTTCGAGTAAATATTTAATGACCTCTGCTTGATCACAGATCACCGCCTGAAATATTGAAGTGAATTTCTATAAGTACGTAGTGTGGTTCAAGTATTCTTAGCCTAACACAGAAAAGGAAAAGTCGGAATAAAAAACAATTTATTATTTTTCAATATATTTCTCTATTATTTCAGCATACTTTTCACCACATTTTATTAAGGCGTCTATACCATTGTAAAAATAGGATGAACTTCGCATGTTTATTCACGGCATTATTGATTTCGTCAAAACTGATAAATTTATTCCCCTTAAGTCTGATATCAATTTCGAAAACAAAAAAATCGTCTGAAGGGGTCAGGTCAGGACTACAACGTAATCAACTTCTGCAAAGCCACACTCTTGTGCAGCAGCTTTGGGAATCGACGCCATTTGAATCGGTGCATCGTCATAAAGCATTGGACAATTTAAGTGATTATTCTTCACCTTTTCTCTATGATCGTTTGATGAAATTGCCACGACAAATTAGTATAACATGCAGTCTTTATAACTGTATTACATTTCTTGCAGTCAATCGAAAGGATACTCTTACAGTGCCAATAAAGAGTAATCGTCAGCTCTTTAGTGCTTGGAGTAAACTTTGTCTTCTTTAGCACTAACTGCCCCTTCTGATGTCACTCCAATGAACCTGTTTTCGATGTTGGATCATTGTAAAGGATCATAGTTTCATCTCTTACCACAATAGAATCAAAACTAACCTTGGGATTTTCACCACAAAACTCCAAAAAGTGTTCATGACATTCAATACGTTGCTCTTTTTTTCACTACACTAAGAATAGTGAGTTTATGTCATAAATTCAATGTTTTATTTAGTAATTGCTTTTGCAGAGGGCCTCCTTCGTCTTGGTCGGCTTTTAACGATTCCTGTTGCGAGCTAAATAATTTAGACCAAATTTTTATTGTGCGAAAGATGAACAGAAGTCCTCATAAGCAGTTTTCACATACTCTTTTATCTGGATTAGCATAAAATAAGATCACAAAATTCTTAATTAACGTTTGACACCGTAATTGAGAATTTTATTACAGTGCGGTCTTAATTTTCAACAGTTATTTAAGTTATTCAAACTTTGGAGCGTGGTTGCTCAAACATGACGTTATCTGATGCGAATAAAGTGAAAAGATCAACGTGAGGCTAAAAATACCTGGATCATCTCTAGTATTTACAAAATATTACCAGTCATTGCAATGAATGTTCAAATTTTAATTACATACTATAGATGACGCTGTTCGTTATTCCTATAATTTGTAAAAAGTAATTTTTGCAAATATTACCTTAAAAAATGTAACCTTCATATTGAATTATAAGAGTTAATTTTACGTGGCAAAATAATAAAAAATTTATAATAAAAAAGTTTCTATTCAGGCATGAGTTTCCATCAACACATTTTTTTAAAATGGCTAAATGGCAAGAGTGAAGTTGAGGAATTAGTCCTGATGGCCAAAGGAAGCAAGAGGTGAATCATTATACAATCCAGGTGACTTCTTAGTCTGTCATACCAGTATTTTTTATATAAAAATAGATGTACTAGTACTTAATTTTAGTAACCTATTTTATGCATAAAGAAACAATAGGAACATAACAAACAGGTCAAAATGAAATAAAACAAATAACAAACAATTAGAAATAAACCAGCAGGCGCGAGGAAAATTAGCGCACTGAGCAATTATAGAAATAACTAACATCATAAGGCCAGTCCCACTTACTTTACGCCGAGCCTATGTGGCCGATGGCAAAAGATACAATAGAGTGCATGTGGCTGGTGAAATGTAAGTCTTTAAAAGTTGCTTGAACTCGCAAAATGGTACAGTGTGGTTGGTCACTCTTTTAATGTGCAGAACCATACAATATTGCTTGGTTGGCTATGGGTTGGAACGTGTTAAAGAATAAATGGAAGCCCAGCATGTTCAATACACAGCTGCAATTTAATAACTGCTAGAACTATAAAAGAGGATGAGGTGAATGTTTTTTTTAACACACTCCCAAAATAGTGGAACTTGACTGAGACTGAAAATAATAAAAACCATTTACCAATATTTTCACCTAAGACTAAATTTTACTAGTTTTTTTATTGAACTAATTAGAGATTTTGAAAATCAAATGCTTCATCTAAATTTAATTAAGGGTTATACAAAATAGGAAAATAATGTTTTCAATAGTATTTTAAAAATTCCAATGGTAAAGATGAAGTAGGGAGTTTCATTACATCAGATTTATAGGCATTAAAATTTACAAACGTTAATAGAACTTTAATGGTTAATGGTATATTAATCATTAATGGTATTACTTATATCTGTATTAAGATTAATGATATATACATTAAATATTTTCATATTGTGTAATTAAATCAATTAATTAAAATGCTCAAGTACCAAAGGTGAAAGTATTTTTGTCGTTTTATTGCTACTAAAAAATTTAAAAGATGGGTACCTAAAAACATGACTCATGAATAGAATTTTATAAAGGTAATTTTAATAGAATTCTTATGATTCAATTAAACTATTATCTATTTATCATTCAAATTAAATCATTAAACATTGGGCAAAGGCGTAAAAAGGTATATTAAACCTTGGCATAACTTGATGTGTATTGTTTATTATATAATATATTCTGCACATAACATACCTTGTGTAGAGCTGTTTGCTTGGTGTCATCATGTGAGTTGAGATCAGCTCCAGCTGACCTCAAAGATTCGAGCCTATTAGTCATTCCAGTCTTGGCAGCAAACAGTAGCTGTTCTGTGACCAGCTTGTGATCTCCAGGAGCAAGGTGGGCGCCACATGTCCTCAACATATCGATGGCTTCAACATTATCTTCTTGTATTGCCACCATAAGAGGCGATTCACCGAATCTGAAACACCAAATTGTTTTTAAATATTTTCTGATTGTTGTCCAGTGGTATAACAATAGGGTGTCACGGCTGGCAAAATACTAGGGGCTCTGGACTCGAGAGGGCCTTGAGTTCTCCGACCTTTTGTTATTTTCAAAAACTGTTTTAAGATATCTAGGCTCAATTCAAGTTTTCATATACTTTATTATTTGTGATGCATGAAACCATAAAGTATCTACTGCTACCAACAGTTAAACTACACCAAGGATGATACAAAAAGTATCATCCCTGGTTAGTGGATAGGATCTGGTTCGGTCGAATACTCGGTTACATAGCAAGGGGATTTTCTGCATTTTTTCTGTCTTGTATTATACAGTAAAAATATGTAAAACCTTTTACGAGCATTGTAATTGAATAGAATGAGTAATTTAAAATTAAGTTTCTTATAGGTTTGTTAAAGATATTATTTTCTTCCGTCTATTTTACATATTGTTTTGGTATTTGTAGTATAACTGACTGCAATTTGTAATTTAAACAAAATGTTTACAAGAAAATATCTATTTAGTAGTGAAAAACACAAGAGAAAAAAGCTGGCGAAAGAAATAAAAACCTGCCAAAAATAGGAAAGTTCTTTAAGACCAATGACTTTGATGAAGTGTCAAATGAACAGTCCGGCAAGAGCAAAAATATTAATGTTACTGAAAAGAACAGTATTGCAATGAGCGATCATAATGATTATCCAGAGCAACCATGTACCCGAAAGGCATTAAATCAAAGTGAAGTGTTGTTATTTGACCTGGAACAAATAAAAAATTACTGATAAGGGTAATTTTAAAGAAGTAAATGATCAAGTTAGATGCTTTGTGATTGAAAACAAATACTGTAAACACACAGGCCGCCACTTTGTGATTGAAAACGGATACTGTAAACACACAGGCCGCCACTTTTTCAAAAATTTTGTGATTGAAAACGGATACTGTAAACACACTTTTTTGTGATTGAAAACGGATACTGTAAACACACAGGCCGCCACTTTGTGATTGAAAACGGATACTGTAAACACACAGGCAGCCACTTTTTCAAAAATTTTGTGATTGAAAACGGATACTGTAAACACACTTTTTTGTGATTGAAAACGGATACTGTAAACACACAGGCCGCCACTTTGTGATTGAAAACGGATACTGTAAACACACAGGCCGCCACTTTTTCAGACTATGGCAACAAATCGTTTTTGAAAGTTTGTTTTGAGCGAGCATATTTTATTGTGTATTGGACATCATCATAGATCAGTTGACATTTCACTTCGTTGGTATGAATGAAATAGTTTCCAATTTTTGTGTTTTACATCCTTGAAAAATTTAAATCACTCATTTATTAGACAAGGTTACAGAGTGTGTAGATTTGTATAAAAAAGACATATCTGTTACATTCGCAAAAGAATTTCGCAGCTTTCAATCAACTTTTAGATATGTATTAATAAAAACTAATTCTAAAATATATTATTGTGGCATAAATTTCTTATGTTATAATTCTACTTGATTGCACGGATGCGGATTGAGCTATAAGTGAGGTTCTACAACATACTAAATGTACCTATAATAAAAATAATGATGAACTTAATTCTTTGAGGGCCCCAGTCAAAAATTTGCCAAGGGCCCCACATTGTGTCGTTATATCACTGTTGTTGTTCCAACAAAGTTTCTTTGCATGCTAATCATGCGTCTTAACCAATATACCAATGCGTCTTAACGTTAAGATATGACAATATACTGTGGACATAAATATAATCATCATGTAGATAGGTAAATATGTAAAATAAATAATAACCCGTAAACCAAACTTTTGCACTGTTTTAAAAATAATAAGTATTAGCAGTGTCATAAATTAGTTATCATTATAGTTTCAATAGTGAAGTATTGAGGAACATTATACTTGAAAGTATAAATATTCTTTTTCTAAGGGTGCCCTCTCTAACTAGTGAAGGTTGGCAGTCAGCTCTGTGTATTGTACGCATATGTATATGATATGTAGGAGATCTAGGATCAGCTTTCCTTGTCCCAGCAATTTTTCCTATCATTCTAATATATCAGAACTCATATCTGTCATGCCTGAGCATATGCCCCAGATATGTAATTTTACAATGTTTGATGGTTTGTAAAAGCTTTCATTTCTGGCCAACCCATGGTAGAACTTTCTCATTGGATGTCATGCATCTCTAGGCCCGCATTCGAATATTTTTATATGTTTCCTGTGATCTTCCTTAATAATCCAGGCCTCCCATCCGTATAAAAGAATTGGCCAGATGTAGCAGTAGACTAGATGAGTTCGAAGTGAAATTTAAATCCAACGATAACAAAATACTTTTTTATTCTTCCAAAGGCATTGTGAGTTTTAATCTCTACCTCACTATTACTATATAAAAAAGTATACTACTGAATTACAATTAAACCTGTAAATACAATAGACTAATAAAAGAAGTTATTTTATAATAGTAGAAGTTTTTTTATAAATATCAGTATGTCCTTGCCAATAAAAAGCAATTTACGTTTAAATTGCGTTTGGTTGGCAAGGATAACCTGGTTTTTATGTTTTTTTAATAAAGTTGCATTAAATGAAATATGTAATACCCTTTATTATCATTTAGTCAACCAGCTGCTTGGCAAAATTGGATTAAAAAAATTTGCAATCTTAAAAAAATTATTGTTTAGTAAATGGCGCTTTAAGGCTCGAAGTGAACAGTGGGCTGTACAGTGGGTGCGGAATAGTTAGCCATTACAATTCTCCAGCTACTTATAAGTGTATTATCAGTGCGGTCTCACATTGCAGTATAAAAGATGGACTCCTTTGGCCGTTTGGTTTTTGAATTTCAAAAATTGAACTCGAATAGGCCCACTCGAATCATGAAATTCATGTATCTAACACCAGATCAAACTGAAGAAGAGCAGTATCTCTAATGCTGAGTTAAGTAAATTCAATATACTAGCTTTTCGTTAAAATTTTATATAATTTATTTAAAAGACCTCTAGAGAGTATTAAAGTTGGTAATGTTGTTTGATTGACAAAATTACAGAATAAAGGGATTATTTTATTCTGATAGAAATTATAGTTAAAAAAGTTATTACCTACAAAGTCACATTGTTTATATAAAATTATTTTGTCCAAAGATTATTAATTTTGAAATGCATACCTTGACTTTAGATGGACGTTAGCCCCTTGCAGCAGCAATGACTTGATAATGTCTATGTTGCCCATGTAAACAGCCTCGTGGAGTGGTGTGTGACCATCGCTGTTGCAATTATTTATATCTCCTCCCATTTCTGTTCAAAAGAAAAAGAGAATATATATATATGTATATAAATATATATATATATATATATATATATGTATATATATATATATATATATATATATATATATATATATATATATATATATATACATATATATAAATGATTCTCAAAACTTAAAGAAACAATAACACTTGTGGTATTCAGATTTTTATAATGAAAAAGGTCAAGTAATGATTAATAACAGAATATGTCTATCTTTTCTATTTTTCATTAAGATTGTTTGTCTTTTTCCCGGTAAAAACTTTATGGACTACAAACTAACAATGATAGGATGACCAAATAAAGTCAAAAAAACTAGAGTAAGATAGAAGGATATAAAACATTTCAGTAATTCAATCGATACAACAAAAAATGCAATGAATACAAACATTCCATTTGATACCTCCGCAATTTCATTTTTAAATAGTGCTTCCTGCTAATTTAATTAAAGCATTATCTAAAAAATTGCTTTCCATCGCAATTTTTAATATTGTATAAAATATTTAATGTAGCAAACATTTTCTCGTCTGCCCCTTAGACACTCCCAGTCAATCCCCGTGTCTCACAAGTCCACCACTTAAAGGAATTTATCTTTTGAAGGGTAAAAGATGAGCAATTAAAAATTTCACTGATGTGTCGAAAATACTTTGATTGAATTGTATACTTAAAAGAAATTCTAGATTCTTCGTTTTTTGAGATAACGCTTATAGAGTTGTAATACAAACTTCCTAAAATTTGGCCATATGGAGAATCAAAACGTCAAATTAATTAAACCGGTGTTAAACCCGTGTAGAACTCTTTCTATGATCTTGACACTCATAGGCACATTAATAGTTTAAATAATTTCTATTAAATTGTTTATAAACATTGATGTTATGTTCCACTAAATAATATACATTCAGTAAGTCTTTCAGGTATTCGATAAATAACTTGGTTGCTTATATCACTTTAATTTATTAATGCAAGTTGATGAAAATAACTAAATAATTATTATTCAGAATTTTCCAGATTTATGATAAACATGGTTAAAAACTTGGAGGGGGGCACAACCTTCTAATTTTTTAAAATGCACGACCCTGAACTTCTTGAGTGACATGTCGTATCAGAAAATATTATAAGATATATTCGATTAAATTTTAGACAATATTTCCAATGGACACACCCAACACGATGGAGTTTGTGAAAAAATTTTGCATCTCCAAATTTGATGAATGAGAAAATATTTAAAAAAATTTTAAAATGTTTTTTATTCCATTGTTTTCAGGAAATTCAAACACATTTTGTAAAAATTTATTAGAATCCATTTTAAATTGAATGCTGTGTCACAAGGACAGACAAAGATAACAATCTTGTTGTTGATAAGAAAGATAAAAATCAGTTTTGCCATTTGCTACGGAATCTTTCCAAGCTGAAGACATTGATAAAAATAAATGCTGCTGCAGTGATGTTTCAAATATGCTACTAGTAATTGCTTTTATGCTTTATGTATGCTGTAGAGTGTTTTAAAGGAACTTCATCCAAATTACATCTCCTTTTAGTAAGGAGTTTCTAATAAGTCTTTCATAAATACTTACTGAATTTCATAAGTACTAAGTTTTGACTAATTACTTTCAGTACGTTGTGCTGTAAGTATTTGAAAGTAGAAATGTCATGTTTATACAAAAAACCCGCTAATGATGGAATCCTTAGCGGGTTTAATGATGGAATCCTTGACGTTTAGGCCTACCTGCACTTATTATTTAATTTTTGTATTTGAATTAATAACATATACACACAAGTAGGCATGTATCCAGAACTTGGTATCAGAGAGGACACGAAAGTCTCGGTTTCCAATCATATAGATGTCATAGGATAGTGACAAGCATAGGGATCTTTATAATAATTTCCTACGGATCTTACAAGGGTATGTGTGATTATATTTTGCTAAAGTAAATTCCTAGTCATCCTTGAAAATTTTAGGACA
The DNA here is from genome assembly GCA_039881145.1 of Druceiella hillmani. Lineage (NCBI taxonomy): Eukaryota > Metazoa > Arthropoda > Insecta > Lepidoptera > Hepialidae > Druceiella > Druceiella hillmani. The sequence continues at coordinate 3,645,369 of JAYKKI010000040.1, read as the reverse complement.
ATTATAATTTTCTTTTAATTTAATCTCAACTTTTTTAATTTAATCTCAACTAATATCATTTCATTTCACTTTAGGTATCATTCGGCCAAAAATTTCCATTAACTTCAGTAGATGTGGCCAGGTAGACCTGATTGACATTCAGTCAACCGCAAGCAAAAATGTTAAGTGGGTTTTGAATTATTAATATACAGGTAGGAATTAAAAGAAAAGAAGACAATTCAAATTTAAAAATGAAAGAGGGCAAGATAATATCGAAGTATAGGTGAAAATTCATCAAAAACCAAAGGCCAGAAAACCAATTTAATAGAAATGGAAGATTGAGAAAATCTTGACAACCAATGCGAGGAAGATGAGTTCGAGAAAAATAAAGATGGCACTCAAGAAAAACAAATGAGTCAGGGTGTGAATTAAGAGTTACGTTGGTAGAACTAAGAGAAGAACTGGAAAAGTTACGACAATAAGAACTAGAAGACCAGAAATTAGTTGTGATAGACAATAGACCATGGTTATTAGATACATATAATTGAAATTGAGGAAGAAAAAAATGATAAATATTATTATTGCCATATATGTCTCGATAATATATATACCATATAGGTCAAGATAACATTTTGCCATATATACCACAATAATATATCAACAGAGAAATGTTCGAGGTGCAAGTAGCTGATCAAAAGTGTGTGTTTTTAGGAAAAAAGATTTGATATCTCACGTTTACTGAGTGACGTTTTCTATTGAAGGATAGCAAATACAATCACGAGAAAATTTAAAGAGTATCTGAACACATACCTGTGATTTCTGCTGAAAAATGATAAATAATTCTATGGTTTTGATGGAAGTTCTAAAGTACCATCATGTACTTTTAGACAAGCAGAATATTATTGAAAGATTTATTGATAATAAAAAGGTTTTGAATAGTACAAAGCATTTTTCCTATCAAAGATCTTTCATATCACTTTTAGTGACAATATAACAGATGTCATTTGGCCAATAAGAGGAATGTTGTTAAAATTGTAATCAACTGGGGTCAAGGTTACACGCAATATAATGGTTGAAAGTCAAAAATACAATGTCAACCAAGAAAAGTTATCCATAAAAATAAGGGTTTTTTGCAGCTTTAAAGTTTTTTTACTTGTGTTAATAAATATAGTGTACTCGTGTTAAGTAATATATATGTTTTTACAATTTTGATAATTGACTACTCTCATATTTAAAATATTTTTGTTTTGAAATTAATAAAGTGCTAAGGCCATTTTATATGACTAATTGTTAATTGCATTGTAAAATGCAATAAAGAATTAAAATTTTCTAATTATTACATAATGTCTTTTTCTTCCTGGATCTGTGATATATTTGCTAAGTTTTTGACCAATCAGCACTACGTACCTGAGGTCACATACAGACCATTTAAGTTAGTCAATCAACGATCACCATTTGCAATTGTTTGAAAACCAGCTCGCAAATCGCAATCATCCCTGAAGATTGCGATTTACTTCACCCAATTACAATTATAATCATGTACAATGTATGTACATTTATTATCTCCCTAGGATTATTATAATAAAATCATAATAACATATATTTTTAATTCCTCAGTTTCAATCACAACTAATTCCTAGTCTTCTAATTCTTATTATCGTACGACATTAGATATGATAATCAAAGTGGAATAAAAATGTGCAAAGTACAACAATGTCCATCTAATAAAATATACGGGTATTTATTTGTTTAAAGGCTTTACATTTTGTTACTTTCCATATCCTATTTTTTCCTATTGAATTGGCCTCTTATTAAAGGAAAGTTAAATTTGAATAGCTTCCAGAGGCATCTAGATTCTCTGGAACCTCCACCATAATACATGCCTGCGCACAATACATGTAATATGTAATATAGTAATACTCTGACTTACATAACCTAGATTTAAGTAAATTCTGAGTTACTAATTTCTCAAACACTCCCCCACTTTTTCGTTCATTCTGCACTAGATGTACATATGAAACAGTTCTGAGTTTGCATGAACCTGCGTTTCACTCACACACGCTACATGCTGACAAGAGTCAATTCATCCAAATATTAAAAACTTTGTATTTTATCTGTTTATTAAATTTAAGTTTAAATTGCTTGAGACTACAAACAAAAAAATCTTTGATTCACCGAACGACTGTCCTTGACTTTATGAAACAATTTCTTTATAATAACTGACTTGCATTGCATTATATATTTTTTGTTTCCACTTTACATAGTATTTATTTCATTTGTGGATTGGCATAACATAACATGAACGTCTTAATTATAAGCGTGTATAGATAAAGATATATATTCCTATACTTTTTCTTGGTAACAAATAACTTATTAAATATATTTGATATTGAATATATTTGGCGTTAATTTTGAAGAAATTCATTATTCACAATTAAATGAAACTACGTGATGTAGTATTATTTCTACTTTCTTTAAGTTCTTTATCGTGACCTAGGTTTCATTGTATTATAACATCGTAGCAAAGATTTTTGCTAATAGCCCACCTGAATATGTTGTAATACAACAAAACCTAGGTCGTGGAAGTTAAAGAAAGTAGAAATAATACTACATCACGTAGTTCCATTTAATTCTACATACTCGAGTTCAATTTTTATGTGATTCTGTGAGTACTCAGACTTAAGTAATTTTTGATTCAGTAATGCTTGCCTGTAACTACAGAATATAATTGTGTAAATTCTTCTTTATAACTTTAAATCTAAATTAAATAAGGTCGATTATTAATTTATACAAATGGTACCAATATTACAGACCTTGTATTTTGGCTAACATTTCTTGATCACCTCGGTCAATGGCATAAAACAGCAACGATGTTAGAATAGTACTTGTAATCTCATCTGACTGCCGCTCACATGGTAGTTGCAACCAATTATTCAAGACATGCACAAGAGAGGAAGTCTGGAAGCATGCTGAACTTGTAAGTGTTATTACGAATGAACTATTGATTGAACGAAATTTCATTGAATGAAAATTTAACAGCCAGTAACAGAAAAGCATATTTAATTTATATCTTATAATTAATACCAATATCTGTTTATATTACTGCAATAATTTTAGCTCATAGGTATAGGCATTGGAACTATGGCCAAAAGAGACAAACACACAGACACACACAGACACACGCATAGACACAAGCACAGACACACGCACACACACACAGACACACACACAGTCGCACGCACGCACACACACACACACACATATATATATAACTAGTAGCCTGCCCTGACTCTCTATGGGTACAATTAATATATTTAATTAATGCTTTTGACAAATGTCTTCAAAAAGGCTGTCGTCACTTGAATAGGTATAATTAATAACACGAGGAGTAGAAAATGTGCTGACAAAATCAAAATTTTATCATTATTAGAAAAAGATATAAAATAGAAAAATTTTATTGCATATTTATAAGGCCAGAATATGTAAAAAAAATGTGAGAAAGCAAGTTAAAAAAATTACTTATAAAGACATTCTACTGCTACGAGTTATAGAAATACAGAGAATTGATTGACATAATCTGTTGTATTTCTATAACTGAATGTATTAAAGGGTTTTTTACAAGTCTGAGCTCTTTGTTACTGCAAGAATTTGCAATTAAAATTATTGATTTTAAAATATCCCAGTATAATTTAAATAATATAATTTTAAAATAAATAAAATCATGTTTACGGCCATGGTATTAGCTTTATTGAAAAAGTAATCTTATCCCATTTGTGTTTAAATGAGATTTCAGGCATATGGGCACCGTGGCTAGCTCAAATGAAGTGCAATCTGGAAGTCAAATTCTCAAGCAGTTTTTCGAGCATCTGGAGTCTTATTTTGGTAGTAACGCAGTGAAACTTGTCTTCCAAGTGGTCCGACGTCTGTGGTTGTCAGCATAGCCTAGTGACTTCACATATCCCCACAGAAAATAATTCATAGGTGTGATATCACACAATCGCGGAGGCCAATTCACAAGGGCGTTATGCAAAATTATGTACTCATCAAATTTTTCCAGTAATAGATTACAACATGCCATGCAGCACGCGACACAATTGTTGCATGCTGCATGGCATGTTGCATTATCTTGTTGAAACCAAAGCTCTTCAACATTAATGCCATTCAATTGGGGAACGAAAAAATCAGTAATAATGGATCTAAGGCACTCTCCATTAACTGTAATATTCATGCCAGCATCATCTTTGAAAATATATGATTCCAGCAGTTCATCGAGCACACCAAATAGTGACTTTTGTTGTAACGGTGTCTCAATAATGGCACATGGATTTTTTTCACTTCAAATTTGGTAATTTTGTTCATTAACATAGTCATAGAGAATTGGATTTCCAGATTACTCTTCATTCGAGTCAGGCGCAACACCCATATGCCTGAAATCATATTTAAACACAAATGGCATATGATTACCTTTTCAATAAAGCCAATACCATGACCATTATCATGATTTTCATCTGTTTTCTTCATTTTAAAGTTGGTAAACATCACTACTTATTACAATACTTTTCCACATCCTGATATGATCTTCTTGTAATTAACTCTCAATCAGATTCACTAATGTCCTCCTGTGTTTCTCCTGTTTACTTCTTTACTATATATACATATATACTTTTCACTACATTGTTTTTCTGAATTGTTTTAATAACCTATGTTGGCCTTACCTCTATTTTCAGTTCTTTATTATTCGTCAGTTCACCTCTCAAGTTAGTGGTCATCATCTAAACAATACAATACAAAATATTAATGTCAAATTTTGATTATCTTATTGTTGCTGACCATGCTGTTAATAATTATACTTGTAATTTTGATTGTAATTTATTATACTTTCCAGAATTGTATACCGGAAATAGCTAGTTTAATTTTTGAAATGGATCTAAAATAAAAGAATGCACTTCCTTTTTAGTTGTATTGCTTATTTCTGTTTAAAATATTCTAGAATATAGCAGAATAAGTTAAATTTTTTAGATTTATCTTGTGATAAATCCTTATGTTTTTAGATAAATGGTTGCACAGTAATTAACTTTTCTATGTAAGAAAAATTAAACTATTGTTAAAAATTGATTTTATACACCATTTTCAAAATATAATAGAGTTCAATATGTGTAAAAAATTATATGGAATCTATGCATGGCTTAAATAATTAACGTGCTGTTGGTAAACTATTCCTAAGCATTAATTAGTATTCTTTTACCATTTTTTTAAGTGGTTATAACTTACTGGTAGTCAATTAAGTTGATGATAAGAATTTTTTGGTTTCTTTTATTCCAGAATTTTAATTACTACGTATATATGTGTGTGTGTATGTATTTCTGAATATAAGGCAACACATGATTTGGTAAAGACATTTCTTTTTTATGTTTTTCAAATATTTTTTTTGTTCAATATTTTAAAGTATTTTTGCAAATATGGGGATACTTTTCAATCAAGTAACTATTTTTGACAGAGCGTTGATTTTTAAATATATAATTACATTTATTTTGCAGTTGGATTGTAAAAGATGCATATTATAAAGCATTTAGGTATTAATGTGAAAGTTTCGATGACTGATCTCAGACTGAATTTTTATATGTTATAATTAATAAGTCTGTCTTATTAAGTTCATAACTGATATTGTAGAGTTTATAAAACATTGGGTTTTTAATAATTCTCGTACAGAAATCTACAATTATGAATTATACATTTTTTAAAGTTCTTTACAACGTAATCTCACGAAAGATTTAATCCAATAAAGCAGCTGATTTTTTATGTATTTTACAACACAAACAATTTTATAATAAAAAAAACAAATATGATATTTTAACAATACGACTGAACATCACGCTCCTCTTTAAAAAACAGTGACATTTTGTAAGACAAACAGGCTCTTTTTAAACAGGTAAATTATACAACCTACATATACATATATTTCTCTATTTGTATTAAATATAAGCATTTTAATTAAGTATTTATTGTCCATAATAATAATTGTTAAATTAAAAATTGTCCATTTCCTCGTTCGTATGTTTCATTACGCTAAACAAATTAAATATTTATGGATTTAGTTGAAAAATGATTTTTTTAATTAAAATGTTGACAACAGTATAAACAAGAATGTTGCCAGCAAATGATCTCATTACCTACATTATTCTTCTTGCTATTGTAGCCCTTCTTATGTGAACTATATTATAATATGGTCTACAGTGTAATATAGTTTACATTTTCTTTAAACATTTGAATTATGTGTTACATTTGTAAATATCATAATATCAATTAACAACATCTTTGCGAGTATGAATAGTAACAACTAATAATGTACTAAATGAATGTTGACATATATTTAATTGCCTTTTAACAATTTCTCATGGACTGTTATGGTACAAACTACTCCATAAACTTTAAGAAGTGTAGCAGCAATAAAAGTAAATACGTTGTAACTCAAAAAAACAAAGTAAACGTAAAAAAATTGGAATGAATGGCTATAGCAGATATATAACAATTTTTTTTATAATTTGTTGAAAAAAATTATATTTTCAGGAAAAAGTCATTGAGAGTACAGTCTGAAAAAAGTTTAGAAATCTGCTTATTAAAATTTTTTCAAAAGTTAATTACTAAATCGCAAGCAGAAATTCATTTAAATTTAGTTTATTCGACTTACTTTTATAAAGTTAAAAACTTTGGAGCTCATAACATTTAGAAAAATTCAAAAGAAAAAGTCAGCTCAAAATTAGTTATTATAATAAAACTATAATAACTAATATAAAATAAATAAATTAGTTACAATAAAATTTGCTAACTTTTTTCTTCGTTTCTAGATCCCACTCTGTTTTACTCAAAACGTAACATAATTTGGTTAATGCGGCTTCTGGTGTTAAGTCAAATCCTGATATGACCCCGCAGGCTTCCATTCTCTACAACAATAAAAATAGTAAGGTATAAATAGCATGTGTAGACAAGATTTTGTGAGTTTTTAACAATAAAAAAAGTTGTGGTGTAGTATTATTTCTACTTTACTTAAATTCTTTACCAGGACATACGTTTAGTTATATGACAACTTCTTTAGGTGTAAAGATCTTTACAAATAGCCCACCTGAAGATGTTGTCATACAAAAAACCTAGGTCGTGGTAAAGAATTTAAGTAAAGTAGAAATAATATTACTTCACGTAGTTTCATGCAGTTGTGAAAAATTAAATTATAATAGATTTCTACAAAATTAACACCAAAAGTAAAAAAGTATTCCATACATATCTTCATGCCATCTTCAATCAAAATAGTTACGGGCAGCAATGACTTTCATTTTACTACTATATGATTAAATTGTTATGTATAGTAGCTTACTGTATTATTATTGTATAGTAGCTTACTGTATGGTGCAATGAAAGTAAAATGCTTAAATTAGCTAAAAGCTTAAATTTCGTGCAACATTTTTATGCAACATTTTCATGCGACATTTTGTTGTAAAGTAATGGATCTGTCACAAGAAGGACAGAAAATAGGTACTTAGCTAGCAGCTGAAAGAGATATACGAACACAATTGAATAAGACAAGAAGTGTGTGTATGAACGAAAACAAACAAAAATGGCACTGCCATCAGCTCTTTTGTATGTCATATGTGTCAAAAATAAACTGTCAAAATTTTGTTGATTTATTTATCTATTTATGACTGATTTAGTATTAATTTTGCATGTACATCATTCATTACAAGACTAACAATATACGTACTTAATTTATTTATAAATTCGCAGTGAACCCATACACATAGTTGTCATAAATATAATTTAGAGCAGGAGCAATATATCCTGATTTTCTTCAGCCGCAATTTAGGCAATTTTAGGCAATTTTTTTTAATTGACAATTGTCTATGTAAATTTATATGAAGATTTTATTAGATGTTTACGTCGATTTGTAATAAAATTTTATTAATTTTTATGAATATATAGTATTAAAATCTTCTTACACAAATTGAGTATAATCTATGGACTTAACTTAATATATTTTTATGCTGTTTTACCCCTACTATATATTTACAAATCAAGATTTAGATCGACAAAGAAGTTTTATTTCTATCATGTGTATTGAATTGCACACACTCAAATTCTTTTTAGATTGCATAATGTATATAGATATATTTTGAATAATTTTATGAGGTTGGCAACTAATAAATGCACTATCTCCCTTCATCACTGTTAGCTCATGTGGTAGCCAAACAAAATATTTCTACCTCTTCCCATAAATATGAAGTTGATTTTGCTTTGCAGTATGAAAGCATGAATGCTAACTGAACGGAAGATTAAATGCCACCCTTTTTATATAGCCTACCAGAGATGTTAGAGAAGTTGCTATGACATTCCATAGATTGCTGGAAAAAAGTGACAGATAACAAAAGCAAATATGACCATTTAAAAGAAAAAATTGTGCGTGTCAGCTCCGACACACTACTGGAGTTTACTTCCTAATTACAATTATCTTGGAATGTATAAAATAGGTAACACTGTATATAAATATAAATATCAATATCATCTATCAATATATCTCTTACTCTTAAGGCAGAGTTCACAAGAAATGCATTTGTTCAACTGTTTTTTCATTAACTTACATTGCAAAACTAGTCTCCATGAAATTTTTTTTAACGAGATAATATACAACCTAAAGTTATCTTTCTTAAGTCCTTTTTAAATATTGGTGAAAGAATTTTTGAAATCGGATGAGTAGTTTCGGAAATTATCTCTTACATCCAAAGTTATAAAATTTAACTTTTTTATTACATATGAATTTTTTTTAACGCGATGATATACAACTTATGTTCATCCTGAAGACCCTTTCTAAATATTGGTGAAAGAATTTTTGAAATCGGATGAGTAGTTTCGGAGATTACCTCCTACATCCAAATTTATAAACTGTTACGCTTTCTTAACATCCTAAAATTACGATTTAACAACCCATAAAACTTCATACCAGGTGCTATAAATGAAAATCGATTCTTAGGGAGTAAACTTAAAAAACATTATATACAAGTTGTGCAAAAACCCTTTTGTAAACAAAACATAAACAGACTTTTGGTATATTTTATGTATGGACTATGGAAAAAGTCAATAATTGATTTACTTATGAAAAAATTATTTCAAAGCAATTTAGTTTCTAAATATTTTTTTTTATTTGTACCTATTTGACAGTATCTAGCACTTGCAGATAAATTTACGAACTCACTACAATTGTAACTGGCCTTTATAAAGGACATGAAACAGTACATTTCAATGTAGAGTTTTTAAAAAGTTTCTACTTGTTAATTTTTATTACATTTCTGTTAAGAAACGAATGTTTAGATCACTTACAGTTCGCATCTTATGTTTTAAAGTCCATTCACTAAGTTTATGTTAATATGGATTGAGTCTTAGAGATATTTGTTTATAAAAGACGTACCTGTCCAGTTTCGTAAAGGGGTTGCACCGAACCTGTAGAACATTGAGTTATGTTTATTATTATAACTCCTCTGTCCACAGCTGCTTTAAGTTCCTTATAAATTTCAGGCCTGTTCGAAGGTATATTTCCGGAACCGTAAGATTCAAACACAACACCTGGAAATGTGAAGTATTAAAATAATAATCAGTACTCACTGAAAGCCCTACATTCATATATACAAATTATGAAGTTCTCTTTTATTATGAGGTGAATTTTGTTGATATAACAATTTTTGTACCATCTTAATGGTACAGTCATACATATTATTACATATGTTATTTGTACCAATTTATATATATGTGCAATACTTTATGACATTTTCTTTGTTTGTACAGACCAAATAAAACTCTACTGTTGTGATAATGTGGTCTGTATGTTCATTTGTCCATTAAAGGTTTGGAATTTGAAATTCATACATAACATGTACTTCTTTGGTGTTAACCACTATTTTCAATAGTGGTCAAGTGCATAATCATTTAAGTTGTTTTATTATTTTATTAAAAATAATGATTACTTTAAATGATTTAATTAATAATTATTTCTTACATATATTTCTCGCAGATATTTAATTTAATGCCCGTCTGTTTGTTTCTGCATTCATTGATTTGGAGATCCTTGTTGTTAAAAGTCTCAGAGATGGCGCCATTAATACAGTTTTGAAATGCATAACTTAACTGTAATTGGTCCTTTTTTTTATTTTAGTCGCCCTGTTCTATTTTTTAAAAATCTGAACTTACTTGTTTTTTCTTACTACTGTACAAATAGTACATATTTGGATTTCACCAGGATATAAAAAGATTTGCCTTTTAATAAGTTATTTATATTTTTTGCTGTACTTGTGAGCAAGGATGTGGATGTGTGATTAAGTGATGTGGGAAAATATCCTGGAGCGACAGCACCTACCACAATAATTGCAGAATGGTGATGTCGGAAATGCAAATTAGTGAATGCTTTACATAAACACGGTAACTTTGCCTAAATCTTTCGTGAGAATATCTGGGTAGGCAATGTATTATTTTAGCAAATACTTCCCAGGGTAAATCACCTAACTTACCAAAGGTTAGGTTAGGCTGTTTACATGCCTGATCAAATAGTAAACATGTAAAATAATTTAAATTATGTTGGTGTTGTGAGGTTTATGGGGTTTCCTAAATATGTAGGCCTTAAAGAATATTCTTCTTCATGGGCAACAAATTTGGTTTTAAATTTTTTTTTCACTGAAAAATAACAATTTCCTGTACTATCAAGGTTGCCATCTTTTAACCCTAATTTGTTATCAGGTCTATTAAACACAAAAACTCTACTACATAATAAGTTGTAATTCAACTCTAGTATTACAATATCTAGTAATATCTAGTAATACATCAAATATTAAAGTAAAGAAATTCACAATATTTTCACACTTGCGAAAGAAATGTTAGGCTAGGCAATATATTTTCGTTCTGAAAAATTACTTTAATAATGGCAATTAGTTTAAAAGAGACAATATATACTCATAAACATTGCAATTTTTATATATTAGTGATACATATGGACTACAAAAGTAAGGACTTTAAAAGCTGAAAATTCACAAATCACAGACACACTTCAATTTGATTTATCTGTATCTATGAGGGTATTAATACCTGTATAAGTTATTTAGGTGGAGTATTAAAGTATTTAGATAGAGATTTAGATTTATGTAAGAAAATAAAAAAATCTAAAAATGTTGTCACAATTCTATCTTATCCAAGTCTATAAGGCATAGTGTGATAGTACTTAGTGTTTGGATGCCACCATTATACCCCTGACATCATTTAATAACCATTTCTTGAATATTTAATTAAAATATTATTGTGCAGTTGTCTAGAAGCAGGAAAATACATACTAGATAATAGCGATGGGCGCTAATGCTACTTTACGTTAATTTTAATCCTGCTAACGTATTTACGTTTAGCATGCTATTGCTAAAATGTTAAATTACCAGACTATTTTTTGACAGCTGCTATTTGCGAAGTGTATTTATTACGCGTATTAGCGTTAGCACAGTTTATAACATTGAATGCTAAATTAACAGACTATTTTTTGACAGCTGCTATTTGCGAAGTGTATTTATTACGCGTATTAGCGTTAGCACAGTTTATAACATTGAATGCTAAATTAACAGACTATTTTTTGACAGCTGCTATTTGCGAAGTGTATTTATTACGCGTATTAGCGTTAGCACAGTTTATAACATTGAATGCTAAATTAACAGACTATTTTTTGACAGCTGCTATTTGCGAAGTGTATTTATTACGCGTATTAGCGTTAGCACAGTTTATAACATTGAATGCTAAATTAACAGACTATTTTTTGACAGCTGCTATTTGCGAAGTGTATTTATTACGCGTATTAGCGTTAGCACAGTTTATAACATTGAATGCTAAATTAACAGACTATTTTTTGACAGCTGCTATTTGGGAAATGTATTTATTACGCTTATTCGCGTTAGCAGTTTATAACATTGAATGCTAAATTAACGGACTATTTTTGTGACAGATACTATTTGTGAAATGTATTTTTATTACGTGTATTAGCGTTAGCATATTTTGTTTAGTATTTTTACGAGTTGAATTACGTCTGATATAGACATTGAATGACACTTGGCAGTTATTTGTGAGTTGTTTATACAGTTTTAACTGGTAAATGCAATATTTGTCACATATTTCAAAATATGTGACAAATATTGCATTTAACAGTTAAAACTGTATAAACAACTCGTATGAAAACTAAGGCTGTTTTATTTTTAATTCTTTAAAATCATTAATGTAAAAAGGGTGGCGACAAAAATCACGTAGCTATCTCAACTATCAAGCTTTTATGTTAAGGGTGGAAAGAATATACCTATGTTTTTAAAATGTTTAAACAACTGAAAATATTAAATAAGCTTCTGATGTTGACCTCCAAATTCGAAAGTCCTGTTGCTTACGTGCTTTCGGGATAAACGCATGTCAGGGGTTGCATGCGTTAATATAAACAATAGCGGCAAAGTTTTTGTTTATTATTTGTACTTGCGTCATTGCGAGTATTCTAAAAACATTTGGACGGGTTTTAAAATATTATCAAATAACATCCTGGCATAAGGGTGAATGGACAACAAAAGATTGCGTGGTTTGGCGTAGAGTTGATTGGAAATATATTACAATTATGAACTTACATTAGTCACTTTAAAACATGTAAGATGTTTATAAATTTATTTCATTATTTCGTCACCTCTCCACATGTGTCTATTAAGTATTTACATGTTGACAATATAATTGTTACTTAAAAATATTTGATCCTTTTCCTGAGGGATTACTAAATAATGAAAATAGTTGATCCTTCTCCTAAGGGATTACTAAGTAATGACACTGTATCTATAATGGTTCCAGCCTCAGAGTCCTGAATATTAGTGGATATTGAAGCCTGCTCGGAACACGGACATTTTGTTCGTTCTCTTGTAGTTGGATTAAAAGCGTTGTATATGCAGATAGGTGCTTAAATCTTAAATGTGTTTTTAAATTCGTTATGGACGATTTGTAAGAAAATGTTTTACATAGGTTATATATGACAACTTTTATCGGAGACACCTTCGTAAAAATTCCTTAGGTAAGATAAATACCATCGACGCCTCATTTTCAAGTTTAAAAAAATATAAAAAAATATAATTAATACTAAAGTAATTATACCTACTTTCACAATTGATTAAGGGAAAAACAATTTATGATAAAAAATTAAAACACAAACTAAAATGTAAAAACAATAATTAAAGTTGCACATAATTGTTTTTGTATAACTATTAAAATACTATATCTTTAATTTTAAATCTATCATATAATTTTAGATTTAAATAATCACTAGTAATTTACAATGTTAAACATATACTTATAGTAATGAACTTAAGAGTTATGCGGTTACTGTATTAATTATCAATCAATGAATATATGAATAATATTTATTTATATCAGCCTAAAACAATACGCTGCACTCAGCTTTTTACACGATGTAAATAATACTATAGTGACCAAAAGTAAACAATCTGCTATAACAATGTATCGGTTATGCTACATCCACAGTTAATACTTAAATAGCATTAGCATGTTAGCATTAGTTGCTAAATGTAAATAGCATGCTAACATGTATTTTAGCATAGCATGCTAAATGCTATTTTTGCCATCCCTACTAGATAATGTGATACACAAAAGGTATTTTCATGTTAAAACCTGGGAATATACAATCTGTGCCCCACTTACGTTGAATGAAAATGTTATAAAGAAACCCTGTGAACATCAAAACAATATTTTAGCATTTCAATTTCAGTTGTCACCAGTGACCTATACCTCTCTGATAATCACCATGCATTAAACAAATGTTGACTATCCCAAAATATATTTCCAATCGAGGAATAGATTTTAAAAGTTATTTTTAATGCGTTTATTTATTGAAAAACATTCTGGCAAAATATAACTGTGAATTACATTGTTGTATTTTTTTCTCCAGAAATTTAAAGAAATGTATATAACATTAAAAAATAATACTTTCTATTTTTAATTCAGCGCTACGATCACCAATTGTGCATTAAGCTACTTCTTTTTTTTCATATTCCAGTTTCATTCATAAATGGTACAAAAAATATTTGCCAAGCACAATTGTTTAAGTGATTAGCTAAAAAACTGTGAGATTTTGTAAATAAAGCTTGGTAACTTATTCCGCTCTGGGTAAATTGGTAATCTTTCGGTAAATTGAATTTTTTCTTTTTTATCTTTAAAAATACCTTTTTTATTTATCTAATCACTTTTACATTTAAAAAATCTTTATTAATCTTTAAAAATACCTTCAATTGGTGGCTGTAAAAATGTTTTTATAACACTGCCGCTGATACTGGGGAACATTCGCAGAATACCAACATTCCTACAGAGTTTGTCATGTAACTTGCACTTAGCTATTGTTTTTGGTCGAAATATTGCCCTGGTATTAACCTCCATTCCAATGCCTACTTTCACGAGCGGGACAAAGTTTGGTGAGTCGAATGCATCCAAATTTTCTGCTGACAATTTTTGAGTCCTGTAAATTTAAATAATTTGACTTTAACATGATTTAAAACTTTTTAAAAACTTTGCATAGAGAGAGTAGTATTTAGAAAATGTTAATTTCCATTATTTGAGTAATTTAGTTTAGACATTGTACAAATAAACAGATATTAAAATCGGTTAACTACTGCATAAATTAGACGCACCTAATTAGATAACGAATTTCTTCGCTTGCGCAAGCATCTATCTATAATAATGACATATCTGCTATCATTTCAAAGATGCGCACACTTGTTGCACAATCAATAGGCTTATCTTCTTCTTAAAAAAATTATGAATTATCACTTCCAACTAGTCATAAAAATAATACAAATTTCTGAATTACAAACAGTCCAATAAATAAACCTCATTAGTTAGTTTCTAACTAACAGGAAATAAGAGCCAGGATTTAATAAATGCATTCATATCTAAAAAATCTCTTATTTACTTTTATTACTTGTCTTATTTATCTAAATTGGAATAATATTGAAAAAATCCTTTGACTTCATTAAAGAAAACCTTTCAGGCCGGAACAAATAGTGAATATGTAAAATATATTAAGGATTTTATAAACCATAAAGTTGATAGCAAATGCCAGTTGGAAAGGCGAATTAGATATAGAGTATACGGAACGTGACACTTTTTCATGCGTGCAGTGTTAATCGATTTATAAGACTTTATCACGTCAAAAATATAAAAATGATATAAAGCACCATCTAATTGACTAATAGTAGAAACTTAATTAGTTTTTTTAATGAAATTAATTAGTTTTTTGAATAAAGTTTTATTATATACTTAATTAATTTCGTTGTACGATATTATCTATGCCTTGTTTATCGATGTATCTACTTTATATGGAATATTTCTGTGTGGAGTTTTATATGCAAAAATATAGAAGCAGGGACAACCAACATATTATGAATTTAGCTTTACAAAATTGACAGTTCACCTACACAAACATCCAAAAACAATCACAAAGAAGTGAAATATGTGTTAACCTGTGGACTGTCAGGAAGAGACTTCTAAAAGTTGATAGACACAGGCGAAGTCTGGCTAGGGATCTTGAATTACTTCGTGGGCAGCGTAATGCAAGGTCGAGGATTGTCCAAAATTGTGCGACATGGACCGATGTGGAGTGTAGTAGGGTTTTATTTTCTGAATCTCAGAATCTTTATATTTGGTGAGGAAGGAAGTCGCAAAGTGCTCAGAAGACCTGGAAAGCGTTATGAAATTATATGTTTCAAAAGATTACGCCTTCCGGCGGAGGTTCTGTTATGTTTTGAGCAGTCATAACTTCTGAATATTGTACAGAGTTAGTATTTATTAAAAATATAGAATGATTCATCAGATAAATCCTATTTCCTCATGCACAACCAGTACTAGTCGTTACAGGAGCTGCTGCTGTCTTCGTGGACGATAACACTCAAGCACGCTGAGCGGGCGAAGTAGATACGCTGACCAGACTGAGATCGGGATTTGCCCTTTAGATTGGCAAGCACAAAGACTCGACTTTAATCTTATTGAGCATATGGGGACATTCTAAAACGGTGTGTTAGAGCTGTACATTCAGCCCACAGAATATCCGGGAGCTAAAAACAGTTATTATAGTGGAAAGGGAATGTATTCCCTAAGAAATTATTAAAAACATCATTTGAGTTTTTCCTCAAAAGTTTTTTACTTTTAGTAAATAATATTTATTTCATTTCGTTCTACAAAGTCTTATTTCTTTACTCTTCTACGGAAACTAATTAAAAAAATCATAAGTGCCCTTTTTCACATAAATTTTTAAGATGATTTTGGATTTGGTGTTTGGAGAAAATGATTGATGTGGATAAAATAAAATCTCGAAATTCAAAATTCAAGATCTCCAAAATAGGTGTATCAAAATTAACCAAATACCAGAAAAACTTGTAATTTGTCTTTAAATTACTCAAACACATCACAATTATGTTCATAAAACCATGAATCAAGCAAAATAACAGGCAAATAGGTAGAACTATGGCCAATAAAGGATCAAAGAATGCATAAACAATTGAATAAACTAAAACAATATACACCCCTGTTATATTTATAAAATGCAACATCATACGACCTGTCTTTTATCTTATAACTCTACCTTCGCAGGATAGATTTTGATACAGCAGGCAGCATAATTTCGATGCACATCTAGCAAAGTTTTAGTAAATTTAACTTGACTGCATATTTATAATGTAGGTCAGATAATATCTTAGTATAGGTCAGGAAAAGACCAGTAGATCTAGGCCTATTTTGGTTTATGCTGCCTAAAATAGAAAATAAATTTAAAATATAAATATATTTCTAACAATATTTTTAAATGATGCACAACACAATAGTAAATAAAACCTTTATGTAATAAACCATAGTAAGTCTTTATTAAATTCAATAATAAAGTAAGGAAACGCATTAAGTAATAGGATATTTTTATGAATATTTTTAAATGATAAACAGCAAAATTATCAAAAAGTTATTGTAAAAATATACAACAACTAAATCTCTTGTAGAATTCTATTTCAATGAATGTTAATGATATTTTTGAATGTTGAATACTACAACGAAAAATTTGTGGGGATTAGGCAGCTGGACCAGGGTGATGAGACCAACGTATGCCAATATGACAACTTCCAAGCCATCTCGCAGCTCTATGCCACGAGCAGAATTTAGTCAATAATATAAAAGAACAACATGTCTCTTTTTAATAACTATAAATAGATCTTCTAAATTCCCATTTAGACAATTAAGTAATTATTACGCCCTTGATGTCAATTTGAATACTTAGTACTTTTTGTCACCACTTGACCATTCTATTAATTGTTCTTAAATATACTCAATTGCCATATACTCTGTATTCATAAATGGCTTTTGCCGATGGCTTTGCCCGTGTCAATTTTTAATTAAGGTGACAAGATTTGCATGCAGTTTTGAGCTTTCAATATATTTTTGTAATCAATTAATATATATATTGTCTTATTTAGTGACATGTTTTGTAATAAATTTTTGTAAGTGAAAATTAAAATAACGAGTTTCATCTTACAGAAACTGATGAGGTAAACTACTTTTCGAACTAAAAAATTTCATGAACATTTATCTAGCTGTTTAGGCGTAACTGAATTTCAAACATTCAAACACACTTTTCATGGTATTAGTAACCAATGCAATCAAAGCCGTGGGTCATAGTTGCTCCGTTACCCTTTTACATAAACTTTACGTATGCCAAATTTCATAGCGATTTATTGCTTGCTTACAGAGTTATTAGGAAACAAAGAAATTGCCAAACACAATAAATTACACATTTATAATATTATAGTAGCGATGTTAAATTTGCTTTAATTACCTATTTCCTCTTAACAGTTTGTCACAAAAAAAGACTGTAACTTCAGGAATGTCATATGCCCCAGCTATAACTAATGCCGACACGAAATTATTTGCACCGTCGCTTCGTGGCTCAAATATAGATATCTGGAAGGAAAATGTATCTTTCAGTAGAAACAGTACCTAATGATAAAATTTGTGATGTAGAACTTTAGTTTGAGATAACAATGAACATTCTCAGGCTTTATTGATGGTGAAATCCTATTGCAAGTGAAGGTTTATTATTGGAGTGACCTCTTAGTGAGTTTACCAGTAAAAGTAAACCTATTGTTGGGACAGAAAACAACTCTTGCAAATACTGAACCATCTATTATTTATGAGACAACCTAATACTGGCAAGGCTAGATAAACAGTAGGAAATAGTATATAAAATCAGGTAAAAAAGCTAGCAAAATCAGAAGCTTCTACATCATCCTGGTATAAAAATATTATATTACAAGTGAAAATAGTAAGTTTTGTTAAATAAGTTAGTGATATTATTGAAAAAATTGTGTTACAACTTGTTCAGACACTATACACTACCATCTGCAGTTTTTTTGTCGCCTGGATTTTATTTGTAATATGAATATCATTTAAAGAGGCCTTTACAGCTTGGAAGCGACACCGGGTGTAGAGTGGTTTGCGTATATATTGCATACCAAAAGCGGTTAGTGAATATTGCTTATATCTGAAGGAAGGAATTATCATTTGCGAATATCTTTTATATATTAACTCTCATTAATATTAACATAAAAGTAATCAATTACCTACCTGTGAACCAGTGACAATTACAGGCTTTCCAATATCCTCTAGCATGAATGAAAGAGCGGAAGCTGTATAAGCCAAAGTGTCGGTACCATGTAATACTAAAAAGCCATCATAATCTTCATAGTTTTCCTGAAAGATATTAATATGTTATTTTATATCATGTTATGCTCATAGCTTTTTTGTTCTATTATTTATGTGTAAACATATAATTTATTCATAATATAAATTACCAACACATAATACTAGTTGACTAGATATTACAAATTTAAATACATATATCAATTTGAGCAGATGTACGACAGTGGTAATTTCTTAGTGAGGAAGTTTGCAATATATTTTGAAATGTAATAATTGGTAAGAAATGATAGTTAATAAACATCCATATGTAATATTGCTAGTCAATATTAGAAATGTTTTTACCTCACGCCTATTAAAATATAAAAGAAATAAAAACGGCTTCTTTCATTTATTTGTAACAAACTTGTACTGCAAACCCAAGTGGTAACAGGTCGAAAGACAAGATGAATTGTTTAAAATGTTACCTTGGAAGGCACATTTCTTTGTAGGAAGGTATATCTGCTTATTTAACAATATATTGTAATTGGTTTTTAAAATAAATTAAAACGAAAGTTAAGAAATTTTAAAAAAAAGAAAAGAAAAAACTGAAAAATTTGCTACCATAATATCTCTGGCAATCTTGATCCATTCCTCAGCTGTCATATTAGAGGAATCCAATAGATAATCGTATTCATAAATTTTGTAAAATATTCTTGTCTTCACATTATCTATTTCTGTAAATAAATTGGTTTCGATTGTTTATATAGAGAACTTTTAATAACGTAATACGGCAGTTGACTCATTCTAAATTTTGATATTTTTCGTACAATATTGTGAAATATAAGTTAATTAAAAATCAGTCTTTAAAAGAAATGCAAAAATTGATTGAAAAATAAGCCAGTTGCAGGCTTCTAAATTTGAAGATACGGATAGAGTTGGGTATATCCCTGTCTCTTTTCCTCTCGTAGAATATAATGTGCAATATTAAAAATTACCTCACCACACAGTATTGCCATCCTTCTCTAAAGGTTAAATTTAAACTTTTATAACTCGGTCAATTTTTAAGATTATTAAAAAAAATTTTCACTCTTCATCAAAAAAATAATTAGTGAAATACCCAATTCCATGACGATTTTATATTTTACCTATTATAGCTATAAACAATTATAAAAACAATGTGAACCAAAAGAAATATTTTATAGTTACTTTACGAGCAGATTTTTGTTTGTAAATAAAATTAATTTTAAACAATATCAGAAACTAAATAAAGATACTAGAAACTTAATTCAGTTAATATAGTAAAAGCAGCACGTGTAAATCTTACATAATATTAAAAGTCTCACACCTAAATAATATAAATGGCAAACAAAAATTGTGTTAATATAAAGCAACATGTGAAGTGTTCATTTTTGTTTATCATGGATATCATCGTATTTACCTACCTGATATTAATTTTTTTTATTATGTTTATCATATTTATCTACCTGGTAACACTAAAAAATCTTTATCGATTTCCATTTCTTCTGCTCTCTCTTGAAAATAATTTTCATCATGAAGTTGAGGAAATTTCCTTATTTGTTGCTCAAATGCTTTCATCACTGGTGCCAATACTGAAAATACCAATGTTTGTTACCAATTGTCTGTTACTGTTTCTTAACTAAAATATTTATTTGCTATTTTATCATATTTACTATGGGCAGTATGTTTATAAATTAAACATAATACCAATATTTGTATTGCATTTTAGTATTTTTAGTATCGAATGAAAACAAAACAGACAGTCAAGTTGACAAGTAGGTTCGCGTATACCATAACAATTCAATTAACAACTTGTTGCTCAAAGGTTTTCACCACTGGTGCCAATACTGAAAATACCAATGTTTGTTACCAATTGTCTGTTACTGTTTCTTAACTAAAATATTTATTTGCTATTTTATCATATTTACTATGGGCAGTATGTTTATAAATTAAACATAATACCAATATTTGTATTGCATTTTAGTATTTTTAGTATCGAATGAAAAGGAGACAGACAGTCACGTTGGCAAGTAGGTTTGCGTATACAATAACAACTCAATTAACGACTTCTATATAATAAGTAAAGTGAGATTACTTGATGTACATATTCATTAGTTATAATTTAATGTCAACATAAAAGAGACAAACGAAGGTTCTCAGATAATTGTAGAAATATATACCAGGGATGATATAGCTATTAATTTGTATAAGTAGATCTTAAAATTTGTTTACCATTTAATTACTTTTAAGAGCAATCATTTATGGTTACTTTAGGATAGCTGTTCAGTGTTGATAGATGTTTTCAGCATGGGGAACTTAATAATTCTTGCTTATATTATATGGTTTTATAGTATGAGCGTTTATAATGAGGAACTTAACAACACTTACTTATATGATTTTATAGTTTGTGTATTTATAGCTTAATGAAAATGTTAAAAGTAAACCAGTGGTTTATAATAATTGGTAAAAATTAATTTAATTGAATAAATGCCTAATATATACGAAAGTAAGTTTAAATAAAATGATAGGAAAAAAATTGTATAGGTATATAACTAAGTTTAAAATATATTTGATTTTTATATTTAATATTAATGAAATCAACTTTTTTAGTAGCTTCAATATTCGTTAATACATCCAAAATTTATTAATACGTATATATGACATAACTACAGTATGTATCTATATGTCTCTGTCGAGATAAATAAACTAATATTATGCATGGAGTAAACAATTGTTTCGGCTAATTATTTTTTGGCTGTCTGTTGAATTTGTAGCTTTATTTTAGGTATTTATTTCAGTTATTTAATGTAACAGTACATAATATTATAAATCTTACTTCATTAGTGAATTTTCTCATTATCTATACAGTCATTAAATAGTTTTATTAAAAATTATCCCAAACTTTACAACGATCAATTACAGTTTCATTATTATAAAATTCCTGTTAAATACTATAACTTAATACATTTCAGTTATTAAGTAATTTATTACATACTATAACTTTTCTGAGGTATTAAACAGGGTAACTTTTAGAATGTAAGTCAACAAAAATAAGTCCTATTTCGAGCGTTTTTATATCTTTACAACTAATTAATAGTCATTGAGCAATAAAAAAAATGTTATTAGATACATTATAACATCCCAGACCTGCCAAAATAAAGATTGTGGGTGAATATGAAAGTTTTGATAATTTGATATACTTTTTTAGAGGTATCTATGCAGTGTTGGCCGTAATTGACTAAATTTATTAATCTACTGATTATTCAATTGAAAGTTTTAATCAACAAAATTAGTTACTTCACATAAATAAATTTTTTTTTTAAATATGCACTTGTAGGTTATATATTTTCATTTTAAAAAATTAAAATTTTGTAAATAGTTTTTCTAGGAATGTTATGTAACATTATGTCTAAATATATATGGAACCTTAGTAGTGTAGGTTCCACTGGTGCTTGACAGGTTTTTTTTAATATCACGTCGTATGTTTTCATTAAAATTAATATTTTTTTTATGTCCGTAAATGGATTTTCTCAATCTCCTAAAAATAAATTTAGTTTTAGTTATGACTTATCATTACAAATACGTACACAAAGACCCCATTTTTAGCCGACAAAGATTTCTTCTTTAGATTCCTCATAGTTTTCTGAGTGATATAGGATACATGGCTGTACTAAAATATCTATAAAGGTGGTGCTCGTGACAATTTTGTATTGAATAATTTATTGAACTGTAAATTCTTTAAGAAAAAATGGACGTCACACTGGGACAAAAAAGCCGTGCGACAACCAATGTTCTTTTCCTATTAATTCTTTATAACTCTCCGCTGACAACACAGAAAGAATCAGTAAAATCGGGCAGTGGAATAGCAATGCTTTCATTTATTTATTGCATATGTGGCTATATTGGCATACATTGTTTGTGTTTCTACAGACTAAAAAGTCAAAAATTTTAAAAAATTATTATAAAATTAAAAACCAGAAATTTGTAAAAAGTGAACTAAACATTTTTAAAGAAGCAAAAGTTTGAGATTGTAAAGTTGCGGTTAAAAATATTATTTGGCTTTTTAAACCCTGACTAAGTGACCAATGACAACTAGCTCTGAGCAGGCCTGATGGCCCCCGGCTGCCTTTCTTCGAAAATTATGTGGTCATAAATAATAAATTTTTATGGTGAAGTATCTACTGATGCAGATATAGCCATAACAATTCGAAAAAACTTTAGCTTCCTGTAACCTGAATGAGTAGCTTTGATAAAGAAAATATTTGACGGCTTCCACAGCCAATCAAAATCAAATTGAAAATTAAATCAGTCAACATTATTTGGTTAGAAATAATAATAACTGACTTGGAAAGTTTAAAGCTTTACAATCTCGAACATTTGCTTGTTTATAAATACTTAGTTAGTTTTTACTATGCAGTAGGGTCTTTAATTTTTTTTATTCAAAATGGTGACTAGAACTCACCTCGGATTGATCGGCACTATTATAATAATCATCACTAAATACTTATAAACAAGTGCATCAAGCATTGATCTCACTATCTTATTTTTTTATAAAAAAATACATTTAACCACAAACCAAAAAAAATATCACAGGCCTGCGAAATATAACTTTTATTTTCCCCTTCAAAATATTGTTTTTTTTTAATTGTAGTTATATTGATTTTTGAACAATTTTTATGAAAAAATAATATGTAATTAATTTATGTAAATATTGAATGTTTAGTTACAAAACGAACAGTTTTAGTTTTAAACAAGACTTAAGAGACTAGATAAATGAGAAAGACTTATGATATCTTTTTCTACCTTAAAAGCTAAAAAAAAATTTTTTCAAAAAATTTACGTAATAGAATTTTTTTAAATATTTTTTGCATAACTAAATACTTAATACCTACCGAAATGACTACTCAGATTTTTAGGGGAAATCCGTCGTAGGCCTGTAATTAGAAATGGTAAGTAGGCGTAGCACGCGCGCCACGGATATGATTCACATATCATATCGTTCTCGACGCAATGACGTATGCTTTTATCGCCGATTGAATGTGATAATTGATAGATCTCCGTCGTCATTGTTCATTAGGGTCCAAAAATACATTTTTGTACTTAATTACATACAAAAAAACTAGCAAATGATATTCGATGGATTAATTTAAATACATTTTGTTAAATATTATATAAAAAAAACGCTATTGTAGACGTCGTTATACCGGTACGCATCACAAATGCAGACACTTGATGTCATTATCGCATAAGTATCGATAACGTGAATATGTTTGGAGGCAGTCATCTTAATGAGACAAACGTTTCACACTTTAAAGCAGTTGAATTTACATGATAATTCTACGTTATGATAATGATATGAAAATAAATGACTCAATATGTTTTTCATCCATTTCATAATATAGGTTAACAAATTAAATAAATTTATTAAAATAAAAGTCTGAAGAATACTTGAATAATACACAAGACTAATGAATAAAGTTCTGTTTAAAAAAATCTAGGTGAACGATTTTTGTTTCACGATTTACGGCAATTTGAAAAAGGGCTAAACTTTTCAATTGTGAACGTTTGATATTTCGGCCTTCACATCCATTTCAAGTCTGAACTAAACGGGTTGTCCCACTGAAGTATGTGCTATTAGATATCTTGAAGACCTGTCTATAAAAGAAACGGATTAAAGCCGCTGGATGAGAGAACTGGTTTCCTACAAGGATTGGTACAGTTTGTTCAGTGCGTTTTTTAGATCATGATTTTGATGTAAATTAGTTCGGTAGAAGATATCTGTACCCACAAGCAGTTCCAATTTGTACCGAAAATCACCACCAAATTTTGTCAGCCTTATCAACGATGAAACGGCGATATGTTTTGAAAGGAAAACATTTTCATGGCTATGTAGACGTAGGAATTGGTTTCAGTGGTGACTTACTCGCAGAAGGTAAAGAGGTTCTTGTATTCCTAGTTAGGGCTGTGAAGTCAAGCTAGAACTCAAGCTATAAGTTGGACAAGAAAAAAATTATAGTCTAGGCTTTAAATCACGTTTATCAACGAAGATATTTGATAGCATTGCTTTCCATCAATACGGAGATTTTCCTTCAATTTGTGTTCCGTTAGCTCCGATTATTATCAGTCGTCTGCGTTGCGCACAAAATCCATACCTACCTAATGGTAGTTATCAAAATTTCATCAAATTTGGAATAGTCATTTTCGCATAACGAAATAACAAATCGATGCAGTAATGAAAATTAGATTGGCAACTATTAAACAATCCAAAACAAAGCCCTAAATCGAAAAGTTTACATTTATAATAATTGAATACATAGACACTTGTACTATCTACAAATAAGTTAATTACAAATATTCTACAAATAATTACAATACGTTTCAAACTAAACACTGCTGCCGTTGTGATTGGATTATGTATAAAGGTACTTCACTATTTTTTTTTATTTCATAACTTGTAGTACAAGTCGATGGCGATAGAAAAGCAGGTTTAAATTTGTGTTTAGATAAGGACTACAATGGTGAATTGTGATGTAATTTTTAGTAATGATCATTGTATTCTATAAGAACGTATGAGATAGGGAGATATCCCTAAGCCATCCCCATCATAATATACAGAAGATCATAACTTGCTTACTTTTTAATAATTTTGTTATAATTTTTCAATATGAGTTTTAAATTTTCTTGATGTTTTACGAAAAACAGCAAATTTAGGAGTAATCAACTACCCAATTCATTTATTAATGGTTGTATTACAAAAATTGTCCCTACTCTGAACAGCGAATCTTTTTACTAGACTACGGGCTCCTTTGTTGCATTTACCACTCAAGAGCTCTTTTTACCAGACTACGGTTTTCTCGTTCAGATTAAAGTACTAAAGTTATTTCAACCAAAGAGGTATCCTTAGATTTATCTTAATCCCGAGAGTGTCCTAGGGTATGTGACGTTATGAATTTCACAGGCTATGTATGTACGTGTGTATGAGAGTTAGTTTGTTCCCTCGTACAGACTAAACTACTAAAGAGATTTCAACAGATGAAGTGTCCTTTGATTAGCCTTGATCCAGATAGTGTCCTAGTATATATAATGTTATATGAAATTCAGTTCTACGGCAGAGCAAAGGTTGTGAATTTCACAGTTCACGTTTCGTGAAACGTACGCCAAAAATCGCTGCAAATATCGTACAATTAATAAGATAATGCTGGGATCGAATGTTTTGCGATGATCAGAAAATAACTACTATTTTATTACCACTAGCGCTTTCTCTTGAGCGGTAAATGATTACAACAAGCAGCATTGCTCGAATAATATTTTTTCGTATTTATTTTCGCACTTATCACGAGATGGCATCGTTTTATTAAGCAAAACGGTGCTAGATCAGATTTGTTTTTGTTGATATTTGCAGTCTGTATAAAGTTAGTTGTAAAGTGTGAATAAATTAGTTGTGATTAACTGAGTATTATATCAATTAACGTAAAATAACTTCATAGATAGGTGGATTTTTATCGTATGTACTTCGTCTATTCGTTACTGTTCAAGGTCTCTTAATAAGTGAGTTAGCACCTTCCAAGCTTTTAAGTAAACTCCGTGATAATAATTCTACGAAAGAACCAGGTCAATTGCGCAATCAATCTAATTCATAATAAAAGCTGCTCGCCAGAATAATAATCCAAGGCTCGTTGCTCTAATACCAAAAAGGAACTAGATCGATTGCACAATAGAACAAAGTTATAGTAAAAGTTGTAAATAAAAATAAAAGTTAAAAAAAAACATTAAAACCCAAATACGGAAAACGCTAACTGAAAAGCACGAAACAAGAAAATATTTATTTTATTAATCGTCATAGCCTCAATTTTCTGTGCGTTGTAAAAAAAATTGTTAGGTATATAAAATACCTTTCAAATAGATAATACTCTGAAATCAATTCTATACGGGTACCATGACGATTTAGGTAAAGCCGGGGCCACATACCGCCGTAATAACAAACAGTACATAAAGGACACATTATAGCAGCATGCGACCATGGCTATACCTAAGTCATCACCGTATCCATATAGAACTGAATCCAGTATATTAATTATTTCAAAGTTAATTTAAAAAATTCAAAGTTATTTAAAAAAAATTATGAAATAGTTTTTTACAACGCTAAATTCAGAGAAAAATTCAGGCAATAACGATTATTAACAACAATATTTTCTTGTGTCGTGCTTTTTAGTTGTTTTTTCCGTAGCCGGGTTTTAGTTTTTAAACAATTATTTTTATTAGTACTACAAGATATACAATATTGAGTAAGTAAGACATTTATTTTAACTGTAAGGATATCGTAAAATTTATAAACAACATCAAAACGTAAAAATTTATTTCCCCATACTTGAAAAGCGAGAGCGAGTTTTTTTGTACATCCCATGAACGGGCATATCGCACAGGTTCCTTAAATTGACAATACCTTTATTTTATTCAAAGCGGCATGCAATGTGTAACCTTTATTTTTTCAGCTACGAGTTTAAAATATGAGAAATTATTCTAGGTACTACAATTTCATTAGAAATCTAGATTAAAATTATTCAGCTTAACTTAATCTAATTTTAAACTATGAGTTGGCCGTTTTCTATGGCAGTATGAGAAATCATAATATATTCTAAAACTTTTATTTTGACCAGTCAAAGTATAGACCCATATTGTCGATTATTATCTCCATGCGATTCTGTCACTTTTAATATAATTTGATTCTGACTGTCGTTGTGAAGATTTGCAAAGCTGGATAATTCCAGAAACAGTGGAAATAATCTAGAACAAGGTCTGTGGTATACGAAAGTTTTCCACTTGTAGCTCTTGCAACGTTAAGATACTCTACAATATGCTTGTGTGTTATCGTTTATTAATAGTGGGGAAGAATAATTGGCCAGTTTCGGCTGTTTAATTATGAGTCTCCCCATTATCGGTTGTAATCCTTAACAGTATACATCTGCTTTCATCTGCTATTCCAGATAGTTTGGATTCAAACATTACGGCGAAAATCTACAACTGTGGCACAGAGTCAGTTTTTCCATTTAAAATTTATATATTGTCCTGTACGGTTCAATAATGCAACATACAGATCAACATGTGTTTCTCACAGGTGTTAGTTAAGACCATTAGATACCCTTCTATCATTTGAACTTTTTTATTTTGCCGATATAAAGCAAAAAATAACACAAAATTATTTTGTTAATAATGTGAAACACTGTTGTTCAACTGTAGTTTAATAAGGATCCGGCTCCACTATCAGTTTCAATTCACCATTTTTACCTAAGTCTCTGATTCATCATTATAAGTATTTGATTATTGCCGAGTACCTAAAAGACTCGTCCTTGAGATTGAAGTATCCATTAAACCGGAGCCACTGAACCAATAATATATCGCAGATTCGTTTGATGTAGTTGGCTCGTAGGCTCTACTAGTAGTGTAAACCTTTGAATCCCAATCAAAATGGACTTTGTATTAAAAAATAATACTTGCCTATGACAGTAAATGCAACGAAATTCAAATGTACAAAGACAAAGGAATAAGTGTATTTGGAAAAACAAAATGTGCAAAAACAAAGGAATGAGTGTATTTGAAAAAACAAAATGTGCAAAGACAAAGGAGTGAGTGTATTTGGGAAAAGAACATATTTAAATTTTTGACGAAAAACATCCATTTTCGCCAAGTAAGAAAAATATTTATGAATTAGAAATTTAATGCAAAGCCAAAGACGATTCATAAATTATAATCAAATGGCCTAAACAAACACCAGCCACTTAACAGGTGAAAGACCTTATATTTGTATATAAAATTTGTATAGGTTGGGTTGGGTGTCTTGGTTAAAAGTTATATTTATTCAGGTGCTAAATTAATCCCATGGTTCATGTTTCATATTCGTTATATGGTCCAACACAGTCTAAGTATTGTCTTATAACAATTAATATATATTTTAAAGAATGATTTGTATATATTTTTCTGTCATGTGGACGAAATCCGAAAAAAAATAATTGAATATTCTATTGGATTTACTTTTATTCGGATAATATAAGGCAGTTTCAATTGTCTTTTTATATCCCTGTTATGTCTTATAGGTAATATTTATCTGGATTAAATTTATTTACATAATTATTATTATCAGACTGTATCTATCCACTGTTGGATTTTCCAAGATGCGCTACCACGTGGCTCACACCTTCCGCATTCATTCACTTCCCGCTGACTTTTTAGGTCGTAGTCCATCTGGTTGATGAGCGTCCCACATTACGCACGATATTCGTGATCTCCACTCGAGAATTTGTCTACCCAATCTGTTGTTGATTCTTCGACAAATCTAGCCTGCCTTTTGCCACTTTAATTTACCTGTGTTAAGCACGACGTCAACTACTTTGGTTCTATGTCGGGCTTTCTCCTTTCGGATTTCATTTCTGGAAGATACTCTGTGCACAGTTCTCAAATTTTTCGCTAAGCGACTTTTAATTTATGGATCAGGTCAGCCGTGAGTGTCCAAATATCAGCGTCGTAGGTAATTACGGGCAGGATGCACTGATTATAAACCTTCATATTTAGCTGCTGTGGAATCGGTGACGTAAAGATCTGAATGCTGCTCAGCCCGAAAGAATTGTTATGCCAGCTTCTTTATTGAAGTTCTTCTACCCAGCTGAATCATTTGTCCGAGGTAAACATACTCTTAAACAGTTTCGATGCAATCATAACGAATGTTCTCCCATCTCGACACGGTCTGTGAGTTGAACATAACTTTAGTCTTGGTCAGGTAAGAATAATTATAATAATTTAATCATATTCTCTGCATAGATCAACATTTCACAAGAATTTAGCCAAATGAACTTCAAAAATACAAAACACATGATAAGTCTCATAAAAGAAGTACACTTTATATATATATATATATATATATATATATATATATATATATATATATGTATGTATATATATATATATATATATAATCATATATATAATCAAAGCTTCTCAAGCGTGTTATGCTCCGAAACGAGTTTTCCCAAAACGGAAACAAATTTAAAATGGTGCTTTAAATAATTAAAAGATTTTCTACAGAAAAAGTGTTTTTGTGCCGCTTTGTTTATTATTACTAAGCATCTTATCGAAGCAGAACAAATAAAAAGGCATATCGAACCATGTTATAGATACTTTCATAAAAGAAGGGAATTTTCTGTTTTGAATTTAAGTCTCCATAAAACTCGCCTAAAAATGGCCGAATTATGTCGTGTCTCAACCACGATTATTTAGCTAAATACGTAATGATTATATTAAAATGGCCCTGTGAAATTTTATAGTTATAAATACAAAAGGTTTACTAAATGTCGTATTTTAAGCAATTCATAAAATTAAAATTGTTTAAATGATTCTACAAAGAGTTGAACGGTTGGAAATTTATTTTTGTCGGTCGTAAATATTCAGTGTATTGCCTCTTCACTAGAACAAAACACAAGAAGAGATGGCGCAACTGTACTAGATATCATCAATCATCTTAAAAAGTTGATATTTGATTATAATCATGAGCTCTTTAAATAGATATTGAAAAGACAATCGTTATAATGAGTGGTGAGAGACTTAATTGTGTGTTAAGTACATAAATGACGTAAACAATTTTGAAGTACAAAATACTATAGACTATTGGTTGTCTTTAAATTCAGTAAAATATCACCAATTCTATAAGCAGATGAAAAACTAAACAGATCAAATAAAATTTAAATACAAAATCAAAATTAGCCTGCTTGATTCTATTATTTATATAGAGCGGAGTGTCGGCGCGTAGTTAAATTTTTCCAAAGGCATTTTTTAATCGAATTATAAAGACTGACTAGCATCTTTATCCGTCCCACATTTTGGGTCACAGGTAGCGATTAAAATATTAGCATATTATAATAACAACATAAATCTTCTATTTGGAAATTGATAATTTTAAAGCAAAATTGATTATGAGCGATGAAACCTATTCCCATCTAA
Source organism: Druceiella hillmani (assembly GCA_039881145.1). Taxonomy (NCBI): domain Eukaryota; kingdom Metazoa; phylum Arthropoda; class Insecta; order Lepidoptera; family Hepialidae; genus Druceiella; species Druceiella hillmani. Next base: position 3,614,631 of record JAYKKI010000040.1, on the reverse strand, counting down.
ACGGACACATCAATAAGCAAAGTTGTTTCTGGGGAAGTCAGACACAGCATCAAAAATCTATAGATGCGATAAGCGTGGGTAAAGAATGAGTGATTCAAAAGAATCAATATAGTTCACTGCATCAATATGTTAAACGATTCAATTGAAATCTTATTAATTCATTTGACTCTTTGATTCAGGAAGATTACGGCGTAACAAATAATGTATGGATGACTTGGAATTTGCGTTGCGTTGATGCAATAACTCGCTCGGCATTCTTCTTTATTAAATATTTCTTTAATCTTTGGTACACATTCATATTTTGTATTAGGTGCATCCCCTTATATTTCATTAAAAAAAGAATCAGGCAGAAAGACTGAAAAGAAACTAATCTATTGCATTAAGTAAATAAATAACTTTCTTTCGCGTAAGAAATTATACAGTACTTAATACTAAAATTATAATACCATAATACAAATGCATATATGTTTTTCATTGACTATCCTAAGTCTGCGAGGTACGAGGAGAAATTAATTTGTTACAATTAATTGTTCAACTCAATAAATATGTAGTTATGTTGCAAGAGCTATTTGAATTAGAATGGTTATTTTATTATTATTAGTTATTTGATTTAGTAATGCTACAAGAGGTATTTGAATTAGAATGGTTATTTTATTATAATTAGTTATTTGATTTAGTAATGTTGCAAGAGCTATTTGAATTAGAATGGTTATTTTATTATTATTAGTTATTTGATTTAGTAATGTTGCAAGAGCTATTTGAATTAGAATGGTTATTTTATTATTATTAGTTATTTGATTTAGTAATGTTGCAAGAGATATTTAAATTAGAATGGTTATTTTATTATTATTATTATTAGTTATTTGATTTAGTAATGTTGCAAGAGCCATTTGAATTAGAATGGTTATTTTATTATTATTATTAGATATATATTGTGAGTAATTTCACTTAGATAAATCAAGATTACTCACGGCTAGCACGTAATAAGAATCAGTACGTACTGTATGTATGCTGAAAATTATATTGGATTCTATTTATTTTCATAGCAAACATTATTATATTCAATGGTGCTTATTATAGAGAGATGATTCAATACTTTTTGGTAACTCTTAGCAGTAAAAACAATTGAACAAGAAATTGAAAGTATGTGCTTTTAAGGTGACCGCGACGGTGGTACAACTCACGAATTACGTGATACAATGCGTGTTTCGAGGTAAATTTTCCTAAGTAAACAATGGTTATCAGTGTACTCTAGATGCTGTAAGCTGTTGGTTTTTCTATATATTCTAAGAAAGTATTTTTTTAACTCAAAACTTTGAACTCACTCCAAAATTTTAATGGTTCATAGATGTTTGGTCGTTAAATGTAATATGTTTCGTTAAATGTAAACTTGTGGCCATATTACCGTTACGATTAGATAAGATTACCAGTCTCTTGAAGGTGATACAACCATATGTATTTAAATATTATGTGCGTATTTTTATATAAAAATGATAAATGAGTCTGATTTCATTTCACAGTATGAAAATGCATCCGTCCACATTTTCATGTCGAAATGAAATCGCATTCATTTATCATTTTTAAGTAAAAGTACGCACAGAATATTTCAATATATATGGTTATATCAGATTTAAAAGACGTAGAGACGTATAAACCAGATTAAGAATCAAAACGGATATTAGTTCCTGGCTCCTTGACTCATATATATCTAGTACCAGAATAGCTCAGCAAAGTTAGAAAAAGATGAGTACGCTGCTGAAAACTTATTCAAACAAGTGACTACGCTACTGATAACGTATCCTTAATCGAGTGGCTTATTTAATTAATATTTAATAAATAATTATTGTTATAGTCACGTCAGACCTCGTTTCCAAAGATGAATAAACATAAGTTTAATAAAAAAAAATAAGCATTAATGAAATGAAAACATATATAATGTTTTCATTTCAACTACCACAATGGCTTCCTAAAAACGTGGACTTATTACGCTACGCTATATTTCCGCAATTTTTACATTAATTACAAAAAAAGGTAAAATTCTAGAAACCAGGCAATCTAAGAACTTATCATTGCGCACACCCATACTAACTTAACTAAAATCAGTGACTTAACCCATTCACATTACTAACTTAACCTAAACTCGGTTTGACAGAAGTCGATAAAGGATAAATTTAAAAAGGAACGATGTTATTATGGGATCAAATAATTGAATTTTCTTGCAAAATACTCACGGCCGTTGATGTTTTTCATCATCCCAATAGTTCCTCCTACATAAAGGGCCAAAATGCGACAATGATTGAACTTTGGATCCAATGTATCGGACATAGGCATGTCCGGGCTCGTTTTACTGATGTGCGTTGATCGTTTTAGAGGAAATTTGGTCCTTAATCTGGTTTTAAAAAGACAATGATAATTCTGGTTATTCAAAAAACATAAAATTTTAATTTTTTATATAATTTAGGAATTTATGTGACAATTATTTTTTTTTAATGTCGCCATGTTTACCTTCATAAACGTAAACGCCAGTTTCGTTGAATAGAGTCAGTAAATTTATCTACCAATGGAATAAAACACATCCATTGGAGAGTTTTCTTTATTTTAAGCTAATAATAAAATTGTGTTATACGTAATGTGTTATACGTATGACTAATAAAATTAAAGTTAGCTTACACGATTTTCCTTTAGTTCATTATCTTTATCTTTTATTATATGGTTTTCGTTCTCTCTATAGAGAACCTTTAGTTCGTTATTAGGACATTTTTTTGACGGAGGTGATTAAGAATTACAATATTTCTTCTTTTGAGTGGCGCTCGATCTTTTTTAGTGGGAGAATGTTTGCCAGTGTCAAAATTGCTAGGTTAGACTGACTAAATCATTCCCTATCTGTCCCTATTGCTTTGTCCACTTAGCTTTACTATTTTAGTTTGTTTTTTTCTACTTCACCTTTTATCGCTTTTTCGTTGGAAAAGGAAAGGGAAGGAAAAAAATAAAAAAAGAAAATTAGAGGTACCACTTATATAACTACTACGAGCAATGTAAAAGCATACAAAAGAGCATACATTAACACATATATTAATATACAAGCATGACACATGTGTGAACACTTTATATTCTGAATGTATAAAAACATATAACAAATGGATTTCACCGTTCGACATTAATTGAAAATCCAGTCAGTACTAGTTGTCATGTAGTGTACTTTAATATATTGAAATAAACAATTACGCCAAGAATAAAAAAAATTTGAAACAAATAACATTTTAATATAAACAAAACGTAACAAAATTATCGAAAATATTACAATAATAAAATAATATAAAATAATAAGATATAAAATACTTTTGATGCCAATAGAGACACTAAAGTTCAAGTTAAGATATAAAGTTCTTTAAAAATAATTATGAAGTATTTTAAAGGTGATATAGCCACATGTGTCCAAATATTCTGTGCGTCATTGCAGCTAAGATATAAGTTATTATTATTTCCACGATCGGTATTTTTAAGATAAAAAAATTATCACATGAGAAAAACTTCGTAGCAAAGATAAAAATAAAAAATATATGAGTGAAGCCGTGGGCAAAAACTAGTTGCAGTAGTTGAAACTTTTCTATCTTAAGGGCATAATTTGGAGTAACATGTCCGCTAACTGTCAATATTCTAAATCTTCAATTTATGGCTATCATCATCATCATCATCATCATATATATTAATACGCTAAGGTTAAGATGTTACTCTCCCTTTTTAGAAAAAACCTCACAACTAATCCACATAAATTATATATCATTTTATAGATAATTGCTTGCTCTACCGGCATCCACAACTAAAAAATTTATTATTGCTATTGTTTTTGCAAATTAATTAATTATTAAAATTATATACACAAAACAGCAATGCTGCCATCTAACGGCTCAACGTCAATATGATTGACGGTCGGTAAAATTTTTGTTTAATTTCAAATCCACTCACGTATAAATAAAGTGGCGCTTTAGCTCAATGCTTTTGATACTTGCGCCTCTATATGTCAATTTTAGTAAAATATTTGTTTGATCTGTCATCTGAGCTTCATAATGGAATAAAAACGTAATAAGCAGTGTGCAAAATTAGAAATGAATTTAATACCTGCAATCAATTTTGATTTATTAAATTGAGTTCAATAATTTATAATGCGAAGACTTCGCACGGGTCACGCTAGTATATAATAATGATAATATATCTTCAAATTGTGGCCAGTATTATAATACGACTTAATTTTTTTTAAATGATAATTACAATTTGATTACTTTCCTTATGGTGTTCATAAATTCGTTACCGATTCAGTAATTTCGTTCAAAGTTTTCTTATCACAATCTTCTTTCCATAATAATTTAGATTACTCTTTTATTAACACAAAGCGAACGTACGATCCGTCCAAACGTACGACTACAAGATCCGTATCCATAGACGTGGTATTTCATCCTTTTCTCGAGATATACTATGTCAACGTTAATGACTCTTGCAGGGTACGAACACCGGAAGCCGAGCGGCTTTCTTAAAGTTGCTAACGAAACTCTGTCACTAGATCGAGCTTTTGATTCGTTATCGATTCGATAAAATCTCCTTATATATGTGATGTCGATCAGACTTCAAATTTAACCGGATGCAAATAGTGAAAATTGGCCATCTAACTTTTCTACTGAATAATTAGCTATAATGGCTATTGTTTCTAGACTGTGACTCAAGACATCTAAAAATGAAAGAAAACGAGAAGGATACATTCAAGTTTACAATCACGAAAAAGTGAAGGTGAACAGTATGGGCTGTATTGTCATTTAATTGATGACGAAGACAAATTATAAAGCATTTATAATTTTTAGATTAAAGAATGGATTCTGATACATTTGATCAGGAGGAATACACCAAAATGGAATCAAAGTTGCGACAAGTCCGATCGCGGTACGATAAACTATTCTTTGAAATGTAACGGTATTGGAGGATTAAGTGATCGTAATATGAGCGATAGCGATAGTACTCTCATTATTTCTTTTGTATAAATATTTTGTTGAACCGAGATCTAGCGTATTGACACATGTCCTAAAGTGGAATTAAGTTATACGGCATTGGAATTGAGTTATTCGGCCTTGGAATTGGTTTATCGACCTTGGAATTGAGCTATTCGGATTTTAATATTTAGCGACACGAGTATTATTTGCCGGAAATAAAAATTGATTATTATTTCCTAGTATTTTTTCCGCGGAGATTCTGTTTATAATAAGGAAATGTTTAAATGTAATTATGATTGAGGAAATGTTAAACATATAGAATATTATGTTATTGAAAAATAAATCACCTCTCCGTAATAAAGGCCAATATTTAAAAAAAAAAGCTGCAGAACATTTGTATTTTCTCGTCATATATTTTGGAGGATTCGAAGGTCCCATTACGTCTTCCTGTAAACTTTTATCACAATTGGTCTTAAACTGATCGAGCTTTGCTGACCTTATATAGGGATAGATGGAAATTACGAAATTACAAGGAATCAGGTTTAACCTTTTGATTAGGGAACCTTAAACAATTGTATGTGTTTCCTTAACTACTATACATTTTTACTACAAAAAGTGTCCCTCTATTCTCGCTTTGAATTTGAAGCATCGCATTGGATCAGTTGTCGTGCTACTCAAGCTGACAGACGATTAAAACCGATTTAAATTTCGAACCGATTTAAATTCCGAACCGATTTAAATTCCGAACCAATTAAAATTTCGAACCGATTTAAATTCCGAACCGATTTAAATTCAAATGAAACACCGATTTTGGAAGCGAGCGCAACCCACAATTTCCTCACAAGGTGATAAATTCGATATTTATTCTGTTTTACTAGGTACGCATCGCCATTTATTTTGCTTATTTTAGTGCTTTTAATTGTAGACCAAATATATATAGCGTCTTTATATTTTAACTTATACTTATTGCCATTATATCAGTTATACTCTTCGTTATAAATTTAAACATTTACACGGTGTTCGGGAATAGATGTTGGACAAAGAAAGACGCTATTCGTTGGCTATAAAGAAATAAAATGTAAAATACGCCCTTTTTCTAATTCAGTGCAAAAAAATATTACACATAACTCTTTTTAACACACCGAATTCTAGCCCGGAGTGCAGTGTTTACCCGCAGTGGCGATGTCTTCGCAGCTGTTCGCGGGTTATTCCCCCATGCGATGCTGAACAATGTGCGTAAGTATCGCGTGTACGAAAAATATGACAAATAATTATGAATATTATTATTATTTTAACGACAATCAACTATTTTTCAGTCAAGGAATAACGTCTTTCATTGTCCGTCACTTATAACCGGACACCGTGTATAAACAGTTCTAAATAAAATATAGTTCTAAAACTATTTAGCTTTTTTATTTCGAAAAATTACCATATTACTGGTAATTATGATATAAATGACTAGGTACGCGACGTTATTTATTTTGTTTATGTAATGCTTTTAATTTTAGATCAGACATATTTTGATATTTTGGCTTATACTTATTGCCAATATATTAGTTATAAATTTAAACATATATAAATAGTTCTAAATAAAGTATAGTTCTAAAATTATTTAGTATTTTTTATTTCCAGAAATTACCATATAACTGGTAATTATGATATAAATGACTAGGTACGCGTGGCTATTTATTTTGTTTATGTAATGCTTTTAATTTTAGATCAGACATATTTTTATATGTTGGCTTATACTTATTGCCATTATATCAGTTATAAATTTAAACATATATAAATAGTTCTAAATAAAGTATAGTTCGAAAATTATGTAGTATTTTTTATTTCCAGAAATTACCATATTACTGGTAATTATGATGTAAATGGCAAGTACGCGTCGTTATTTCTTTTTTTTATGTAATGCTTTTAATTTTAGATCAGACACATTTTTATATTTTGTCTTATACTTACTACGATTATATCAGTTATAAATTTAAACATATATAAATAGTTCTACATAAAGTATAGTTCTAAATTTATGTAGTATTTTTTATTTCCAGAAATTCCCATATTACTGGTAATTATGATATAAATGACTAGGTACGCGTCGCTATTTATTTTGTTTATGTAATGCTTTTCATATTATATCAGACACGTTTTTATATTTTGGCTTATAGTTATTACCATTATATCAGTTGTAAATTTAAACATACATAGTTCTAAATAAAGTATAGTTTTAAAATTATTAGTATTATGTATCTTAAGAAAAGACCATATTGCTGGTAAGCATGATGTAAATGAGAGGTAGATTATAAGACCTATATGAAACTATATTTAAGCCACCATTAAAATGTAAAACATATGTCTGTCTGTTCCCTCGTCATTTTCACCTAGTATATACTTGGCCCGCGAGTATGAAAACATTGGCAGCCCTATTGTAGAGCTTAATCACAGTGCAACAAGCTAAACTAAATCCAATGCATGTATATAATTAATCAAAGAATTTTAATAAATATTTAAAAGAAAATACTAAGAATATGTATTTTATAAATATTAAACACAAATTAAATTATAAATTATAATAAATACTATATGAAAAATAGAAAGGTTTTTAGGTTTTTATGAGACTTTAGTTATATACATATTTTAAGTTTTATTGTGATATATCGGACTTACGAGAACTTGATATTCGGTATAAATGTAGGTCTCTATTTAAAAGTAAAGTAAAATAATAAAAAAATTAAATTTTACCACATTAAAACGAAAAAACTATTCCTTAGAGTATTTAAGTAATTTTAAAATTAATAAAAGATAAACCACACAGCATACTAGATTTTTTTTATACTGTCAAATAGAAATGTAATGAAACATAGAAATACGTAAAGTGTTATAAAACAGTAATGAAACGTAGAAATACTTTATGATTCTTTCCAAATTTTATCGGGTTTATTAAAAAAGTTGTCACCATAATTTCATAAAACAATTAACAAAATATTTTTACAATAATATTACGATACCTTTTTAATTGAATATAAAATGTTTTTGTTTGTTTATATAGTTATTCTGACACTTTTAGACTTGGCCGAAAGTTGGTGACTCAGCTGCTCAGGTAATAATATTTCTTGGTTTAAATGGTAACTTACAAAGTGCACAATAACATCGAAACGGGGTACTCGTTCGAGTTATAAGAGAATTATAGTAAAACGAAATATGATCGGGAGACACAAGGTTATATGTATTACTGTGTGAAAACGCAAATATTTAAAAAAACACAGAATTATTGGAACACACCACATATTTTCGTATAGCCACGCATGTCTCTCTTCACTTGGTGACTTTTTAATTGAAAACAAAGTAGTTAATCGCCAATTGACGTCGTCGAACCGCAAACCACAGCTCGGGTACTGGATCAAACTATGACTATACGCGAATAATAATTATTGCAAAAGTTGGCTATTTCGAGACAATGTGACACAATACCTACGTAATTGAAACTACACGACCAGAAAAACTTAGTTTACAAATCGAGTCAGCAAAGTCATCAATTATTGACACCTCTAATCGACTAATCTAAATAAGCATTGCTAAGCAGTCATGTAAAGAATGGAAAATTCTAAAGAATGGAAAACTGATTGCTAAGACTAAAACGTTAGGGTTGAACAAAATTAAATGCATGAAATACGTGTTATTTATATAAGCATTTGCGGATGAACGATGTTTCAATAATTAAAAAACAATTATTTTTAAAGTACTAATCTGGAGTCTTGAAAAAGTTTATTTTTTTGTTTTTTTATCATATGATTTAAAGATAAAAATATTATTCATTTAATGAGTCGTATGGTGGTATAAAATAATTTTGTTTATCATCACATTTTTAATATTTGGATAATAGATAAAAATATTAAATTTCAAAAAATATAAACTTAAACATTTTTCATTTACATTACCCATTGTACAACAGATCGGATCTGCAAAAGAAATGAATACATTTCGTCATAAAAGGAGTCATCATGGTCATCATGTCAAAAAGAAAATTATTTTGACAGATAAAAATGTCTTGACAGATTGGTAGACATTTTTATCTGTCAAAATACAATAACATTTTTTTTACAAGAAAGCACTGAAACCTATTTAAACTTATAAATATTCGCCTCTGAGGTCCGAAACTTGGAAAATAAAATATTGATAAACATTGTCAATACGCTTTGTTACCTTTAAAATGATAATGTCTTTATATAGACCCCGAAATAGATTTCATATATAAAGTAATAAATATTCGCAGATATAGTGTAAACTCTTTAATACGAAACTCAAGGGACAGAGTATTTTCTTTCGTTATAGAGAGTTTTCGCTTTATAGAATGTGTAAACAAAACACAATTTTTTTTAAGATTTAAACTTGTTTATTCGGTTTTGTTTACAAAGATATTTAATCAGTTCCCTTATTCTTATAGCTTACATTTTAAAATAATTATTTAAAATAATCTATCAACTTTGATTGTATTTCTTTACTATTCCAATAGTTATTTGTATTTTCTTATATACGAAAGCGATAATGTGTAAATTCATTGTTCACAATTAAATGAAACTACGTGATGTAGTATTATTTCTCCTTTCTTTAATTTCTTTACCACGACCTAGGTTTCGTTGTACTACATCTTCAGGTGCAGGGCAATTAGCAAAGATCTTTGTAAATTAAAAATACTATCAAACTTTTACTTAGCAGGTTTTCGTGGTAATGATCGTGTTTTAATGTAATCGAATGTAGCACACAATTAAAATCATTTGGTAATGATTAGCCAAGTAATTGACGAGTTACCAGAAAGCAAATATACATTAACATTTATAATATACTAGCGACCCGCCCCGGCTTCGCACGGGTGCAATGTAGGTAATATTGTGGTGCAATTGTGGAGCGATAATAATATTACTGTCACTCATGCGCCGCCACCACCCGCTGCCGTCGCCGTCCGTGCACGGCATCGGCATCGCGAATACGGATTTTTAGTAATTTTAAATCTGTGATATCTTCTAAAATATTAATGATAATGATTAGCTGTACAGAGCAAATATTGTCTACATTAAATGCTCAACGAAACTAACTTATGTAATTAAATAAATATTAATATAATATTGATCAAAATAACTTCGAAAGTATAACCCACATAAAAAATTAATAAAAATGGTCGCTATGGGTTATCCGTAGGATACAGATATGTGCCATCACGGACTTTTTTGTAGATATTTTTAAAATACACAATTCCATAGTACACCATTTTGATATATCTCGTAAAGTTTAGTCAGCGTTAGCAATGAAAGCGCCCAAAATTATACTTTTTGACGAAACACTGATTTTTTTATATTTTCTGTAAATATAACATGCGTGTATTATACCTATAAACTTTCCGGAAGAAATTATCTGAATGGTAGTGAAAACCGCATCAAAATCCGTTGCATAGTTTAAAAGATTTAAGCTTATAGACAGTCAGCTTACTATGTATAACAATGACAATAAGCTTACTATGTAAGGATATTGCATGCTTATTTGGTTTCTTCAAATTCTTTAATGAGCTTTATCGGATTTTATTCCTTCAACTCCGATAGAAATTAACTTCGATCATACATTTTGTTTAATTGCTGAATAATCATGTTGGTGACATCTTAGTCTTTAGTTTGGTGAGCTTTATACTCCTCATTATTGCTTGAAAAGACGAAGTGAATTTATTTCAATTGTCTAGAGGTTTCGCGTATACTATCCAGCAGAGCTCACATGCTTTTTATGCGCTGACATTGATCAACGCAGTGTTGCGAGACGCTTCCCATCTTGACATATTATTTCTGCTCTAATGGTTGCCTCAGGAATGCAATTATGGAGTTGCTTGGCGGTTCACCGTCAATTACTAATTAATCATTAAGTTAAGAGTGTTTTATATTTTTTATTTTACTCATTGGTTTTTGTTTTATATCGTCACCAACAACAGCCTGAAACTATTCACTAATGGACATATAGGCCTTTCCTAGGGCGCACCACCACACAGGATCTTCGGTCTTCCGCATCCAACCATTTCTCGTGGAGTTTTTAGGTCGTCAGTCCATTTGACTGCGGTGTGTACCACAATGCGCTTCGAGGTTTATGGTCACCATACGTGGATTCGTCTATCCCAGGTCGTCTCTCCGGCAAATGGCAAATATGGCCTGCCCATTGCCATCTCAGTTTGCTGATGTTAAGTGCTACGTCTACTACTTTGGCTCTCCGTCGGACTTCTTTATTATAGATTTTGTCCTTCAGAGACAATTTGAGTGTAGCTCTTTCCATCGCTCACTGAGTGGCATTAACTTTTTGAATCATGTCTGCCGTAAGTGTCCACGTTTGAGTGCTATAGGTCATGTTCGATATCTTGAAGTCTTTTTAAGGATTTTGTATGCAAAAAGTTCCAACGACACTTTTTTCTGACAATAGTGTCCATATGCCTACCTGGCAGTCTTCTAGCTTTTAAACGGAATTAGCTATAGATTTAAATTTCACACATGCTATGCAATTGTTTTGATCTGCAATCGAAAAGCCTATTTAATACTATGCACAATTTTATGTCAAGGCGGTGTTCATACATGTAAAGGATTACCGAGTACAATTGTTTTCTTTATCGAAGCGTCGGGGATCATTGAAAAGGGCTCTTTTATTTTTTTTCTGTTGACTGATAACGCCATTACAAAAGGTGACTTTAAGTCGCCTTTACAAAAGGTGACTTTAAGTCGCTATTACAAAAGGTGACTTTTAGTCGCCATTACAAAAGGTGACTTTAAGTCGCCATTATAAAAGGTGACTTTAAGTCACCATTACAAAAGGTGACTTTAAGTCGCCATTACAAAAGGTGACTTTAAGTCGCCATTACAAAAGGTGACTGTAAGTCGCCTTTACAAAAGAAGACTTTAAGTCGCCATTACAAAAGGTGACTTTAAGTCGCCATTGCAAAAGGTGACTTTAAGTTACGTAGGTTTGGAATTTTCAATATGTCAATACGACGGTTTTAAGAAATTATACATAAATTACGATGTTTTGCTAATTATACGGCGCGGCACGTACCATCGGCTCTCTTGTTGGGATCGTAATCAATCTATATTAGAAACGGTTGTTTTCTACACAATTTGCGCCAATCGTCGCAGTGAGCCGCGCAATGTTTGTCCTCCAAAGTATACATTATATAGTAATAATTCTAGAGGCTAAATAATACGAGAACGTATATTTGCATATGTATTTTAAAATTTTTCCTATTTTTACATGTTTTAAAAATTTTCGCTGAAATTGTATTTTGCAGATCATTACTGTCTTATATAGTAACTGACCAAAGTGAATACAAAATGTTATGCTGTAGTTGATCAAATCAATTCGATATCGCACGTTGAGCTCTGAGTAGTCGGTCGTCTTTTTGGTTTGACTAGACAATATGCAAGTAAAACTTAGTAAAAATCAGACAAAGAATTTTATTTCACACGAACGGTACGATCAAATGACGCGCTTTTTTAACACAACTTTCTATGCATGTTGGGATTACACGATTTTAAATTGTCTCTTATCTCTATGATGCTTTAGATAGTAGAATATTGAATATATTTAGCATTAATTTTGTAGAAATTCCTTATTCACAATTAAATGAAACTACGTGATATAGTAATATTTCTACTTTCTTTAAGTTCTTTACCACGACCTAGGTTTCGTTGTATTATAACATCTTCAGGTGGGCTATTAGCAAAGATCTTTAATGTCGCTTTGTATCTTTGCTAATAGCCCACCTGAAGATGTTGTAATATAACGAAACCTAGGTCGTGGTAAAGAACTTAAAGAAAGTAGAAATAATACTACATCACGTAGTTTCATTTAATTGTGGATAGTAGAATATCCTGGAATGTCATGGACCTAATAACCGTTTACATACGATGGAAATATTTTATACTATCAAGTTTGTAGGAAAAAGATTTCGCGCGCGTAAAAATTTTAAAATATTACAAATTCTGCGGCAAGAAATTATAACAGCGGGCAAGTTGTTGTCTTTCTACTTCTAAAGGCGAAATAAAAAAAATAAATGAATATTGTATAGATTTGTGTGAAGCGTTGCTGGCAAATTAATATTCCAGTTTATAAATTTTAAAACGTCTTTCAGGAAATCATTCTCTGAATCTTAATATACTAGAGGAAGGTAAACTACGTAAAATTTACATATAAACAATGGTATTAAAATGCAAGTAATATGGAATGGTCCCTAAAATGGCGTTATTAGGACTTCAACAATTTAAGTAAAGACTTTTGTGTTAGCTACACTTTAAAACTGATCTTGGGGAAATAAGAACCCGAGTCTTTTCTCTCTTCTTTAATATCTTGCACAAACTTGGAAACACAAATTATATTCCCCCATCGCCATTAAATCATTATCGCCGGTACAATGATTGTATCAAAAAATCCTAAACCTTCTGTAAATGAAAGAATGTAAGTACATATTTCTCTCTGACGCTGCTATCTATACAATCGAGACAGTCAATGTCCTCGATGTAGTTTACCCTAATTTAATCCACGTTACCTGCTTTGCTGAAGAAATACAGTGTATGTATGAAAATATATTGATTTTGACAACAAAAAAAGTATTCGTCGTGATGCCTTATCGCGTTAAAGTCTATAAAGGAGAAATTCCTACTGTGCATTACCACCTGCACCAATGATAACTCAACGAGGAACTTGGCCAATGCTGTACTACATCAATGATGTAGTAGATAATTTTGACAGCGTAGATGCTATAGCAATTTGCCAGAACAAGGAAGCATTTGAAGACTCTTCTATCAAAATAACATCGCTCATTCTCTTTATATACCTTAGAGTATCAAAAACTGGAAACACAAGGTTTGATCTTTAACTAATCTGCCAAATGCATGAGAAAAATCCGTGAAATTATTACTAGAGATAGAACCTCTTTCAATTTATAGCTTTATTAATGGCAAGGATGAATGGTTGGGCCGAGAGGTTATCTGTTAATATAGCACTTAATTCAAGTACTGCCCAGTGATCATATGTGTGTAGAACTTTCTTTTTAGCATTTAAATATATTTTGGGTGGTAAAAAACAGAACCAGAATTCAACGTTTACAATAATTCATGGTTGTAAACGTGTTTATGAATAGTTTTGCCTTTATCTATAAAAAAAACGCTGAATTACTAGAGATATAACCTCTATCAATTTAATAGCTTTATTAATGGCTATGGTGAATTATGGGCTGAGATGTTATCTGTTAGTATATCACTTAATTTAATTACGCCCAGTGATTATATGTGTGTAGAACTTTCTTTTTAGCGTTTAAATATGTTTTGGGTGGTAAAAGACACAACCATTCAACGTTTAAAACAATTCATGGTTGAAAACGTGTTTATGACTAGTTTTTCATTTACATATTTTAGAAAAAAAATAGCTGAATTACTAGAGATATAACCTCTGTGAATTTAATAGCTTTATTAATGGCAATGGTGAATTATGGGTTGAGAGGTTATCTGTTGGTATAGCACTTAATTCAATTACTGACCAGTGATTATATGTGTGCAGAACTTTCTTTTTAGCATTTAAATATGTTTTGGGTGGTAAAAAACAGAACCAGAATTCAACGTTTAAAATAATTCATGATTGTATATGTGTTTATGAATAGTTTTTAATTTATCTATTTTAGAAAAAAAAAAACTCTGAATTACTAGAGATATAACCTATGTTAATTTAATAGCTTTATTAATGGCAATGGTGAATTGTGGACTGAGAGGTTATCTGTTGGTATAGCACTTAATTCAATTACTGCCCAGTGATTATATGTGTGTAGAACTTTCTTTTTAGCATTTAAATATGTTTTGGGTGGTAAAAGACAGAACCAGAATTCAACGTTTAAAATAATTCATGGTTGTATATGTGTTTATGAATAGTTTTTAATTTCTCTATTTTAGAAAAAAAAACGCTGAATTACTAGAGATATAACCTATGTCAATTTAATAGCTTTATTAATGGCAATGATGAATTGTGGGCTGAGAGATTATCTGTTGGTATAGCACTTAATTCAATTACTGCCCAGTGATTATATGTGTGTAGAACTTTCTTTTTAACATTTAAATATGTTTTGGGTTCTAAAAGACATAACCAAAATTCAACGTTTAAAACAATTCATGGTTGTAAACGTGTTTATGATTACTTTTTCATTTATCAAAAATATAGGTACTAATATATCTATACCACTATAATAACTAAACTATATATCTAAACTATAAATATACTATTATATATATATATATATATATATATATATATATATATATACATATATATATATATATATATATATATATATAGTGATATCTAAACATTGCATTATCTAATATCTAAACTAATGTCCAAACATCGCGTAAATATAGGTACTAATATATCTATACCACTATAATAACTAAACTTTATATCTAAACTATAAATATACTATTATATCTACAGTAATATATAAACATTGCATAATCTAATATCTAAACTAATGTCCAAACATCGCGTAAATATAGGTACTAATATATCTATACCACTATAATAACTAAACTATATATCTAAACTATAAATATACTATTATATCTATAGTGATATCTAAACATTGCATAATCTAATATCTAAACTAATGTCTAAACATCGCGTAAATATAGGTACTAATATATCTGTACCACTATAATAACTAAACTTTATATCTAAACTATAAATATACTATTATATCTACAGTAATATCCAAACATTGCATAATCTAATATCTAAACTAATATCCAAACATCGCGTAAATATAAGTACTAATATATCTAAACTACTATAATAACTAAACTATATATCTAAACCATAAATATACTATTATATCTATAGTAATATCTAAACATCGTATAATCTAATATCTAAACATCGCATGATGGCAATTTTTCCAGAAGTACTAGTACTATTGAATATTATATTTTTCAAAAGTAAAAGAGATACACACGCGTATTATGTAATTTGTTTTTATATCATACACCCGTTTTCTCAGTAATAACTCATAAAATTTACGCTAAATGAATGATGAAAATATTTATCAGCGTATACGATAAATAAATACGTTTTAACCCGCCAACGAGGGTTATATACTTTATGAGCGTATACTTACGTACATATCTGTATATGTACACACAGATTATGTATTGTGAAACTCCAGAGTTCAAATACCAGATCGATTTTGATAAAAGGGGTCACAAGATTCATTCTTTTGATCACGCAAGTGTCATTGGTTATATGGAAAATTTTAGCATTCGCGGTGAAACATAATTTCATAACTTCATCAGGTCCATCCCCCTAAGTGTCAAAGTACAAATTTTTGGAAATAGATACTTCATATAGAGATGTCAGTTAACATGCAGCAAAATATTTTTTTAAAATTATATTTCGGTACAGGTACACGTAAAGTAAAAGCGAAATGTGTTTCCTTCGCGCACTCGTTAATAGGGGTAACTTTTTACGGGCTTTCCTTTTAAGCTCCACAGTTACATGCAACTTTCCCCCACCCGCCTTCACTTTTTAAGCAGCCAATAGTTTGAGAAGTTTGATAAAATATATATTATATTATTATTTGATTAGAATTTTGAATCACAATTATTTCAGTTATCTTGCATACAAAAGATATTGTTAAATTGTTAAATTGGTACTGCGAGACGAGTATACCAAATTAACCACAAAAAAAAATCACAATTTTTTTTTCTCTATATTTTTGGGAGGAATCCAAACAAAACGATTGTTATACCAATTAGCTGACATCTGCATCGATAATTAGAAAACTTGGCGGTATTCCGACAGGTACTGGCCTGTTTTTGATAATTATAATTGCAGCCATGTAAACCATATTATTAAAAAGAATAAAAACATTTTTTATAATATATCTAGTGTACAGTAACAATGATGAATTTAAAACAATACTCGAGTAACGACCGAAGCATTGACAAATTCACTCGAAATATACAACTGAAAGATTAAAAAATTAGAAAGTACGACAAAAATAAATAATTCATATATAATTTCGTAAAGTTTGTTCCCGCGACTTTTTCTTGTGACTGATTTCTCAAACGACAACGTTTTTGGTTTTACAAGCATTGATTGAACCATTAAACTTTACGCAAACAACAGAGTTTATATGAATAAAACGTCTAAAAACTAAAAATGCTGTTTTTTTATATTTCGTTGCGAACAACGTTTGTAATAGTAAACGAACGGGATTGAACCATTAAACTTTACACAAACAATGGAGATTATAGGAATAAAACGTTTAAAAACTATTAATGCTATTTTTTACATTTCGTTGCAAACAACGTTTGTAATAGTAAACGAACGGGATTGAACCATTAAACTTTACACAAACAATGGAGATTATATGAATAAAACGTTTAAAAACTATTAATGCTATTTTTTACATTTCGTTGCAAACAACGTTTGTAATAGTAAACGAACGGGATTGAACCATTAAACTTTACACAAACAACGGAGGTTATATGAATAAAACGTCTAAAAACTATAAACGCTGTTTTTTTACATTTCGTTGCAAACAACGTTTGTAATAGTAAACGGGACAGTATTTTCTTGTGAAAATTTATAGAAATTCTATTGACTGTTGCCGGCAGGTTGATAATTCAACAGTCAGAATTTAAGAGAACCAAATATAAAAAAGCTGATAATTGCGAATAGAAATCGCACTACGAGGGTTGCTACATACTTGGGGACTTATAAATATTTAAAAGTATGCCTATATTTCCGTTAAACTATTTACAAATAATGATATTATTTTTGACTACGCAATAGAGATGTGTAGCTCATGGTGAGAGATATAAAAGATTTATAGCTCTCATGTTACGATCATATCTATCACTCGCTCACTTGAAATCAAAATGTACCAGTATATCACTAGCTCGGAAGTGATCGTTTCTGTTTCGTTTCACCAAAATCAATCATTTCACTCACTCATCGCGTCATGATGATATCAAAGTATATGTCTCGACGTTACATGAAAGAGAAAGAAAACGATCGAACTGGTTTAGTCAAATATGCAACTGGATCTATGTAGACGAACGTAGCTACTTGAACATAGCTACTTTGAACGTAGCATACTTTAGTTCGCTCAAAATATTTGCATAAACAAACACTTTTTGTTTCATTTAAAAATTCTAATTTATAATCGTATAAATAGGCCAGTCTATTCCAATTTATTTAATTATCATTAAGGTTATTTTATTTATAATTTGAATCTAGGTTGAAAGTCCTAAATCCTAAACCTGCAAAGTATTAAGTAAAATGAATACTGTTGTAGAATTTATTTTTATTTTCAAACAATAGTGCGTAATGTTCAGTCATTACTATTAATCGCCATGTTGTATGACCGTTATTCAAAGGTTCAACGTATGCGTAATAAATAATTTCGTTAATAACTCGGAATATTGAGATACTGAGCTACTAAGCTAGAGATATACATGAGTGATATATATCTTTCCAATCAAATGATATATATCACTATTTTCTTTTCAATTATGCATTTTGCGCACCTCTACTACGCAAATACAGGTACTGTTTAGCATATCTTTCGTCGTAAAATATGGTGAATGTTTCTAAACTTACGAAATTAAGAACCATTGCTACTGTTTCTCGAACAACTACAAATAAACTTACAATAATGCTGTTTTTTTACACAATACTAAATGTTATATCTAGGGGTTAATACTAAGTGTTAAATCTAGAGATGTATGCGGGTTATTACTAAGTGTTAAATTTAGAAATGTATGTCGGTTAATACTAAGTGTTAAATCTAGAGATGTATGCGGGTTATTACTAAGTGTTAAATTTAGAAATGTATGTCGGTTAATACTAAGTGTTAAATCTAGAGATGTATGTCGCTTAATATTAAGTGTTAAAACTAGAGATGTATGCGGGTTAATACTATGTGTTAAATCTAGAGATGTATGTCGGTTAATACTAAGTGTTATATCTAGAGATGTATGCCGGTTAATATTAAGTGTTAAATCTAGAGATGTATGCTGGTTAATACTATGTGTTAAATCTAGAGATGTACGTCGGTTAATACTCAGTGTTAAATATAGAGATGTATGTGGGATAATAAGCTTTAAGAGATGTGATGGTAGAGGTATATGCGGGTTAATAAGCTTTATCACTGTGTCAAATTTCAAGTTTCCACGTGAACGACCGTGAAAGATGGACAGGTTGACGGACAGGTGAGTGGTCTTTTTAGTTTTCGGTTAGAGAACTTTAAAAAGCATAGAAAAAAAATTATTTACGAATTTTTTTACATAATATCGCAATGAAATGGCCTTCTACAAGCTCTAAAGGAATATACAAGTGAATTCGCCGTCTAAATTCGTTAAGCATTTTCGTAAGTGACACGACACGCTTTCAAACCGAACATACACAGATATAACGACGATTTCAAGAACGATCTGATCGATACTATTTATCTTTTCTTCTCTATAGATAAATAAATATACATATACATATATATATATATATATATATATATATATATATATATATATATATGTATATATATATATATATATATATATATATATATACATATACATATATATATATGTATATTTATTTATTTATTTACTTCAATGTATCTAATTAGTACATATGGCGGACTTGTTGCTACGAGAGGAATCTCTTGCAGTCAACCAGAACACCAATCCAGCCCCGCTCGACGAGCGGCTGAGATTCGCACCCGGGTCCCCGCAGTGCGCGGCGCCGCCAAAGGCCATATGCCTTGTAATCAATCCAACACACCACGGCGACAAAAAATTTAATTAGTTATAATAATATTAATCAATTTCCAAACTTTTCCGGTAATCAACCTATTTTCCAAGAATGAACATGTATGAACAATGGATGTAAAATTGGAAAATTAGCTTGCAATTCCTGCACTGGTAAGTAACACCTGAATGGAACAGGTTTTAATTTGTGATTTTAATATTCGAGTTTACCAAAATTCCTACGAAAATCTATTAATTCGTCAAGTGCACAATAGTGGAAATACGTGACGTTACTTTTTCTATAAAGATAAATACCTCACCTAATTTTAGAGTTAAATATTTTGCATAATTATTATTTTTAATTTAGAAATCTTTGCTTATTAAGAAGCTAAAAAAGGGAATTTTTGTGAATAATTGCAACATCAAAATGTGTTTGAAAAACATTTTATGTGCGTTCTATTAAATTATGGTAAATAAGTAATAAATATTTAAAAAAATAATACAACACTTATATAGTAACTAAATTGAGATCAATATTCTACATAACTTAAATTCAGTCACCGCGCATGCACATTATTTTGAAAATTAATATTTCGCAAAACGGGGCTTAAAAATTAAAAGTTATTAATTTGAATCTAGATTTAATTTTAAATATCGATCCGATGATATCCCACTCAATGGGAGGCGCAAAAAGAAGTTGCATTGTTTTTTAAATATATATTCATAAATATTTATTGTTTGTTGCCAGATGTTTATTGAGATCTATCTTCAATATGAAGCATATACTTACAAAATTTTACAAACATAGATCTAAAATTGTAGTAACTCTGAGGCTATGACAGACGGACGGATGTATCTGAAGAAATTGGAAGGCTTCCTTGTTCCACTACGGATCCTTAAAAACGATCCAAATCGGTAAAAGGAACTCTCCATTACCATATGGAGGAGTTTTACGTAAATGATTCTATATTCCCACTATCCTGAATTTTCCCACTAAAGACAAGATTTGTATGTAAAACTTCAAAAAACGATATTTTTTTGTAACACGTTTCGGCGATCGATATTTCCTTCAAAATGTTTGCTCTCTACCAAATTAATTTTGAAAAATTCCTATATAATACTTAGAAATTTTTAGAATATTTGATAAACAATATTTAGGAATTTTAAAAACAGTAAATACGTTCTTAAAATTTTTGCATGTTGCCATTTACTGATGAATCATTAAGTCATGACGTAAATATGTGTGCTACTTGTATTTAAATGTTGCCTAATATATAAACATTCTCTACATAATATTATCCGCAAGTAACCTATACAAATATAAAGAAAATATACCAAAGCACAAGTAGGTAACACATTACATTCTTCGATGATAAAATACAATAAATGAAAAACACAATTTATTTATAAAGCAAATTAATGACATAATTAATAAACGCGAAACAAAATTGCGAACAAATTAGTTTTTCCCGCTTCAAAATTATTATAGAAATGACATTTGATGCCACTTAGGATGAGAAAAAAAAGAAAACGTCATAGTACTAAGTTTTACGTCAGTTTTTAATTAATATGTTCAAAAACACTAATCAATTATAATGATCTGATAACACACAAAAATTAATAAAAGTAAACAGAGTAAGCGTAAACATTATTTTCTTTTTCTTTAAATATTGGTCAGAACAAATCATTGAAAAATTACATTTTGGCAAAAACTAGATCATCAGGAAGTCATAGTACCGAAAATGACTCGGAGACAAAATAATCCTAGAGCTTACTCTCATCCATATCGTAATACTACGTACTAACAATATAAATAAATAAATATATACAACCGTTAACAAATATATATATATATATATATATATATATATATATATATATATATATATATACACATATATATATATATATATATACATATATATATATATATATATATATATTTTTTTTTTTCTAAAGAAATCGATAAAAACAAAAACTTCGTGAGAGAAAAGTTGGCTATTTAAAAAAAGAATATTAATAACGAAAATGTCGGCGAAAGTGAATTTAGAGGCAAAAGTTGATTTAAAAATAAATAACCGACAACTAAGGAATGGCTATAGTCAATAACCTCGTATTTAGTAATATAAATAATTCGTATTAAGTAATTAAAATAATTGATAAAAACAAAAAGACCAAATTAATTATTTCAGGAGAACACAGTTTAAAAACAACTCTTAACAAATTAATAACGATCCATTATAAAAAAGTATTTTCATAAATAAAAAGCGTTGCAAAAAGTATTGCACTGTATTCAAAAATAGATTGTGCAACACGATCAGCTTATTTGTAGTTGTAGGTATATATTAAAAGTTGAAGGCAGACGTGTAGTCGTGTAGTGCTCAAAGCGAGTGCATTGCAAGCGGCACAATCTTCTCGTTAACATACTCACCGCCGTCAACATTGTTCACCATCCCGATAGTTCCTCCCGTATAAATCACCATAACGCGACGATCACTGTGCTTCGGGCTCGCCATTATACTGCTTAGGGACATTTTATTGACCTGAGCCGTGATGGTCGGCAAGTATCCGTGTTCCCGGCATCGTGCATTCCCAAAGATGAGCGATTTGCTCTTGCGTATCGGCGGACGCATGTCGCGTAGCGTGGTCCCGTTCATAATTTCGCTCCCGTTCATGTCCGCTCTGTCACAAACAGCTGATCGCAAACTATTTTTATATCGCACAAAAAGTGTCGCTTTTATGTAAATTTTTGCCTGTTTCGAATACAAACAGCAATATGAATAACGGTTTCACTTATTGTTTATAAATTATTAGTTAAAATCATTTAATTACACACAATTGTAAATGAGTAACTGTCAAGTAACGGAATATGTAACTAACTCAACCTCGTTGCCGTGCGCTTCGTTTGAACGACCGCGTAAGACTATATGATTGTTGCGCGATTTTAATATTTGACATTTCGAGTAATTATCTGTGTTGTATATATAACAATATGAAATTAAACCAGACTTCTTCAACATGTCCGACTAAGTATTGTCTTTATTGTAGCGATTATAAATCGCGTTCATTTTATGCGAGCTGACTTTCAATAATTATATTCAATCACCACAGTAAAATGCGACGCTAGTGTATTTTAAATAATCGTAGCAACGTGTTATTAGATATTTTCTCAAGTGGGTTTATAATTTAATACGATTTTCATAAATGCTAACAGTTATGACAATAGTTTATGTTAGGTATATTATAAGCACTTGCTTATATCAACATTTCTTAGACTATTGCATCACATGCTTACTATTGCATCACATGCTTAATATACACATATATCAGTAATATTCAATATTCTACACAGTACAGACTAGATGCTTAGCTAAAATATATGTATAATTATGTCGTCTGGCTGTATGGTTAGCACGTGTCTATTTGAAAAGTAATTGGCAACTCTGTGGAATGTTTGTCAAGGTATTTAAAAAAAATGTTTGACGATATAAGTATCTGCATGTATAAAGAAAATTATTTATTTTCCTGAATTCTGAGAATTATTTAATTGTGATTCAGAACAAAAAAAATGATGGAAGATGACTTATAACAGATCCTCCAGACCTCCCCATAGTTATCTATATATATTGCATTGTGAAATGTGTATAGATAATTATGGGGAGGTAGTTACTAGGCTTGGAGGAAAAATATCGATGTATTGATATATCGATATTTTTTATTCGCTATATATTAAAAAAAAAGTATCGATATATCGATGTATCGATATATTGATGTATCGATATATCGATATTTTTATTCGCTATATCGATATTATTTGGCGATATTTAATATTTCAATATATCGATATATCGGTACAAAATATCAAATGTCGGAAATCGGAAAAAATCGATATTTTTTTCAATGGCCACATTACACACTCCGTTGATCGCATCAAGCATTTCAAGCTCAATCAGAAGTGGTATACGTGGTGACTGAAACAATATTTAGACCAGCCCAAATACCTAGAAAATAGAATCCAATATAGTTCTGGTTTGATAGTCACCATATTACCCCGCTCCATTCAGAAATTGTTCTAAAATAATTGATACATACTACGTCCTCAGTTTCATCGGAGACAGTAGCGTCTCCAATAAATCTCACAGTACCTAATAACAGAAGTCGTCTTACAGCTAAAAGTTTTCATTTTGTTTCCGTCAGAACAATATTGGTTTGCCTGAGTGATAATTTAATTAATATTAATTATTACCTAAACTAAGTATTTGAATTAAAATATTATTTACCTAGGCTAAGTACCTATTTGATTAATAAACAAGAAAAATATTCTTGTCCATGTTTTTGATTTCAGACCTTATGTTACTTGATTTATTAGGAGAAATGTTCATTGATTAGTATTTATTTAGTAATCTGAGATTGTATTGAGCTAAATTAAATCAAATACACTACATTTTTTAGAACACCAACATTATCTTTAAAGTCTTACCGATATTTTATTTTCGATATATCGATACTTTTAAAATTATCGATACGATATATATCGATCGATACCGCATTTTCGCATTGCTGACATTACTGAAGAGGAAATGTAGAAATAAGAGGAAATTTTAAAATATCCATTTAATTTTTTTTACAATATTTGTCGTACCTACACAAATAATTTATAATTATTTGTGTAGGTACGACACATTTATGTAACCCTATTTTTTATTGAGGTTTCGCTCGCGTTGATTTATTATTAAAATGGTGGAGTTTTTCTCCAGTAAGAATATTTGCATCAAAAAAGTTTCTTTGTCTGAGATGAAAGTACCTAATACTTATTTTAGTTTGAACTTTAAGTCTTACGGTGTAATAGTATCGATAACTTCTCTTCATCGGTTTTGCGCTCCGTAAATACTATGTGAGTATTGATAGTTGAATTTAAAAAATATTGGATCGAAACAAAAAAACTGCCGGAAACTCAAGCTGAATTTCAAGAAATAGACAAACAAAAAGTCCCTTAGCGAATATTGGACTAAAACATACTTAAAGTAATTATTGTTGCCATATAATTGTCTATTAATTAATATCCCAACTGTGATATTATTATCTGCATTTATTTAAATATGTAATATCACTAGGCGATATAAACTTAGTTACCTTAAACATTTTTTTCTGTGGAAATAATTTTCTCAACAAATTAACAAAAGAGAAATTGTAACACTTGAATTTAATTTCATCAGAACCAATCACTAAGTTTGGGTATGTTAAGTATAACATTCATAATAAACGTTAAACGAATAATAAACATGGCTCCAGCCAGATAGCCCCATGCGCAAATTATAGTGTTCAAGAAAAAGCCTAATAAAAACATATTCGTACTGAAGACGAGACAGTTATCTCGCCTGATGAAGACCACTTTTTTAGTACCAATGACAATAATATAAAGCCGTTGGTCAAACAACTAATAATATTTCTTGAGAAATAGAATGCAAAAAATCTATCTAAAGGGTAAAAAGAGCTTCGCCTCGTTCACTTTGATCTAATATATTACAAATATTCGAAATAATTTGTTATGGTAGTGGATAAAATAAGTAATGGTTGAAGTTTGAGAATCAATGTCTGCTTCAAATTTAAATACGTAATGTTTATCAAATTATAATGTAACATTTATTCTGTCGGAATATTATTATACACAGAGGTTAAAGGGTTGCTAATTAAATGTTTATCAAACTATTGCACGAGTCATGACAAAAAACGAATGACATTGGTTTAATTATGACGTCTCGCACGAGTCATTTTGGTTTCGATGCATAAACACATATATCAGTTACTCAGTGATTTCTTTATAGTGGAAACTGTTTTTATGATTTTTCTGACGTTTGATGTTACTTTTGACATGTTTACATTACATATCGCTTGTTACAGTAGTGAATCGTATTAAATAGGGGATAATAATAATATTTTATTACTTTGTTGTTTTAACCTTAAGTAACATGTGATGTGAGATCCTTAATCTTAAATAACGAGTCATCTGCATCATAATAAACAGAATCTAAACTTCGAACCTGACGTCTTTAGCGAGTTTCAAACAAAGGAAAACTTTTTCAAGATTTAACGCTATCACATCCCAGATTGGTTTCTTCCATTCATTTATTTTTCATTCTTTCTCAGACTTTTGGCTCCTTCGATATATTTTTTCTCATTGCACGGAACTAAAATACAAAGGAGCCTTATTTCAGTATATTCCTTATAATTTCTAGGTTTTGAATGTTTGTGAAGCTTCTGTTTGCTTTACGAGACAAAGAGTCGTCTATCTGTTGCAGCAATGAATATTGACAATCTAACCTAATTAAAAGGCAATTATGTATTAGATCAAAAATATGGCAATGTAGAAAGACAGAGGTTTAAGATTTTTTTTGGAATTCTTAAGATTTTCGCACGAATTCTTGCGTTAAATCTTGAAAATCGTGGGATATCAGGAGCATAATTTCAGTCTCTGGAATGATGCGCTCAATTTTTGTTTCAAAGTATTTAATTTACGACAAATTGAATATTGAATTAAAAATAAAACAATACTTAATGGCGAATAATTTTGTGTTTCATTCTTCGCTTGAATTCAAAATACGTATCTATCTCTATCTCGTTTGGACAATTTTAATACCTCTACCCTCGTTTGGATAATTTTTGCCCGCAAGTAACTTTATTATATTTACTTTATTGAAACTCCTCTGATATGAAACAAATAATACGCCAATTATTATAAATAACTTTAGTGCAGACGTAAGATTTGGAAAACATTATGTAAAGTCCCATTCAACTATGAATTTCAAAAAGTTTAAAGATATTTAATCTACATCGATATGAAGCTACATTCAAAACACGTACGAAGTCATCTTTTAAAAGATCATTCGTCTGAAGGTGGCAGATTATTGATCATCAATGACGTTTTAATCAATAGACAGTTATATTCATATAAAACAAAGAAAACATACATATGGCCTCAAATAGCGGAACGGAGTCCAAGAATTTAGTGTGCATATCAAATGTAACATTGGCTGCTTTTAAATATATTGAATATGAGTCAAATTGCCTCCCAACTTTTGAGAACCACTTTTAAAAAGTAAATTCCATTTCTGTACAGGTGTAAAAAAGAACGTGTTTATTATTCGTACAGGTGATTATGTGCCGTGAACTAAGTATATTTAAAGCGTATTTCTGTAAAAGTAAGTAAATTTGTCTTCAAAATCACAATTTTGAACGTGATTAAACATTTTCATATAGTTCCCAACATTTTCTATGCAGTTTGGTGCAAATAATCACCTGTATGAATAGAGACGCTCTACGTTGCACTGTATAATTTATCGTCATAGATTATTAAGATGATGTCTCGTTATATTTGGTCATAAATAGTTAGGTAATATTTTTTTGAAGTTCTTTGGCCATGTCTTGAGATGAAACAATGACTCCATAGAACGTTTGGTGATCCAAGGAAGGGTGGAAGGAAACAGACCGCGTGGCAGATCATCCATGAGATGGGTTGATAAAATAAAATCAGCACTTGGAGACCCTTTACATAAATGCACTAGGATGTCGGCCAATAGGTTTAGATGGCGAGAAATTGTGAGGAGGATTACATCAACCACCAATGATGATGTAGCCTCATCATGACCACGACCGCTCTAAGCCGCGTCAAGAGCGACACGACTGAGAAGAAGACTAATTTTGTAATGAATTAACAATTATTGGATGTGTTTGGTAGACATATATTATATTGATTAATAGAATAAAAAATATAATTATTAATCGAATCAAATAAAATGGACGTCATCTATTTTTTATACAAGGCCGAGCGCAGGATCGGGTGGCAACGTGACTGAGTAAAGGAAAAAAACATATACATAAACGAATGGAGAGGACCTTTTAAATGAAATTATTAGTAAAAGATCACTCGATGGTAATGATCATACAGTTACTAATTGTATAATGGATTGTCTCAATATTCATCAGCACGACATTCAATCGGTGGCACAGCGAGTATGGGTGACACCCGCGGCGGATATCGATGGTATCACCCCAAGAATGAAAACTGTTAAAATTTATAAAAATCCGTTAAACTTCAAGTATGATTTTATTTAAATAATACAAATGGAGAACCAATAAAAATCAAATTGGAATGTTATAATATAATAATAGTATTGTTCTATTATACATTTATTATTTTACATTGATGCATGAAAGAGAAAAATTGAAATATGGGAAAAGTAGAATGAGAGTAGAATTAACGCAGTGGAAGGAGGAATATGCATTCCCTAAGAAGTATGTGTGGTTTAAAATTTGATGATAATGTAAAGAATGGTGTGATAGGGAAACGGGTAGGATTGAAAAAAAGATGTATTGATGAGAATTAACAAGGGAATACTTTGGCAGTTCGTTCATTCAGAAAAGATGTGGAAATGGATTATTAGGTCGGAAGTGGGCATCCCAGAGACAAGTGTTTCGATTGCATTGGCAAAATACTGAGAAAGATTCATCCGAAAAGTACCAGAAGAAGCAATGGAAGTATGGCAGAATGGTATCAAGTGAAAATCCGTAGTCTCCGTCTACTCCTCTAGGAGACAGGCTTTAGTTTATGTGTTATAAATACTTGAAATCTCTTTTTTATAGCTTCAACAGTTGCAAACTCGGAAATAACATCTTCAATATTTATAGTTTGTGTTGCCTCGTATTCTATTGTTAATATGCCAAAATTGTTCACCTTCGTTTGAATAATTTTTGCCCGCAAGTAACTTTTTTTATATTTAGTTTAATGAAACTCCTCTCATATAAAGCAACTAATATGCCAATTATCATAAATAACTTTAGACCAGCCGTAAGATTTGGAAAACATTCTGTAAAGTCCCACAATGAATTTAAAAAAGTTCAGAGATACTTAATCAGAAAATGTAAATGAATTTAAAAAAGTTTAGAGATATTTAATCAGAAAACGTAATATTGGGAACCTTTAAATGTCTTTTCTACCTTAATATTTCTAAGAGAAATTCTGCTTCTAACCTGATCTCATCACAAAGATCTATAAATTTTGATACTGCTAATTTCAACTCTTCATTTTTCGCCAAAGGCATGGTATTTCTCTGCATAACCTCGAACAATGAAGCTACAACTTGAATGGAATTTGATCTAGTTCGGAGTTCAATACTGGATCGGTTAAGGCATCCCCATATACCTTTCTCAAGTTCAGCTCTTAGTGTGAGCCCTGCATTTGTGGCCAACTTACCGGCTGTTAGTTTTTTACAGCGAACTCGTCTTTCTATTGGAATAAATTTTGAGTTTTTTTTATTCTATTTTCAGTTTTTGTTCTTCAATATGATGACAAAGTGCCAATATTTTTATAGAAAGTTGATCAACAGGTAACCTTTTATTTTGCAATGCAACCTGAGAACAATTTATTTCACTTAGTACATCACTCCAAACGATAGCAAAGGAATATAAAATTACACACGGCAGGCTTAATGTTCTGTATATCATCTTGGGTGTCTAAATTTCTTTGTTGATTACTAAATTGTAGGCACTATCTCACCAAAATTTTCTACCAGTACGTTTACTGGAGCATAATGAGCATTCCAACACATTATTGAGAGTGTTTTAATATTTGTTTTGCTGTGTTTGTGTGTTTCCCAGAGACAAACGGAAGCAAAAGAAATGTTAAAATTGTCTCTACTGTTCCAAAAGTTACATTTTGTGCAAATGAGCGTTGACCACATAAATTATTTGAATGACCAATACACCCAACAAAAATAGCGTTATTGTTTTTTGCTTCAATAACAGCTTGCACTCCTTAATGTACGCCGTTCATAACGGCTGCATTGTTATGACCTCAGGAACGAAATATCATAACATCTAAACCGAAATTTTCAAGTTTCTTAAACATTTCTTCACTTAGATAATCGTATTTACCTTTCAAAGGAAAAACAAATCTAATGAATACTCCTTTGATGTCCATTTTTCTATCAGACATTTTTACATAACGAATCGCTTCAACATTTGATCAGTATTAGAGATATCAGATCTGCTATCAAACATAATACCAAAATATTTATAACGAATCGCTTCAAACATTTGATCACTATTAGAAATATCAGATCTGCTGTCAAACATTATACCAAAATATTTGGCAGATTTATCGTTGACAAGTTTAGATTTTACGTGGAACACTAAAACGTTTATGAATTCATTTTGTATATCTGGCTGTACATAGGTATGATAATTTCATATGATAATTCAAAATGTGTCCTTTCAATACTACATCATACTTTGACAGTAGTTTGATTTGTTCTAAGAAATTGCTTTTATTTGTAGAGATTTTTGCATGAAATGCCAGGTTTTGTTTAGCCAGAAATAAAGTTATATCCAATAATTTAAATAAAAGATGCTCCTTTTCTTCTTCCGTATCCACTAATTGTAAAGTTGCGACAACTGTTGTTTTATGCAATTTTAGGCTCATTTCCAAAGTTTTCCATTTTTCAAGATTTTCCAGATGACTTGTAGTTCTATGGGAAACACTTTAGGATTTAGTTTCCACTGCTTCTGAAATCTATTCGTGAATGTAACTCTTGTATTAGTACTATTGGTAACAGCAAATAAACGACAGCCTGAATGAATGAACCACTCATTCATATAAGATTGTTTTTGATAGTAATAGCATTATCAATATTATCACCATCATTTTCAGTATTTTGTCCTATTCCTATTAATTCAATATTTAATCAATCTTTAAATGGGGTGTCAATCTTTAATTCAATCTTTAAATGGGGTGTCAATCTTTAATTCACTCTTTAATCAATCTTTAAATGGGGTGTCAATCTTTAATTCAATCTTTAATCAATCTTTAAATGGGGTGTCAATCTTTAATCAATCTTTAAATGGGGTGTCACTCTTTAATTCAGTCTTTAATCAATCTTTAAATGGGGTGTCAATCTTTAATTCAATCTTTAATCAATCTTTAAATGGGGTGTCAATCTTTAATTCAATCATTAATCAATCATTAAATGGGGTGTCAATCTTTAATTCAATCTTTAATCAATCTTTAAATGGGGTGTCAATCTTTAATTCAACCTTTAATCAATCTTTAAATGGGGTGTCAATCTTTAATTCAACCTTTAATCAATCTTTAAATGGGGTGTCAATCTTTAATTTACTATAAACGGTGACACCATTGCTTCTCAAAGCTGAACTTTGGCTGTCATCAATTTTTGTAACATATGTAAAGATGGATTCAGACATGCTGCGAACTACATCTATTTTGGCTTTTCTCTGCTGGAACCCACTTTTTCTTTTAGATATATGAAGTTTCCGTGTTTTTTTTTTCTTTTGTGGTATTTAGTATACACACTCAAAAAATATTCTTACCTAATGTTATCGACGTCATAAATTAGGATTATATGTATACCAAAATTTCATAATAAATACACTTTATTAATTAAAGAGGTTGGACTAATTGGTCAAGGAGGCAGTTATTGAACTATTACCTTATAATCTTACAAATTATTGAACTAACCAATCCACTTACCTTGGTTATTTAAAACCAAGTTGGTTTTAGTTTTATAAAATATATCTTTTCAACTCTTTTATAAAACAATATCATAATAACAACGATTCACTTCACGCCGATCACAAATCACGAAAGAAATGACAAATGACATAGGCGACAACGAATATGGGGTATCCCCGTCCGAGCCATGCGGCCTATCTATTATTTAGTATTACCCTAGTGGTTAACTGGTTATAGGTACTATGTTAAGAATAAAGTAGATGTCGAATGTAAAGGTTAAAAAAACTACTAAAGTCATTTTTTAAAAATTCATTAACTTTTAAATAGAATATAAACTAATCAAAATTAATAATACTTAAATTTATTATTAATTAATTTTTATTGTTTATATTATGTTTATAAGTTAATTAATGTTTTAAAAATGAATTTAGTAGTTTTTTTTTATTTTACTAGTCAAGTTATCACTTGAAATCTGCTTAATCATAACCACAGTATAAGAACTAAGGTTGGTACTGTTTAATAAATGGGCAGCAAGTGGCCTTATCAACTGACTCACAGTAAATCGTACTCGGACTAAATACTAATGCATTACATGCATTATAAGTTTACACCGGTTAGCATGATTTAGACACTGGCTGAACGTTATGATTATTTGTACATAAACGTGTTCTACATAAACGTGTTCTTTACAGTTCATGTTAACCGGCATTATAATATTTGAACTATTTCAAGGCAAATCAATGTATTTTTTGTTTTGATATCTTTTCAATTCGATTCAATTTTACTGATTGTTTTGATAATAACCATAAATAAGTTAAAAAATAAAATGGGGCGTGGCTGTGTCATGGACACGGCCGTGTGTTGTACGTGAATACGTCTATGTAACGCATAATTTCAACCGCCCCAGCTGCAGATGTTCTGGCACCGTCGTTGATCCGCTCGGCCGCATTCATTCTTTTACGTTCCCGGCACTGCTTGACTCGGTCATATGGTGTTTTATTATTACCATTCGATTGTTCTTGAGAAGCCCTTTCCAGCCGTATACGATCTCTATATTGACTTTTCGATGCCTATAGGCCGACATTATATATTTTTGATAATATTTTTTTATTCTAACACCTTATTATATTCACTGTCATTACTTTAAAGTAATGTTTTAACAGCTGACGATTAAAACTTAAACGAACATCATAGCTTTTCCCAACCAAAAGTTATACTAATTACAAATCTCGATACGCAACAAAATAACCTCAAAATGGTGGCGCTTCCCCCTCCACCACGCGCGATGCGTCACTTTTCTCGTTTATCGTAATGAATTCTTTGATCCTTTAGCTATGCAGAGATATAATTACTTAATTAATTAATTTTTGATGTAGAGGATAGATTCAAAACTTCAACGTCAAACTGTATCCCTCGATTTAGTTATCATTAGGTTTTTTGGATTGCCCCCGTATGGTAGCAAATTTAAAGACGTATTTACGTCAAAAATAAATGTAATAACTTCTTACAATGTGGGTGTACTTTATATCCAAACCCATTGTTGTGGTATTATTTTTACACGCGAGCGAAGCTGTGGGGACGTCTATGTGTATACACACTATAGGATATTGGCAGTAATTCACAATTGCCTGATTGCAGTTGTCAGATAACAAAGAAACTGACACATGATTTTACTTACAAGTAA
Organism: Druceiella hillmani; assembly: GCA_039881145.1. Taxonomy (NCBI): domain Eukaryota; kingdom Metazoa; phylum Arthropoda; class Insecta; order Lepidoptera; family Hepialidae; genus Druceiella; species Druceiella hillmani. The sequence continues at coordinate 3,581,634 of JAYKKI010000040.1, read as the reverse complement.
AATAATTAAAATAGCCTAGTGGCATGGAGCGTTTCACGCAACCATTAATAACACGTTCTATGCATTATCGGCAAGGAGAGGATTAAAAAGTTTACAGAAAAATATTGTAAATACATTACCTAAATATATACGTCATAAGAAGACAGTATAATTTGATATCAGTATAACTTGCTCTGTGACAACTACAATTATAACAACTATAATATATATGACAACTATAAGTATAATTTGATATCGGTATAACTTTACCTCCTCGTATTACGCCAACACCACAGGACGTGTTTTAATGAAACTTTGTAGTTGTAATCATCATACCGTATTTTACTCAGATCTACTACTAATTTATTTATAGATTAATATCTAATTAATCGTTAGCGACATCTGTTGCATTTATGAATAACCATCATAGATATACAGTTTTGAAGTGTATCGTCTTTCATTTCGGTCAGAGGGGGATCACTTGCAAAAACCATATGTAACGAAATATGCTATGGCAACTATAATTACCTACCGGTATTATTTTCCTCTAAAACTAGTATATCCTCTAAAACCATAATTTAGAGGATAGAAGCCATTACTCGACAGTGTATATGTCGCTGGCGTAAATGGCGCTGCAGTCGCGTGCAACATGATTCATTTGGAACTAAATTTACCATCGCGCGCTGTGTTTAATTAATGATTACTCAGCAGTACATTAATCGATTCGAGCGGGAGTGGTCGCCTTTGACAGAGCTTACAACGTTATAATAGGTATGATACATAAAACTCATACTTGTGACCATTAGAAGTTGTAGAATTTAAACAAGTGTTGTTTTTTGCAGAAATTTGAAGACGGGCAGTCTTGATTATGGCGCTAACGCGCGGTACGTAACGTTTAAAAACTGGCGTGCAAAAGCTCGGGTAGAAAGAGAGAGAGATTCCGGCTCTCGACGACCTGTTTTGACTTCGGTGGAACGTGTTCGTCTCAACAGGTAACGTGTTAGATTGAGCCAAGCACAGGAACAGCAGAGTGCGGCGGGTTCAAGCGGTGTAAGGCAGTCTCGAGCTCCACTATTTTATGTAACTGTGGCTGCAATGGTGGCAGAGAACGAGACCACCTCATCAACATCCCTAAGAAGGAGCCAGGCTACTCACGACAGTAATAGTACAAGGCCACAGTTAGAGCAGATTAGGCGTGCGCCTGGCTAGGGCCGACCGAGGAGAGGCTCCTTTCCCCAAGGTTGCCGTACATGTAGATACGCAGTAGCAATATGCAGGACAATACGGCATTGTGGGACAAGTAATTAATATTCCGTTTGACATAAACAACATGGTGCAAACCCACAAGTACGCACATGAGGTTTCACGTACTCCACTGCGGCTGCGTCCCTGATACAGCTTACCCGATTTTTTATAATTCTTCCCTAGATGGCGGTATATTTTTATTTTTAACGAATATTTTTAATTAAATAACCTTTTTATATTTACACATTAATAACCACAGTATGATCAATATATTTTACGGTCTAGACCGCCTTACTGGTCGCATTCCCGAGAGCTAAACTAACTTCTGAGCCTAACTCAGTGTTTAGTGTGGATAATCTTCAATGCATACTTAATATCTTTTAATTAATCACAAATTAATAAATAAAATATTGTTATTATTATAAAAAGAGATTGTTGGCATTATTTGTGAGTAGAAAACAATTCTGAGATCAAATGTCTTTCATTCGATTAACAACTAAACCAAATCGCTTAGTTAACTAACTAAATAATGTACTTCATTTGAAAATACAAATAATATTTACGCTTGTATCTAAAATTAACACAGCAGTGACAGTCACAAAATGGCTCAACCGATAAGAGGTGTCACACTGAGACGTAATTATTTATTTGTACCTGATATCTATTACGTAGTAAGTACACATTACATAGCAAATATGCGGTTCTTAGTAAATATATTTCGCGTAATAAATATATTTTGACGTAAAACAGTGTACTCGTTACTTTTTACGCGATTTGATAATCGCTTTATGTTTATCGGCCGAGCGCCCAAATTTAAAAATTCTGTTTACGCACAGGAACGCGACCATATAAAATGGCGTCCCTGAATCCATAAATAATATACTCGCCTAATATAATCTATGATTAAGTACCTAATTTATGTACTCGTCCTTTTACTTATGTAAATGCTCCAGGTTTAGATAGATATAACGAAACTTGTTTACTGTAGGGTTAATTTTTGAGTCTGTAAGGCGTCTGTCTATTCCGCTTTCTGACAATAAAAATGGAATTACTCAGGTGGAAATATTTCTCTGAAAAAGTATTGGTTATTCAGAAAAACTTATAATACGTCATTGAAAGACAAATTTCTTAAATGATTTCGGACTTTTCTAGAAAAGTTATTCAGAGTTATGAAGAGATTTTTTATAAGAACTCCTCAGTCAGTTCTCTTTAAAATCTCTTAATAATTCTGAATACATTTTCGAAAATAACTAACACTTTTTCAGAGTTTTTCAGAGAAAATAAGACTTCTGAATTTTGTTATTCTGAGTTTTGATAGAATTATTCTGAGTGTGGGCAGAGAAATGTTTTCCCCAGTGTAATCTCACTCGAAATTGTAGCTCTTGGCCTTATTGAGCTTGGGCGAGCTTGATAAGAATCAGTCTGTTTATATTAGAAGATGGTGCGAAGAAAGCAAGTTTTGGACAATTTAAGCCGCGAAGAAATATTATGCTCGGATTTTTCTTCATTATATGGAAAAATAATGCTAATTTGAACTGAAAAAAACAAACAATATATAAAACACTTATGAGACGCGTATCTCGCGAACGAGAGAGTTTGTTAATTCTAGCACATAGTAAATTAAATAACTTTACTTAAATCAAAATTTTTTTTTATTTCAAAACTTTACTTAAATTACTAAACAAATAGAAAAATCTGGTCCAGCAAAAATTGTTGACTCCGAGTAATGTAGCTAACAAAATATATAATCAAAAAATACTACATCGATATTTTATACTAATGCCAGAATATACAACTGTGACAAGTAATTGCATTTTTAATAGCTTCAAATTGTTGTTTGGTATCAAAAATATCTCAGTAAAGCACAAAAATATGTTTACTTTTTATTTAGACTCGTACTAAAAAGGTTTCGTTCACCTAGATATATATAAAATGTTCAACATTTATGAGTACCTACATAGTATAATTAACTATTAAACTATTTATAAATATCGATGTTATTTTCATCCTTTCATTATATGTATAAGCGTAAGATAAATGCCTTTGTTGTCAGATCTACTGTTTACCTAATTTCTTAATACAAGCCGATCGCCATTTTACTTTGAATTCTCTGCTTCATAAACGCCCTTATCGTGATTATTGATAGATTTTTAAAACACGTGGCTTAAAGTTGGAGAAGGGTGGGAGGGGAGGGGGAAGATTATCTTTGCAAAACACTTAGGAGACGCGTATCTCGCGAAGGAGAGAGTTTGTTAATTCCAAATAGGGTTGCCACCTTTTTTTGAAGGTAAAATAGTATTTTTTTCAAAACATTGCAAAAAATATAGTACTATTGGGAAATTAAAGGAAAAAAATAATACACATTTATTTTTAGTAATTATTTATTTTTCCACGTGTATTTGTTATTAGTCTTAGCTTTGGTTAATAAAGTTTTATTATTTTTAAAATAATTATAGGAATCTGAGCAATTTAGAGCCATATTAAAATAAATTAAAAATTCGTTTTTATTTAAATTAATAGAGGCCCTAAGGATATTTGTTTAATTTGTATCCGAGTTTTTAAAAAGCATTTGCCATTTTTCAGCCGTATTTTTAGATTTAAACCCTTGTTCATTGCGTGTTTTTGAAATAATTTCATTAACCATAATTATTGCTGAATGCAAATTGTTGATATTAATATTTAATTTAGTAACTAAATTTAAAGAATCCAATATGCTCTAGATTTGTTTAAATTCAATTTTCGTGTTTAATTTCAGAAATTGGCATTGATTGAGCCAATTAGTTGGGTTAAAATCAAACCATTTATTCAAATATATTAAGCTTTTTTCAACAAAAGGTTACTGTGAATCCTACTTGAAAGTTCGGGAGATTTTTCTTCTCTTTTATTAATTTTTCTATTTGTGTCATATCCAAAGAAATGGTCCGTTTTGCGCTGCTCTATTCATTCTTTAAGTTTTTCATAATATGTAGACATCTAAAATGGTGATATTATTTTCTTCTAGCAACTTCACAGTTTTGTTGAATACATGCAAAATATGACTGACAATAAATTTCAGTGATAGTTTGCCCTTCTGTTTCATCTAGCAAAAGAATATTTTGCAAGATTGATGGGCAGTCATCCTGTAGACTAACAAAATAGCTTCTTATGGGTAACCAATTCAGCAATATGTTATCAACACAAGGTAATAAAGAAAGCCATCTTGTGCCTAGATGCCTTTTTAGTTCATGCCATTCCCCGTCGATGTCATCAACATTACTTTCCATTTTTTTTTATTTTTATGGCACAAAATAAACAAACACGCGTAACCGGTTTAACCTCAAAAAACGGTGGCACAGATAGTAAATAATGTAAAAGAACGGTCAATTTGAAGTTGACGTTTACTTACGGTAAAGTGTGAGTGGTGTGAGCAACTAACGACGTGAATGCGTTTCGTTTTGAAATTCCCAATGCTGCGTTGCGGATGCGTTCCAGTCACAGTTAATCAAAATAGCTCGTGAAGTGAATTACCGATGAAAATATAGTATTATTCGTACCATATTATTTTTCTATAATATATAGTACAATTGACTGAAATATAGTACGATACTATATAATATAGTACGGGTGGCAACCCTGATTCCAAGTAATTTTAAAGACTATTATCGATTCTCAAAATTATTTTATTGGTATATTTTTGATACCCAGGCACACCTTAATACAAAGGTTACATTTTATTTGCTGGTATTTTTTGGGGCTGCCACAAACGTATATTAATATTGAAATGGTAAGCCGGAGAAAATCGCCTGTATTTCGCAAGAAGATTCTTGGGCTGCTCGGTATAGTAAGTTTATTTGTCATTTTTAAAGGCACTCCCTCTCTACTCTCACTTTATTCTAAATGTAAGAATAGTTGACGTGGTGGCAATTTTTAACTGACATAACCCTCCGATTATGGCAGATAAAAATTGACTCACACCTGTCTGCCTCCCCCTGCCCCCATCCGTATACACGATCCATTTGACCGCGCGTCACCGCTCCCATCGCCGCACGCTATCGGTAGCGATTGCCACTGCCAAGAAGAGGGTTGGTAGACCGACGGGCCAGGAATGGGTAGAATTTTCATTATGTAATAAAAAACTGTGCAAATTTTTCATTTTTATCATTAAATTAATTGTGCATTTTATATACATATTTTCTGCGGCTATAAGTCATACAATATATAGAGCAAACTTTTTGCGAATCATTTTGAAACACTTCATTAAATAAGTCGAATAACTAAGGAAATACTGTGAACTATATTGACATTGTATTTCTATGTTTCTTAATATATTTGATTAAAATGTAATTAAAATAAATTTATAAGTAATTCCTTGTTTTCAATAGAAGTATATATTTCAACATGTGCCTTATTTAGCTACCTTTGTAAGCGCTGCCCGGCGACAGATCATTTGTTATATAAGGCGCAAATCACACGTACGACTTTTGATGACAAAAAATCGTTATTTACAAATCAGTATGGAGACGTGTCGTCGAAACCGACCACAGTTTGTCGCACGTGACGTCAATTTGTACACAATGACTTTTTTGTCGTTGGAAAGTCGTATGTGTTTATTCATAAAGCGTTCTGAATTTCTGAATCCTTTTATCGATTCTTGAAACTTTTTATTTGAAGCTGTGGATGATCCCTTCCATGAGAATAAAATTACTATAAGTATATATAATAACAACCATAGGAATCACTATGGTTGTTTTTAGTACTTGATTGCCGTATTCTAATAGGTTTATTTAGGTTTTAAGATAAAGTTTAATGTATTAAGGTTTTAAGTACGTGCTGGTTTCGTTTGGAATGTGCAGATATCTATTTAGAAATGACAAACTATCAATGATATATAAATGATTGATTAGACATATTAAAGGAAAATAATTTTGTTACATGTTTATATAGTAAGGATGGAAAAATAATTATAAAAATAATTGTTTTAAGACTATAGCATCCTCGTAGCCAGAAATCATTTTGGCTGGACACAAGAAAGGGACGGGCGTTTTGGAAAAAAAACCCGTCCATTGCTTGTACCCACCTTGCTAAGCTTGTTCCAAAGTTTATTTTAAGATGGGCTTGACCTAATGCTTGTTCCAATGTTTATTTTAAGCTAGGACCGCATTAGAACGGTGCTTTGCGTCATGACACGTCAAGAAATTTATATAAACATTTTGTATGGTGTACGTCGAACTTGGATACTATAGTGTGTGTTGCGGAAGATTTGCCTACGGAAGAATATTTGGATAGCTTGTGGATCGCGTTGCGATACATGCATTCGCAGTTAAGCCAAATGGCGTACTGATTTAGAGGTCCATCGTGTGTGTCGTTCCGGCATGCGAGAGGTGCGGAGGCGATTCCTTTGTTTGTATACGTCGCACACTGCATTTTTTGTGTTCATCGTGCGGCGACAAATTTGTTTAGAATTAGTATTTTACTATATCCAAGCGTTTCTGTCGTTTCTATGGGACAGTTGGGAAAATTGTAGAAAAATTACAACAAACAACATATTTGTTTAATTTTTTTTCATTGTATGATTTACTTGCCGATGTTTAATCGTTCCTCAAAATTCGGTCAGTGACTGAAATGCTGGTTACATTCTGGTATTATATATATATATATATATATATATATATATATATATATATATATATATAAATATATATATATATATATATATAATGAAAAGATATAAAAATATAACAATGAAGCGATCCGAGCAACATCTTTTAATTAAATAAACTTGCATAATACGTGAACAGTATTGCATGATTTTATTTTGGTATCAGTTAATATATATGTAAACTTATCTCGATGCAAATAAAAGACGATACCAAAATTTAAGTTTAAAATAAATCATCCACTTCTTGTCACTTTAAGACTGGTACCTACCTGAATTCATTATCACCATCCTCAACTTCTATTGAATCATTTTCACAATTCATTCTATATTGATAGCAATAACACGAATTTGAAAATAGTGAAGAGAAGTTATGAGTATTATGCGCACGGATTGCTAAACACAGACGCTTAAACACTCAGCTGATGCGTATGCCGCACGTCTATACTGTAGTAATATACATTGACATACGTTTGTAAACAAACGAACGCTTCTACTGTAGCAAAGGTTTCTATCGAAATCTTACACTTTTATACCGAAGGAAATTGTGTCAGTCGATCGTCTTACACTTTTTTCGGGCTAGCTCTCGTTCGCCAAGTGCATAACGTGCGATAAGGGACTTCATTCTAAAATAAGGACGATAAACTTGACTACATCACTGTTAAAATTACAATATGCCAAGAAGCTACTTAAGATAATGACCATGAATAAGTAAAGCAGTGTGGGGTTTTACTTTGTCGCTCCACTAAAACTTTCAAATACCCTTTATACAATTTTATTGAATTCATGTTGTGGATTAATGGATGTCGGTGGACCTAAAAAAATAAAAAATACACTTTAATAGATTACAGTTAATAGCTTGGGAGACTAATAAGTTAGGGTAGATATAAATTTAGGAAGATAATATGAAAGTTTATTTCTGATCAAAGTAACAGTTTGAAAAATTATAAATTACATAAGTTTCGTCATTGTTGGTTTTTTTCCAATTGATTTATTTTCTTTCATTCTATTTAAATTTTTGAGACACCAGTTTATTTTCATTTTGTCACGCAGACTACAACATAATAGACTTCGTTATATTCTATGGTGATTATCATAATTCAGTGAAATCTTCAGAATTAAAATAAATATGGGTATATTTGTATATTGGCTTCCTTCATGAGTCCTAATACATATTAATCTTGAAGCTACATTTATTCATGTGCTACAAATCTTAATAATCTTGTCAACCTTTAAATATTTAAAATTATCCTTAATATTGAATATATTTGGCGTTAATTTTGTAGAAATTCATTATTCACAATTAAATGAAACTACGTGATGTAGTATTATTTCTACTTTCTTTAAGTTCTTTACCACGACCTAGGTTTCGTTGTATTACAACATCTTTAGGCGGGATATTAGTAAAGATCTTTGCTAATAACCCACCTGAACATGTTGAATCTTTGCTAATAGCCCACCTGAAGATGTTATAATACAAAGAAACATAGGTAGTAGTAAAGAACTTAAAGAAATCACAGAGCATATAATATTAGCTATGACCGTAGTAATAAACCTTTTTTAATCTTTATGCAATTGAGCGCCAGGATAGGGCCTTGGAAAGTACGCTTTAGGGGGAAAGCTTCGTGACCTACTGTAATATAGGCCATTTGAGCACTCGTCTCTTATAACAAAATCTAATTTTCATCAACGCGATAAAAAATTTCATAATTAATATGTAATAATCCACTTCCGTCCAGTGCTCTTAGATAATTAGGATAGTTTCATTTATTATGAAAATTTTCGGCTACTTTTTTCCGCATTTCATCATTCGGCTAATGTATAATCATTTTTAATAACGCCTCCTAAAAACTGAACAAATAGTTTGAACAACTTCTTGAATAGTTGAATAGCCTAGACTTTCACTGATTTAAAAAAAAACTCCAGTCACAGAATCTGAATAAAAATCTGAATAAAAAATAGTATTATATATTTATTTTATGTACAGGCAGTGATTTTAGAGAAAAGTGGAAATTGTTTCGAGATTGATACAACAGGAGCATCAAAAGACGGAAAACAAAAAGTGGAAATGGATCAACAAAATCAAAACCATGTCGCCATGAAAAACAAAAATAGATTTCTGCGAGACCATTTTTCAATAAATCAATGAAGAGTAACCTAAGAAGCTGTGCATACCCCAAGGAAGACTCAAACAATACATCAAACCTGTTGTCGATAAAAATGAGTTTATATCAACATCGACGACAGCGTCAACTTCATTCGCAATATTAATTCTCATAACAAAAAAAATGAGAAAGGACGTCGAACAAAAATCTGACGTTGCTAATATACTTGAGAAATATGTGGAGAGAATCCCCATACATTAGTTTTTCAGCCATAGCCGACGAAGTCGTGACTTTCGCTCCATGTGTACAGATAGAAGTTAAAACTGAAATATATTTAGCAGTTTCTAAAGCTGCCAACATATTTCACAAACGCCTTCCGTCTCATCAAAGGGGGAAGAATCTCAAATTCAAATGCAAAATATTATTTTCGCTCCTAAACGTCAATTCTGTATTATCCCAGACGGTTTGATGACACATGATCTCTGACATAATAATTGTATGGTACAAATGCGATCATAACAAGTTCCCCCGAACTAGATAGATATGAGGACAACTTCTATAGCTAGATTTGGCCATGTTTGTACCACCATAATTCTATCTTCTGCACTGATTGATTTTATATGAGGTTCCACCTAGTATAATTGTTTATAAACTAAAATTGTCTTCGCCAGGCTGAAGTAGGTGTGGAACCGAGCAGAGTCGTTAAGGAGGTAGGAAAACAGATTGCGGTAGGAAAAGGCCGGGCAAGATGGGGTAATTAAGGCGTGGGGTTTCATAGTTTTATAATCATATTTATTTTTAATCGGTTATTTGGTTATCAGTATTACAAGAAAACACGAAATTAGGAACATTTAACCTTGGCTTAGTCGGAAACTAACAATTTAAAAAAAGTAGATATAACCCCATCTTGTCCGATAGATAGATCGGGTAAGATGCAGTAGGGGAAGGCCTGGTAGAGGGAACACCCTGGACAAAGCGAATACTCTCCACTGCTCCTAAATTATTCGTTCGCCATTCAACATGCCACCATAGCAATGTTCGGCCATCTTGGCTCAGTGCGCGGCAAACACTTGGGCGAGGCGCCGCGTCGCGTGTCGTCCACGGAGCGGCGAATAGTATTTTCGTGAAAAAAAAATTCATTTCACAAGACAAGTTGATGGATGTTCTTTCCAATATTATTAGTTCATGATCCTTAGGACTATTTTAATTCTGTAGCATATCAAAGTAGGTTTTATGGTATATTTAATGGAGGGTTAGAATCGATACTTTTTGTATGAAATGTGTTAACCTCAAAAGTTGCCGAGCTATTTGTGATTATTGACTTACAATCTCATAATGTTCTTTTTTTGATTCAGATGGTGAATGAATTTAAAAAAACTAACCAAGGCTCGTGGGTTGAAAATGTTATGGATACAGATATAAATTTATGCAAGACTGGAGAATCAATAAAGGGCACAGCTAAAATGTATGGATTGGCTTATGCAACCTTGTAGACATGTGAAAAGCGGCAGTGTTGCTCCAAAACTCGGTCGATTCCGTCCTGTTTTCATTGAAGATCAGGACATAGAGTTAATACCCTATCTAAAGGACATGGATTCTGTATTTTTTGGCCTGATTCGAGATGAGTTCAAAAACTTAGCCTCCACTTAAGCTAAGAAAAATTATTTTAACTACCCGAAAAATCAGGACAAGTACGAAAAAGCTGGAGATGACAGGTTATCATCATTTTTGTCTCGTCACAATGAAATTTTCCTCAAGACTCTAGAAGCAGTTCCACCAAATTCAGTCGATCCTCACGCAGAAATAAGTCCATCTCTAAGCAGAGCTTCAATCTACAAACCTTCTGAGCTTCGAGCTTTTGTTGCGCCAATTGTAGTATCCCAAGACTCTCTTAAAACGCCTGAACAGATTCGTAGCGACGTTGGATGTACACCTGAAACAGAACCTGGAGTTCTCAAGTTTTTTCCTCTTTTGAACTAGATATTATTTCAGTTACAAAGGCTCAGAAAAGTGAAACAATGCTGCCAGAGACTCAAGTAATTATTCAACGAAGCACCAGCCATGACAATTCACTCGATCCGAAACCTGGACACTCAAGCTCTCAATGTGGTCCTTTGATGTTGGGACTTATACCAAATACTGCTAAACTAATGACCACTCGTAAACGAATATTATAAAAATCTGAAATATTAAGAAGCTTTTGAAGGCACTGGAGAGTATATTTGTGAGTCCTAATTTTCTAAATATTCAAGTTAAGTTTTTTTTAGTTTATTAACTTTATTGCCCGAGTACTGTATCTGCTTTACTCGGGGGTCCGGGCAAAGTGAATACTTTCGTACTTTTTAAAATTTTATTTGTACTTAATAATTGTTTAATGTTAAGGATAAATGATGATGGTATTTATAAGGTCAATTAATAAAGACTGATTTGTGCTATTTATTTTGTTTTTGTATCTTATACCTTTTCTGCTAAAGCCTTGAATATCTTAAGGTATTCACTTTTTCCTTGGTACCTTGAGGTACACTAAGGAAGACAAAACTCGCAAACATGTATTGCTTCAGCATCTTTATCATCATCTTGCGTAGCCACAATTTGCTCACTTAAACCACGAAAAACAAGCAATCCAACCTTCATTGGATATCTTCAAGCATAATTTTGAGCAATATAGACATGAAGTGTTTTCGGTTTCATCAATATCAATTTTTTGAGAAGACGACTGTCTAACATATTTCTTTGTTTTAGTTTTTGTGGCTTTTGTCTCGAGTTTCTTTTCCTCCTTTTTTTTCTTTCTAGTCTCCTTCTTTTTATTTTTTAACTCTTTTCCGTAACTTTTCTTTTTGTTAAAAACTTCTAACTTCTGTATATCAGAGCAGCCGCTATGATAGCTATCTTAATACATCGTTTTGTCGCTTTTGATGTTTTTGGGTCACTGCAGACGCTATTGCGCCTACTTCTTTCCGTTTTATTCTGGATATAATTTTTGATCTGGTTTTAGGTACTACTGACATACCCTCATCGCAGTTATATTTTCGATCCGGCGTCAGTTTAAGCTCGTCATAAAAATTTGCTAAAAAATGGAAAAAATTTGTGACAATTACTTTGTTGAAACCGACAGCTCATGCGGCTAACGTATTTTCTGATGGATTCCGAGTATCTTGCCAAAAAATATCGAAGTCAGTCCTTCCCAGCTGCAACCTTGTCAGTAGTGAATGTAGTAAACTTATTATTTTGCAGGCTAGTTAGCAGCAAGTTGGCAAACCATTTGCTTCAAACTTTTAGTGGTAAGGCTATAAGTACTACTCTCCATATCTAATAAATAATCCACCAACTCATCCTTTTTTATGAACTGGGCCTCAGAAGTAGCTTTATATGTTGCATTTCATTATTATTTTCACGAACCTTCTTTACTTTTACTCCAATGTCGTTCATGGGAATGAAAAGTACTTAGCGGCCAACATATACCACATTTCCCCCCCCCCCCCCCCGACAGTCTCTGTCTCCTTTTTCATTGCCTCTTCAGACCATTTGCCTCTATCCAATGTTCTGTTATGATTATACACCGTTCTAAAACAACAACGAAACAGATATAAATAGTTAAAATCATTGTGTTGGACATTATGATGGAGTACCCCATATCCCATCTTACCCGTTGATTAGTTTTGTAATTAAAAATCCAATATAATATTTACGAGGAATATTTCATTAAAAAACAAGTTGTTACTGCAATCTATTAATGACAAAATTTACCTAAATGCTTCAAGAATCTCGCAAATTCTAATAATATCATACTGCCAGATATCGTTATAAAATACTTTAGCACAAATTAGCCAAATCACTTTTTTGATAATTACAAAACCAATTGACAATTGGCGGTGATGTCGGTTCTCTCATGAATAAATGCTGCCATGGCAGCGAGTAAGTGCTAAGGCGAACGTAATTTGTTCATTCAAATTAAGTAAATAGCCCCCGTTCACCTTTCTGCTATTTTCTTTCTTCGTAACGTGATTTGGATATCTCAGCAATCCATTTCTTTTTCTTTTGTTTTTCTGCCATAATCTGATATTTTGCACGTAAAAAAGAAATGATAATAACTCATCACTATCGCCCATCTTTTTATGTTGTTCACTCAGTCGCGAAAAAATAACGCATATGCCGCTCTACTGTAATAAGTGGTGTGAGGAGACGCGCAGAACCGCTTTAATGCGGTCCTGACTTATTGTGGTACTTATTAGTATTTTTTTAAACACGTTCCAATTTTTCTTTCATTTTGGAATTTTTTTACAATAGATGTGAAGGTCTTTTTGAATTTACTGGCAATAACATATTTTATCTGTGAGACATTTTTCATTAATTACAAACTTCGTGGCACATCAAAAACTTGATGTCAGTTACTCGTAATTGAAACTCGGTGAAAAAAGTTTTTAAAAATGTCTTGTTTCTTTCCTTATTTTTCACCTGATAATTATTAACATTTACATGAACACGTGTTTTATTACGTGTAACTTACGTAATAAAATACGTGCTCACTCCTTTTTATTTTTTCCCACCCTGGTTTACCTTGTAAATCATACGCGTGGCTCTTTTATTTGAATAATATTATATCTTCAAACACTTGTGTTTTGTTTAGCTAGACTTGATACGTGTGTCAACTGCGATGTTAAAATCAAACTATTAACACCTATGTGACTTCTACAAGAAAGTAAAGGATACACTTCACTAGGTATCCATATATAAATATATATATATATATATATATATATATATATATATCTAATATTGTAATGGCAATTGATAGAGGCTTTAGCTACGTGAGCAAACCCGTGGAATGAAATTGTTTCATGGCCATAGAATTTCCTTTGCGTAATGTTGTTATTAAGTTATGCTACTGCGGTTGTATAGTATGGGACACTTTTGGTGCAATTTATGAATACACCGGCAACAACACAGAAAGTTGGCTCATGTATGTAAATGCTGTATCCCACGATAGGAAAATTCTTGTGATGACTATGTTAAATGTTACATTTTGTCTTGGGAAAAGATCTGCAAAGGCAAAATTTAAGGGTTTTTTTAGTCTTCCTAGTCCTTTTTAGCCTAAAAATTTAAATAACCAAAAAAATCCACTGTGAAAACACCAAAAAGCAAAATAATTTTCTTAACACTGTCAAAAGTTCTTTTAGCAATGATTTGCAGGTACGAGCCGATAATCAAATATTGATTGATATCAATGTACTGCATGTAATCGGATCCCATCTGCAAATGATTACTTGAAGAAATGTTGTTCATGGTATTATTGACATTTGTTTGTTTCTTTTAATTTTTTTTATGTAGCCGGTTTTTTATTTTTTTTTATATATCTTTTTATTTGTATCTTCTTAGTGACTTTATAAATATCTATAAAATTTCATTTGAAAATACATACTATTTATATTACTAGGCTATCCACATAAGTACTAAACACTGTCTTCCTACATGAATGCCACTGCACCTCTTTGTGCTCGTGGTGTAATCTATCACACTTGCGGTTTCACAGAATCCACCATATTGGAGTTAAAGCAACGTCATATGTATAAAGTGCGAAATTGGTCTTATCGTTTTGGAGAAAAATGAAATTTTACGTATTTCTTGTTTTCTCACAATTTTTTTAAGTAAAATTTCCTTATAGTTATAGAGATTCCAAACGATATATTACGTTACGAAATACCAACATCATTTTTTGTTTATTCACTACACAGAATATATAACTCGTTTGTTTTAATTATATTCAAACTTTATATTTATAATTACTTGATCATAACAGATGGCACATAAGTATACTAAAAAATAGTTAAGTTGTGATCACATAAAAAATTACATTTCTTAGAAATCACCTACAATTTTTGAAGTAATATTCTTAAAACAGTAAATTTTTTAAATTTTGAAATGAAATTTACTGATGAAGTGTAAGCAATGAAAAGTGCATTCATAACTTAGGTGAATGATATAGAGACATTGCATAATGGCTTCCTTTTAAAATTTGCTTTAAATGATGGTCTATATATAATACTTTCTTTTAAATAGCGTAGACAATCAATAGAGGTTTTAATAATCAATACCCATTTTAACATTTCTTTTCATCATAGGCGCAGACATTTTAGAAATAAAATTTTAATAGCAATTCTACCCACTCTTCATGCAGAAAAAATTGTGCTATGTTACATATAACACATCTTACAACACTATCTCACTCGCAGACATCACTAGAGCCTGATACATGCAAGATAGTGTTGAAACTGCAGCCTCTAATAAAAATATTCATTGAAATTAAAATAAACCCCAACATTTTGTGTATAAATATAAAACCACGTGTTATTAAAACAAATAAATATTACCATTTAATTGAGAATTTCAAAATTATGTTATGATGAAAGAAAAAAAATGGATGTCGCTCTTCATCAAATTAACTTAATTGTCTACATGAGTTATTAAGAATAGTGTAATGATATCCATTGCGAATGTTGACAAAAATCTCAAAGGTACCAAAATTCATTAAAATTTTTCTGGTGGTCTTTAGGTGAGAAATGTGCATTTTATTACATTTAATGATTCAGCATGATTCCATAATAATAAAATATACATACATAATAATTTTGCCAAGTTTCGATAAATTAGCAGCAATATATGTGGGTGGTTCATGATAATTGCAAATATAGTTAAAAGATTCAACATATGATTGTTGATGATTGCTGACTTATTCATTCCCTATGTAGGTCCGTAGTGATATGTACTACATAATTCGGATATGTACCTACATAAACTTATATAAAACGAAATGCTGAATATGTAGGGAGT
Organism: Druceiella hillmani; assembly: GCA_039881145.1. Taxonomy (NCBI): domain Eukaryota; kingdom Metazoa; phylum Arthropoda; class Insecta; order Lepidoptera; family Hepialidae; genus Druceiella; species Druceiella hillmani. The sequence continues at coordinate 3,565,842 of JAYKKI010000040.1, read as the reverse complement.
TTTAAGCGCACATAATAAATTAAATGTTGAATCTCTATAATTTGGTAAATATTGGACCTAAGTTCATATTTGAGATATTTTTTGGATTATTGGATTTTCAATGGAAAAAAATATGGAATGTTTTTTTGTGACGAATATATGTTTGTTTTAGACATTTTCAACAATTTCTCTAGAACTATTTTACATAAAATTGTGAAAAAAATTGTTTCTTCATGATTCACATGATCAAACGGTATGTTTTTTAAAGATATACCATTTTCATGGCATTAATTTTGCTTGCATCCTTGTTTACATTATAGAAGACACATTTCTGAATAAATTATTGACATGTACAGCATTGTTTATAACTATACCTGCATTTAGGGTTCCGTAGCCAAATGGCAAAAATGGACCCCTTATAATTACGTCCTGTCCGTCTGTCGATATGACACTGCCATTTTACTCGAAAACTATTGGCACTATATAGATGAATTTTAGATGGTGTCTTCTACGAACTGCTATGAAGTAGTGGAATTATGAAAAAAATAATTTTAGGGGTGACACTCTATACATGTAACTGAGGGATGAAAAATAATGTATGTGGGATATTGTTAGATAGGTCTTAAAAATGATACAGAGGTTCCAAAATTTATTTAAGACAATAGTGGGTGAGATATGCGCTTTCAAAATCTTACGAAGTGTGACCCCCCCCCCCTCTAACTTTTCTACAATCTGTGTAAAATTCTGAAAAAATTAAGGCAGAAGAACTTAAATTAAACTTTCAATGAAAATTAGTTTAAATAAGATATGTTGTGTAGTTTTTGAGATATGGGATACTTTCCATACCTACCGCAGTAATAAATTTTCTTTTCACAGTGTCTTTAAAAAATACAAACTTATAAGTTTAATATTATTTAGTGCTATGGTACCAGTAATAAGATTGGTATCTTAATAAAATTGGTAGTAACATTGGTATCTTAATTCTGTTAGCTACATGTACTTGTCATGTGTTGTTTTCCCTTTTTAATAAATTTCACAAATACAAAAATAAACTTATACTTTCTCTAAAACCACATTATTAACAAGTAACTTACACATTATTTTTAATGCTACAATTGTCTCTTCAAATTTATAAGGATTTATATGCACAGCTTTATATGCGAAATATTTCGTTCAAACCATTTACTTCAAATGCTTGTGTCACTGTATTCTGAAATTGTAAATAATCAGGCGTTAACATAACAGTATCATCTACATACATTGATAAACTCATTACATAATTAATCAGTATGTGGTTTCATTTTTATTCAACTTCTTTATGCAAAAAACATCTTGTAAATCTGACTACGAAAAGTATGTATTAGCTTCTAATACATGCTATAACATAGTAATATAAAGATTTCACCATCTGAATTAGCTGCGTATCCAGTCCCTAAAACAGAATTTTTTTTGCAGCATTATTTTATATTATGAAAGTAAAATTTTATAACGTATGTATTCATCTAGATGTGATTTATGCACTTTGCATCTGATAATTGTCATATAAGAGTTTAGTAGAATGCTATTGACGTTTATCTCCACTTTTCCTGCATGCTATCCTGTTGAAATACCATGTTGAAACTGCTCATTTTGCTCTTATTTACCACAATACTATTGTTGTAATGTTAATATTGTTGCAATTTTATTTCATTATATGTCACAAGTCTAAAGAAATTTCAGTTAAATACTCAACAACAAGTGTTTCTATCAAAGTGCTTTCGTTAAAAAAAGATTATTTGCAACGACAGTCCATAAAAAATTTCATCATAATTTGAAAATTGATAATTTGGGATGAGATTTTGGAGTCTTCAAGTTAAACTAAGTTTTTTTAGGAATACAAAGTTCAATTATATACTTATAATTTTAAGATAACATTCAAATTGTTTACCTGGTAAATTTGGTCAATTCTTAGCTCGTATTTCATTCATTGTTTTCGTAATCCTATCTATTATAAAAGATTGAACAAAAGAATAAACTCTAGAATTTTCTATAAACGTAACAGACACAATGAAGCTGGTTGCTAGCTTTTCCCTTCAATTTTTCAACTAAGCTAGAACGTAAATACATAATTAGTACTCCATTGGTCGGAAAACATAATTAAATTTCTAAGTGGGTGAACAACAATGGTATTGTGAAGCCAGACTCTATAGTCATAAACATAGCTTATTTAATATATCTTTTAATAAGTTTATGGATGACAATACTTCCATTATGGCGCAGACTGTCTGTCTAGCAAGTGGTGGTAATGCTAGATGTACCACCTACTGTTTCAATTACATGGGCTTCATATAAAACTCCAATAATTTTTTTTATATTTTGTGGATGAAAGATGTCCAATTTATTCTGTGCTTATCTACAATAGAAAATTGCTTTAATGTTCTGTACTAGCTTACAAGCAAAAAGATTCACAGACATTGTCACATCTGGTCTTACACGCATAAAAGACCACATGACAGATATAATACATATCTACAAAATACATAGGTATTTACAAAATTACATGTATTTACCATGTCTGTCCTTGTGTACATATTTTTATGCATATATACGGGTGCCTAAGATGTTCACGTGCCGAAGATTTTGTTCCGTTTTACTATTTGGTAGGAAACACCCTATTTTCATCACTAGCTTTCGTCGCATGTTACTATGTCAATTATGGCATTTGATTGAACTCTGTTGAATTTAAACACGAATTTAAATGACATTTTTTCCCAAATTGCGAGGTGTAGCTCATCTCATAGACGTTCGTAATGGGTTTATTGTAAATAACCTATACCAATATCCAAAATATCTTGTCCATGACAAAACTACAACACACAATGCATTTTTCATTATAACTTTTAATAGAATAAACATTTTATTATCTGTATTCTATGATTAACCTTTTGTTGTTGAATATAGAAACTTCGCCTAAGTAGTCATATAAACATTAGAGAGAGGCAGTTATTGTTTACCTAGAAGTGCCGCATAAAACCATGACGCCTTGTTTTAGTAATGACTGCCGCCTCATCCTTTATTTTTTAAAACTTCAGTGTCTCTTTGGTAGTTTTTTATATAGATTATAATTTAAATAATTTAATTTTAAATTGTCCCACCCACTTGCCGTCGATAATGTTGAACATTGTTGACTTGCTTTCCATTTAAGTACACAGCATGTGCTAGTCCTCCCCAACAATTTTCAGTAACATTGAAACCTGGAGAGTGTACCGGGCACTTAAAAATTTGAATATTTCCTATCTAGTTTTTAACAATTTTCCCGGACTGAACAGACGCATTTTTGTTGAAAAAATAGCCCTTCCCTCCAATTTGTTTTTCTTATTAAGCTAACTGTTCAAGGAATAAATTTTATTTTTGCCTCTCCTTCCAAGTCTATTCAACACAACACTTCCTGTAACAAAACATTTGTGGCATAAAATCTTCTCGTTTTTTCTTAAGATCATTTTTTTCAACTGGAAATAATAAATAATGCCACTTGTTTTCCATAAAATATGTTCTTCCGCAAATCGAAACATTCCTATGTTTTTCAGTTAAAGGTGGTTGCTGTGAAACTTTATTTCTTCTCAAAGATCTAGCATTATATAGGAGATCATTAAACATTTCTTACATTATCATTAAACATTTTTTTTCCTAATATATCTTTATTACAGCTCCAGAATCAATTTGCTTCGTTGTTAACACATGTTATGAATGTGAAGCAATACTTATCTATCTGCATTGCGCATTGCCTTTCTGACTTCCAGGATATTTTTCATATAATTTTTAGGATTCTTTCTTTAAATATTCTTAATTAATTTTCTAGATCTGAAAGTTATATTTGCTATTTATGGCACATAATGCGTTTTGTTCTTTTAGATTATTGTTCATATTGATTTCAACAATACCATATTTTTTTCCATGTGGCATAATAAAAAACTAAACAAATATTTTTCACAATGATACATACAATAGTTATACAACTCAGACAACAAAAACAACACGTTTTAATCCTTTTCTAGTTAACTACAAACTGAATGTATGAAAACTTTGTCGCATTGATCAACCAGAATCATCTTATTTAGCACTTATAAGTAAGCAATAACTCTCTTTTATGTTTATCGCATTATTTTGGCTAAACATCTTAACTGTAGAATATAAATACTAAAAGTCTCATTTTATTAAGAAAGACGTTTTACTAGAACCGTACCCATATTAAAATTTAATTAATGGTTCCCTGGGGTACTTATGTACCCCAATGAAAAAACCACATTTACAAAAAAATAATAAACTTTTATTAAAAATCGATTTACATAGGCTTTTTTAACAATCATTTCAGTCTCATTGAACACAATTAAGGCACATTAATTAGGAATTATTAAATAGTTTTGGCATATTTTGTTTTGATGCTCATTACAAATGAAAGTTTTGCACTTGGCACATTTTGTGTGTGATTTACGCCTTGGGCAGATAGAACATCTTCCACATTTTGGAATTAAAGGGGTTGCCACAGCTATTGGTCCTAACATATCTCCAATACAGTATTCATTGTTGAAATCTCTTTTCCATGTGGGGTTTTTGAGATCAAAAGCGAGAGTCTTCAGGTAATTGCTTAAAATATTTTTTATTAGTGGCATTTGATAAATGTAGCAATATCATGGAATTGATCCCCACGATATTTAGTATTCCATAGAAGACACAAAGGCTCCAGAGTTTTGTGCGATACGCTGTAGATGTGACAAAGCAGGTCAAATGTATCAACTCTACTCTTCGTTTGATTATAAAAACTTATTATTTCTAGCAACTTAACAGATTTATCTTTACGTGCTTCGTAGTGCATGGTGGAAAGCATGAAGACGTTTTTCTTTTTTCCTTTAATAAGCTTTGGAGAAATACATGAAAGCAAAGTGAGTTCATCGTAAAAAGCAAATATTGATGTATTCAGGTCTTTTGTTTCAGTAAAATGAGTAGATATTTCTGTTTTACTTTTTTTAGTGTCCCAACTGTAGTGACATTTTTGTATAGCAGTTTTTGAGCGGCAGGTATAGAGGTAAACCAATTATCGTCTGTTATATTCCAGTTAGTATTATGAATAGTAATTGAAAACTCAAGCGCATAATACTCGACAATGGGTATTCTTCCAGGAGTGGAATCTTTTCCTGTGTATGTTATGCTATTCATCATGTAATTCGTTATAGCATCACAAATCATTAACAGTTTGATCCCATATTTATTTGGCTTTGAAGGCATGTACATAAGGAATGGACACCGTTTCCTAAATCCAAGCAACTATCTATGGTAGTGCAGTTGAAAGGAGAATTCTTTGAAGTCTCAACTACATGATCAAGCAGTTCTTTTATAGGAGCCAATTTATTTACCTGTCTTCTCACACCTCTTGTCGAACGATCATCAAACCGGAGTCAATTTGTTAAAAATTTAAATCTGTTCTCACTCATAGTCGTCCGAAAATAACTAATGTCTGTATTTTTATGAAATATTTCCTTGACAGTTAAGTGATTTATTTTCAGCACACCGGTCAAGTAGTATAATCTAAAAAGGACTTTCAATTCTATTATAGACGTATCTCGAATAAACGAAGGTAGCGTGTTGATGGAACAAAATCATCATCTTCGCACTGAGCTGGTTGATCCAACTTGTATTTTTTGCGCTGCTCAGAAATCTCTTGGTTCATGTTAGGCACCAAATTCCCCAAAACTTCGTCCATAAAAAATAATTGCCAACTATTTATGCAGTAGTAATAAATTTAGCAGGGCCTTTGTTACCTGGTGGATGGAATATAATATTCCTCTGTGGAGTGTGTGATGAACGAGGGTGACATCCATGTCATACACATTTTTCGAGTTTTTCTGCTTTTTTCTGCCTCTACCGCGCAAAAGATCTGGAACACTGAGGACAGTGACTGGTGAGGCATTAGAACTCAACTTCGAAGATTCTTCCAGTTCTTCATCGGAATCCTGAAGTGACTCTACCTCTAAAGCATCAGGATGATCAACTGCACCTAATTCCTCCTCAAAGTGAAAATCTTCAATTATTTCCTCTGGTTGATCTTCTAACGCCTCGTCTAGAACAAGATCTTCTCCATTTTTCGCTTCCAAAAGAATGTTTTCAATTTCATTGTCGTGTAAAATACGTTGTGAAGTTATCTGAAGAAAAAATAGAATAAACTAGTACCCAAAAAAGCATATTACAAAACCACCAAAACAAGTACCTTTTGAAAACACAAAAAAACCTGCACTATATAATAAATTTCTGTGTAAAAAATATTTAAATAAGTTGTCATTCAGCCTTTACCAAGTTCTTGTCGATAAATCATACACAAAAAGCATAATAGCAAAAAAAAATTGAAATATTTAGGTTGAACGTACCCTGGGTTACTGGTATACCCCAACAAGCAGTGTACCACATCCACTCGCCAGCTGGAACGTCATCAGACTGAAGTATCCGCGCATCCCCCTGCTCCATGTAAATACATGGACCCATGATATAAACCATCGTATAGAAAATAAGTTATAAACAATGTAAATTATTTTTTTTAAATTTGTACCCAGTGTACGGTTCTAAGGTTAAGAATTATTACGAAGAAGGTGTAGTTGTGGAATGTACACTTAGTTCATTTGTATCCTTCAGACACGAGTAATACGATATTAATGTTATCCTCATTTACTTCTGTTAAACATGGTTATACTTGCATTCAATAAACCAGTTTAGTGAAGTGGGATAGGTCTCCATCATATAAAATTTTCTATCACCAAAATTATAACACAAATGACAGCCTTCTAATTTCAAAGGAATATCATAACCACAGAATTCCATTTTCAAAATTACACTATAGCTTTTAATGCTTTAAAGGTAAGGGGAGAAGCGAGTGAGCTCCATCACGGACGGCTGCCCAGCCAAGAATAAGCGTCGCATCATGCTCTGATTGGTGGGGATTTTAAGGAGAGGAACCAAGCTGACATATTGATGGATCTTGCGTAAAACCATTCCTTGCTGTTCCAGCGCCCTGGAGATTTTATTTTACAGACATGTTTTGTATAACAGAAATTATTTGCTTGTTATTTTGCAAAATGTTCGAGACAACACCTTGCGGTGGAATCCTTCGTCATCACAACAACGTCTCGACATTAGGAGAGAAGAATTACTGAATATTTTACTACACTCGGTGTAGAAATTATGCAATTATCACTATATAGCTCCGATCTTGCACCATGCAATTTCTATTTATTCCCAAAATACAATTCCTGGAAGTTGTCGAAACGCTGACTGCCTTCTAAAAGGCTGACTAAGGAAGGATGACCCATCTTCTCTCAATAGTTCCATCGAATGAAGCAATGTATAGAATGCCATGGAGCCTATTTTCAAAGACAATAAATAAATTACAAACTTGCCATTTGGTTCCCTTTTTCATATTCTAAAAATTTTCAGTGCTGCTTATTTACTGTTACATATCCCTGTTATTTATTGTTTTGTTAATGATAAATAGCTAGTTAAGAATTTAATATGTATATATACATGTAATATGATTTGTATACAAATCTGTAGGGAACTTTATATATATATATATATATATATATATATATATATAATTTTCGCCTTACGTTCCCCTGGTCACATCTGTTACATAACTTTCAATGTAATATTTTTAGGGATCTTGAAAATTTACCACTTGTATTTAAAAAAATATATACATACACACACACACACTATATATATATATATATATATATATATATATATATATATATATATATATATATATATATATATATATATATATATATATAAAGTTGGTATATAAATAAAAATATTCACACAAGTACAGATCATATAATTTTATTAAACTCCTATTGTCTTAATAGACACAAAACTGCAATCACAATTCTCATTGAATAAAACATTAATTATGTATTCTAACAAATCATCAATAATTCTTTTCTTTTACACAGATCACTATTAAACCGAATAATAAATAAGCATTGGAATTACAAGAATTACTATTACATATAATACATTCAATAATAGTTAACATTATATACACAATGTATATGCTATTTTGATCAGTATGATTTATAAACTACACCTTTCTTTATCATTTACGACACAAGTCGAGTTTTCAACATTTCTTCTAAATCTATATATTTTAAAGGTGAAATTAATCAAGCTTTATACAATATGGTTTTATTTAGGACTAAGCTTTAGTAAAAAGTAGCTAATAATAGAAATATTTTTGCTTTGCTATAAAAAATAATGAACTCGCACATTGTTACAATGGTTCACGGCATAGGCATTATAAAGAATTAAAAAATTAAAATCAAATGATAAAATATACTTAATCACACAAATTTCTGTCTATCGTCATCAATAAATGTTATGATTTAGTATAAGTTATGTTTTCATTATAATATCAGCCTTAAACATGTTTTTATATCATACTAAGACTAATAAATTACATCGAAATGGATTAGAAAAATTCTTATTACCGTCAAATCATACTTATATTCTTGGACCAAAAGCGTAATGAATTTTAATGATTAACTTTGAATGACATATTAATTAGAAGTTGTATTTTAATAAATCCTTTTAGATAAACGAAATCTGTAATGATTAATCAATAAAAAACTTTACTAATTATAAAATATGACTACAAGTGATTGTAAAATAGAGTTAGCTTGTTGAATAAATATGTAGTTTAAAATAATAGGCAAACAAAACATTATGCAATAGTCCGTCTTATTATAAAAAAGTTTTGTCAGTTAAGCTACATTAGATTTTAAATCTCACATTTCAAAAATTACATTGAACTTTCTGTCATTCTAACGCTGTGCACACGACTACTTTAAAGTTAACTACTTGTTACCCAGTGTGTTACAAATGTAATTGCATACAATACAGGTGTATGTCACTAATCTATAATTATTATAGGCCTAGGTGGAATGGAAAAACTCGTTTTTATTAGACTCGGTACATATTTATGATTTGGATTACAAACACTTTTCAGGTTGTTATTAATTTCCAAGAAAATTATAAAAGTACCTGTCTGCCGTAAGAAAAGCTACAAATCATTTTAAACAGATGACTGTGACAGACTATTGTCAAATAAACAAAAGATGAAAAATACAAGATGGTTTTTTATTTTTAGATGAAAGATTTAAATGTTTACAAGAAAATTAGTTGTTCATAATGAAATGGATAAAAAGCATATAAATCCTATTTAAAGTTTTATTATGAGAATGGGTAACTAATTCTTTTGTAATTTATTATGATTTTGAAATGGACATTTTACACCTTAAGGAGAGTGGATAGGTAACGTAATTATATTATAATTCTAATGTTGGGTCCATACTATCTCGCTTCAGTGAAGACTCGTATTATCCCAATAGTTATGGCCGAAGGTTTCGTCTCATTTCACAAAACATTTGTTGAGAATCAGGCGGCAATTATTGGCGATAATTTAACTGTCAAATTTCAAATCAAAACATTTTGTTACGACACGGTTCGCTCATGCTACACATAGGTCTCTCAGTTGACATTGAGGCTTTGGGTGTATCGCACGCCACAGTGAATTTGGCAGGAAAACATGTCACAAACGTTTGTCCAATAGTGTGGCCGTAGTATGAAGAGTGAAGGTGAAGTTTTATCGCGATAACACGCCACGAGTATTCGTAATTTTGACAAAATATATTGTGGCCCCAGCATAAGACAATTTTTTGAGAAAAGTAACAACTTTGTAAAATTTAAAAAGATTTACGAATAGAATAAATACTGAATCTTAGAGATAACAGTCTAAATTATTCTCTTCTGTTTCTTTTTTTACTTTTTAAAATTAAGAAATTCATGTAGAGAATTAGTATTGTTTGTTATTTAAAATTTTAAGAAAACAATAAAAAAATGAACTTTTCTTCGGTCTTCTTTTCTTTGAAGTTTTATATCATCTAAATAACTATCTCATGCCCTTTAACTGCAATCCCGATGGCATGCAATATTTTTAAAAGTTACATTGTCTATTCTATCATTTACTTACTAAGTATGTTCTAACACTAAATTTGCATACATTTAGAACGAGGTTTAACCAAAAGGAAATGTAATATTAACAGATTTGCCATATGACCTGATTATTACATGATCTGGGATTTGAGACTTAGTTCAAAATTCTATCTGGGTCTTTTTAATTGCAATTTTTCACTGAGTATATTTTAAAAATATAAGACTTCAAAAATTATGGCGTTTTACCATCACAAAAATTAAAAATAGGTTGATGATTAAATTTCTGTTATTTTTAGGCGAAACGCAAACTCTTGTATTAAAATGATATTTAAAAGCTTATGACTAAAATTCCACAAAAAATTATACCAAATTTGATGTAACTACAACGGATTATTTCACGATAAAACCATTGAACAAAGACAATGTCATTCTTTTTAAATAGGCACTTTTTAGAAGTGACATCACATAATATGAAAAGGGAAACGAGATATTAAATCTTAAAAGATAATATGATGAAAAATGAAAGTAATTTAATGATAAATGTCAAATGAAAAACTTAATGTCTTTCTTCACCTTCATCCCTAATGTTACAAATACTCGACTGTGACATAGTAAAACTACAGCAGGCCTAAAAAGTGAATATCTATGTTGTGAAAATTTATTCAATAAATGCAAGGAATATATACTACATTTAACGATGATTTCGGTGGCATTATTTTCAAGTACTCTAAATAAATCCTATAGTATCAAAATTAACGGAACATAGTAAATTTAAACTCGCCTATAATTTAGTGTTTTTATTTACAGATGTATGCTAAGTTATTTTTTACAAACAAATACATATAGCATTGAATTTGGTAGTACATATAGCATTGAATGTTCACAATTTACCTTATATTAAATTACTTTATGAATTTATTTTTCCAAAATTTATAAATTCCAATTCTGATACCAAAAAATAATGAATATTATCATAAACAGCAAAACATTCACAACACAATCAGCAATGCTATGTTGTTAATGTTTACAAAAACCTATATTTCTTTTACCTTTAATAGAAGGACAAGTTGAGGCATATGCAATATAAGTTATGACGCATCTTATTTCATTTGTGTGTGAATATATAATTTTATTTATGATCGCTTCTAATATGTTAAAGTTACTAATGTTGTAACAGTAAAATATCTTACTGTTTTTCTAAACTATAATTTTAAATATCTATAATTAAATGAAACTATGTGATGTAATATTATTTCTACTTTCTTTAAGGTCCTTTCCAAGACCTAGGTTTCGTTGTCTTACAACACCTTCAGGTGGGCAATTAGCATTGATCTTTGCTAATAGTCCACCTGAAGATGTTGTAATACAACGAAACCTAGGTCGTGGTAGAGAATTTAAAGAAAGTAGAAATAATACTACATCACGTAGTTTCATTTAATTGTGAATAATGAATTTCTACAAAATTAACGCCAAATATATTCAACATTTAAATATCTAATTAAAACTTTATGTTTCTACATAAACCTTAAATTAAAAATTTAAAATTATAGAGAAAATAGAAAATTTAGTTTAAGTAGTCTCTAGTGGTGTCTCAATACTGAATACGTAAGCCATTAGAAATCATTTCTATTTTTAATTCAATTAAAAACTTTCATTAATGCAAACTGCAACAGTAATTTCGTTTGTCTGTCTCCAAAGTATTTATTGAAAAAATCTGAACAACTGTTAGTTAGGTTTAGGGTATCTTGTAAATAAGACATATTAAAAGCACCAATACATTTTTCAAATTACTGAGAAATGAAATAAATGCCTTACTAATTAAAAATCACTAACCGTGATTACCTGTGATGTAGACCCCTTTTGTACAGCTGTTTGCGTTTGATATATGTAATGAGGGTATCAGTGCTGGACTGAATCAGTACTAATCAGTTACGCACAGAGAAATCTGTAAACATGTAATGCGATTATAGCATCATACTAACAGTATACGTTGCAAATGCAAGACTAGCACTTTATTGGCAATATAAATAGCACAGGGTACATTGCTCGGCTGATGCGTTTTGGGTATATATGGATGCATTCTGTACTGCGCTGAATAACATAGATAATAATTACATTGACGATAGACGTTTAATTAAATTGACAATTACACCCGATTTGAATGCATATGATAAGTTTGTAGGTCGGTAAAACATTAATGATAACTAATGTTGATAGATCAAGTACTAAAAATAGTCCAAGTTGAATTATAATGTAAATATTGATTCTAAGAAATATTTCACATTTTGATACATCGCATAAAATGTTTGAAAACATCTCGTTAATTGTTAATCTGTATCTTTTTGACTATTCATCACACAAAGTAATAATATAAGGTTTTACTGTATAGAAATTCAGTACAGTGTGAGTTTTTAGCCTTTCAGACTACAAATGTAAATGCTACATTCAAAATAATATTTTAGTAATGATAAGTGCAACTGGTATAATGAGATATTATTGGTGTCACTGGAATGACAGATATTCATTATTGTATGCTGTAATAAAATTACAATACACATATATTTATTACTGCAAACAATTCATTAATTTCAAAACAAAACTTCATTAACTTGCCATTGTAGAAAAATAGATAGAATGGAGCCCATTATATTATTATATTAGCATGTTAGGGTATTATATTTAATATACAAAATGTGTATTCATAAATTTTGTTATTTGGCTAAACTGAAAAATTATTTTTTTCTTAAATATTCGAAAAATGCATAATGAATGCATAAATGAAAGGACCGATCAAAGAATGTTTAAGGTTCTAGTCAATTTTGATACTATGAGATATCATTGCATAATTCATGCATATTAAATTACAAAAAATATGTTTAAAGTGAGAGCTATCATTAGCACATATTGTTTACTACATGTAAGTTGAGTATAATTACTATACATTGTATTGAAATATTATATACAACGTAAATTCGCCATAGGATTATATTAAACTAAACTTCACTCATTTCACTAATTGTAGACCTTAATTATTAGAAGCTATGAAGATACACATGACTATTATATATATATACATATGTATGAAAATTGGATAAATACATTTGAGTACAATTTTGATTTAAGTAACATTCATTAGGATTTTTAATAAAACTATTGTGATTATTTGAAACTGTTAAGTTATTGCTAATAAGATGAGAAATGAAACGTGACTATGTTGTAAAATATTTCTATATCTACTTGACAAGTTGAAACTATTCTGATAACAGAATGATGAGAATGTTCAATTTGAAAGTAAAACGAAAAAAAAATTAATTGTTTCAAGAAATTGAAATCTAAAATGGCAGCCTATCATAAAATATATTTAAGCGTATTTCGTAGACATCAACATAATTTTTCAAAAAGATGATTCCTAAGAATAAAAAATACTAAAGAACAAAAAAAGTTATATAGCACACATAAGTACATTTACAATTTCAGAACGCCATCAATTTGAATAAGCCCAAATTTTACCTTAATTAATAGAAAGACCCATAAATGTGTACCCAAAATGATGATTACACTGATACTTTAATTTTTTATTAAAAGTAAATATTGAACTAAATTTGTTCAAAAGTTAACTACCAGTATAAATCAAGTCTATTTGAAATTCTTTAAAACTGAAATGGCAATAGCAAATATAATAGTCATGTACATAATACAATAACACTAAAGAACTTAAAAATAAAAATGAACACAATATCATTAAACGATTTAATGACTTAGGTCTGACCTTAAAATTATTAACTAATTCACTTAAGATTATATTGCAAATATGAAAATTTAATGTCAAATAATAATTTCTCGTTTAAATATGGAATATAAATTTTCTACCGAAAACAGTTTGGTTTTAAGGTTATATCTATATTTTTGACAAATATCCATGAGTGCTTTGTACAGTAAAGATATTTCATTGTAAGACAATGTTCCACAAAAAGAAAAGAAGTTTGTTTATTATTAAAATGGTCTCTAGATAATCTAAACAAATGTATTTAATACTCACAAAAATCTATTGATATTTTTGATAAAATTATTAATTGTCATGATTGTATACATTAATATAAATTTATAACAAATTAAAATAAACATGTAATGTTTGGCTATACAAATGAATTGTTGATTGAAATTCAAATTATTGCAAAGACTAATGAAATCTATGAGATATAAATTGTAAAACAGCGGTGATGTATTCAGGTGTATTTCATATATTGTGCCAGTATCCCAGTATGCTGATGTTTTCAAATATTTTTAGAACATTGACATAAAATCTTGAAGTAAAATAGGTAATAAGTGAAAATTTTATAAATGTTATAGCATGACCAAAATGGCCTATTATTTCCATACATAATATTGCCAAATTAAAAGTTTTGTCTAAGATTGTATTGATCAGAATTGTCGATAAATAAAAAAAAATAAATTCCATATTGCATAATTTACTAACGCACGATGATTATTAAATCCATACAGCAACATATTGTCATAAAATTAAAACCCTGTACTTTGTCCTAATCTCTCGTGTTAGGGGAGACCGTATTCCTGTCTCGTCTAGATTTGCTTTTTCCTTGACCCCGGTGTCTCTCACGCTTCCGACTGGATGAAGAGCAAGAAGAACTGGGGCTGGAATCAGGTGGAGAGCCTGCGTCATCGGCAGTTACTGCTGTCTCGTTTAATCCGCTGTTCTCGAGCACGCTGTTGCGCAAAGCTCGCTTTTGTTCCTCTGTATGTTGTGGGCACCTTGTTGATCTTTTGTGTTCAAAATAATTAGATTTGAATAAGTTTTATTCAAGTTACGCTAAGGTAATATAATTACTTGCCATGATTGATCTTAAATTTTAAGTATTCATGCTAAACCATATCTTTACTATATAAGTACAATGGTGGATTCTCCTGATTATAACATTGGATGTGCATTCTCCTTCTATGTTTGAATGAGAAATTTCCAATTTACAAACATTTACAATTTGCTGTCATGTAAGCTTTGCTCCAACTTTTACCTATTCACATACAAGGAGTGCTAGAATAATATCAAACTGGGTTCAATGCAGGCAAAATATTTTATCTTGAACAGTAGTAAGACGTTGGCACCTTTACAGTCTTAAGGAACTTACTCCATATAAGCATTCTCATGGCACTTAATGGTTTAATGAAGTCATGTGTGTATGAGCAGTGGTATTTGAGAGAATTTATTCATAAACATAAACAT
Organism: Druceiella hillmani; assembly: GCA_039881145.1. Lineage (NCBI taxonomy): Eukaryota > Metazoa > Arthropoda > Insecta > Lepidoptera > Hepialidae > Druceiella > Druceiella hillmani. Next base: position 3,550,607 of record JAYKKI010000040.1, on the reverse strand, counting down.
CCCAATAATTCCAGAAAAATAATAACTAACTGTTTTATCTGGTATGCAAAAAATATTTTAAGTTCATAATATTTAATACATAAAGAATTTTTATTAAATTTGAGAATCTTAAAAACTATTCAATTTAATCGAACTCTTCCAATTAAAAAAATTAATTACAATAACACACACTCAGAATACAAAAACTAAAAATAAATATTAAAGTAAATCTTATGAAAAAAGTAAATACCTTGTACATAATTTTTTGGTATGCTCCGAAACTACTCCACATATTGTAAGGAGAAGATTTTTCTTTTCATTGGCAGTCATTGTCTCGTAGGTTACTCCACCATCGTGGTTTGCAGCATTCGAGCTGTCCGAGTTTATACCATTAGTGTTGCGGTTACTCCCACTATGTGTTAAGATATTTTTTACAATAAGTAAACAAGTATAAGTTTACTATAATAATTTTTGCTAAAATATGTTTTAATATAATTTTTTATTTATTTTTTTGTTAGTCAAAGCATAAGTAAAAACGATATAATAATTATTATATTAGATTTGAAAAGAAATAGTTAAATAAAAACTCTAAAGGAATTTATAAAGTTAAGAATACAATGATGAATAATTCTCTGTAGAAATTGTGCTAACTTAAGAATGGATTTCGCAGAAATTCTGCATGTCTAATATACTTGTGACAAAATAAACATAGAGTACATTGCAAATACATAAATGACAAGAAAATATAAATTGCTGAGTTGAATAATCAATCGAAATCTTGCTTTGTTGAATTGGCACTAGGTACCATGCATTAATAGTTATAAATATCAATTATTGTCTTCTTTGAAGTTATACTCCTTCCAGAAGAAATTTTTGAAGATCTTAAAATTAAATAACTCCCTTGAATAGAATTCATTAACAAAGATAAATTCTAAATTTACAATGGTATATTTCCTTTTCCATTTGGTTATATGTGTTCATATACTAAGTAACAATAATAAATAACAGTCTAATTTTTTAAACAATTTGAATTAAATTAAGAAATGTTATACATAATCAATCTTTGAGGTTATGAGAAATAGAAGGCTAAGAATGAAAGATAAATACATAAAATTAAATTTTTGTACTTAAATAACATATATAAGTACTTATTATCCTTGGTCAGGTACATATCACAAATCATACATCAATGATATTCTTAACAACGTATAATAAATGAGACAAGCCACATCATAATGTAATGTTGATAGTTATTTAACATTTTTGAGAAATCATAAAAGAATGAAACTAATATCAAGATTAATTAATCACTTAATTTTAAATCTTAACAAAATGCTAAGCTATGTATTTCATTAATCATTAAAGTAATGGATAAGAACAGACAGCATTTATAGATAGTTAAATATTTCACAATAAAGCTGCTTAATTGAAATAATGTATGGCTGTAAACATACTTGTGAACTTTGGATGATTTCTTAGCTCCATTGTTTCTCATCTTTTTTTTTCTACGATCACTACCTCCACTGCCAGACCAATCTGCATCATCATCATCGTCACTGAGGAGACCTGCATATGATGTAGGCTCTCTGCTGTTTGATGCTATACGTCTTGAAGCTATTCTTGAGCTATTTCTCCCCATACCTGGCATGAAATAATGTTTTTTACTAAATCTTTATTTATTTAAAATCTCAAAATAAAATACATCTAGAGATTTAAATAAATTTTTAATAAACCTAACAGAATGGATGAGATTAATAATGGACACACATTTTGAGTAAAAGTCCATTAAAATTTATTTAGATTAATTATTCATTATCATGCCTTTTTTATTTTTATTTGAGAGTAAATTTTGTATTAAATTTTGACAATTTAAAATGTAAAAAGGAGTTTAATATAGTTTTAATGAAATTTCACTAAGATATATGTAAAACAAAGAACTATTAAAATTAAACTGTTAAATTGGTTACAGATAATTATTTAAAAATGATAAGCATTTTAAAATTATGGTGTAAAATTGACCTAAACAGCAATTGCATATTAAGTTGCAATATTAACCTTAGCATTCTTTTTTTATTTTCTTTAATAGTTTTTTACAATATCTTGAATACTTTTATATATATAGATATATTGCAGTAAACGATGGCAATTATATTGTTACATATAAAGCTTTAATTTACTATGAAGCAAGATATTATTTTTGGACAATGGAATAAAAATGTCCTACATAAGTAGTCCAAAAGACAAATAATACATAATCTGCTATAATTCATGATTACGATTAGTTTCGTAAATAAAAAATTATCTGAAATAAAACTATGTTACAATCATAAAAAAATTCTCAAAATTTAAACACAACAAATAACCATATAACCTTCATATTTTAAGGGTTAATTGTGAAATTCTATCCTCTTTGTGATTTTGAATACTGCTTATTTAAAACTAAAAAAAATTATTAAGATTTTCTAAATACATCCCGATGCCTGATTAAAAAATGAAAGGTTAAGAGAGATAAATTAGTAAAAGAGAAGTTTACGGAAAGCATATTAGGTAAGAGCATGCGAAAGCATGTGTAAGTAAACGTGTGTATGTATGCATGCATACCCATGCATTTTTCCAGGTGCGGTGCAAATCTCGTTGCAGAAACGGGTCTTTCGCAGTTGGGGCAGGCGCAGTTCGAATCGGGTGTTTTTTTCACTATTGAAAATCCAAAAACGTCACATTCTTGCGAATTCACAACCATATATTGTTCATCTTCTTCTTTCTCACCCTCGATTAAATCGGTCAAACCCGTTTTGAGCCCATGATGAAATTCGAACAGAAACCCCATCGTGACGTCTTCGAGTAAATTTTCGTAAATATAATTTGCAGCATCCTCTGCGTTATTTTCGTTTTGAACATATTCGAAAAATTTTGCATTTAAATCGTTTAGATTTAATTCGTTTATTGTAGTATTCATTCTAACTCACACTCGATGCCGGTTCTTTGAATTGTTGATTCATAATATCAAACATAAACAAAGTCGATGTTTTATACATTAACCTTAACCACGCCAAATGACTTGTCAATAACAGCTGGTTTAGCCGGGTGTCAGAAAATGAATGAAAACTATGATTTTTACGCGTCTCTAGTAAAGGAATAGCGTCATCGTAATTATTTAGGCAATTTCCGTCACATATACATATTTCAGTATAAAACGGTTTTAAAATCAAAACATGATATGTTTGAGACTTAGTAAATAAAAAATTATGTCAATTAAATGACACAAATATTCCATAGAAAATCGTTTTTATAATTTCTTTATGTTTTCTTTTAAAATCATATTAGTTGTTTCTCAATACGAAAGTAGTAATTTCTAACATTATTAAATGTTGACATATTGATCTTTATCGGGAATGTTATTTGCTCAGTAAAATACGATTGTTACAGTAATTCATTTTCAATATGATGCAAATCAATTTTTGTTTTCACAAGCAATAATAACATTTTACAATGACGTAACGATAAATAGGGAAATGCACGTAGTCTAGTCAAATCTTAAATTATATTACTGTCTATGGGTATTACTATTGAAAACGTAACTGTTAAACTTTCGTCTTATAAAAAGGTATTCATCTGTATTTATATACGAAGATCCAATAAAACATATATGTTATATATAAAATAGTGATTGCAAATAATTATTTCTTTTACGTTTGAAATTATTACTTTTTATTAATAATTTAATAAATTAGTTTAACTTTATATTTCTTTTCAAGTCGCGTATTTATCGACTGTATACTAAATACGTATCAACTGAAAAATATGGTTTTATATTGAAATTTCCTGTTCTTTGCTACAATAAACCCCAAAGATGTAGATCTTACTTTATGTGTTTAAAATTTCAGCAAATAGCTAGTCTAAAAGGAGACAGAGACAATATCGGTATTAAAAAATTAAAATTGTTTCTGTTTTATAAATGAATATGGAGCTTTATCTTGATTTTGGTGTAAGATTTTCTATGTTTGGTTAAGCATTACGTTCAAAGATTATGTAGGCATAATATTGTCGGTTTTAGATTCTCTCCATCTCTATTGTAAGATGAAATAAGAAAAATATTGATTTCCTCCCCTCCTCCCCAGCAGGATAAAATGAAAGATATTTCTTTAAATTATATTGTTTATTGGATATAGAAATTAAAATAAAAATCAAAACGTATAATAATAATGACATTATTATTTCAAATTGTTTATGCCTATATTGTATAGGGATTTATAATCCCTATTAATTGAATCATTGATTTGTAGATCGTGGATTCTGTGTCCAAGTTTCATTATAATGTACAAAATTGAATTTTTTGAGCTAACTTAGGCTCTCTGACTTTCACTTGGGTCACAGAAAGTTGTCATCATTTATCATTTAGTTCTTTGGTGATAATTTATGTGAAACCCAAACTGTTTGTTTCATCAAAGATTTGATTTTTAGATATTATATAGTGGAAACTGACATAGGAAGAGTAAATTATTTGAAATATTCAATTTTTAAAAATGTTAATTCTTCTCTATTCCTCCTAATCCCGCTCACATAATATTTAAATGCTCCTTAATCTGTAGATCGATCCATTATCCTGGGGTCCGATCATATAACTTACATAGTATCAATGCATTGTAAGTTCAAGTGAATTAAAAAAAAATATGTACACACCACGCATGTACACACCAACAATAATTAAAATATTAAGAAAATGCATAATTAAAAATAGTGAAAGTAATGACTCAGTTGTGAAATACCCAAATATTTCCACAATCTTGATTCTAAAATCTTCACAGAATGAGAGAACAAGCTGAGATGGGGAAATACCTCCAATACTGAGTTAAACAACTTAATTTAAACAAAACTAACTATATTTTGAATAAATGCTAGGCTATATGTAAGTCTCTTCTTAGGTACTTGCAGAGAGTTAGATCCAACTACGCCTAAAATGAAAGCAAGGAGTGTATGAGATGATGATTTCAGTCATAATTTTAAAAAGAGATAAATTATAATCTTTCCTGTATTTTCTTTAACATATAACTTTATTTCTCCAACATATAACATATAAATGAATTTGTTTCCAATCTACGAATAAGAATGACAAAGTTATAATATAGTTGATTTTGTAGAATTTCCTGGAAGGGTCTCATGACAAATTCAAATATCCTAAATTCAGGTTTACAAGTATCTATAAAGTGATAGTGAAATAAGGGGGGGGGCTACCCATAACTATAAAAACACTCACGAGATGGAGTGCGCTAATAAATGTACATACTGCACACGCACTTCAATTTTTATATTTTATTTAGCTAATATTTTCAGAAACATCTTCAAGTCTTATCCAAAAAGCAGCATTTTGCAATTTTTAGGTCATTATCATTAAGAGATATAAGATAATTTATGAAATGCCCTTGTACGGAAACCGGTCACTGAGTAAGTTCACCTGTCTGCCACGAAGAAATCAGCCCCATTATTCTTTGAGCAAAGAGGGTTGTTTTCTCAGACTGAAAATGGTATATACCCCATATTTGGTCGCCATTATTTACGAGTCCACCTGTTTTTGTTGAACAGACTAATACATTTTCATGAATGAAGCTGTGTTATGATAATAACGGGAATATACATACAAATATAGATATATGTAACCGTCATTATACATGGCGTATATCCTTTCTTGTTATATGTAAAAATATAATCGTTTTTTCCTTCATTGCTAATGTGCTCATAATTTTTAGAGGAATTCAATAACTTATTAAATATGATATTATACTGATAGGTCGAAACATGGTTGTGTTTTTCCATAACTACCTTTATCACCAGTGATGTTATATTAAATAAACATTGTACCTTTTTAAAACAAAAAAGAATGACTTAGGTAATGCTAACATGCAGACCGTAAACAAAGAGCTAGAGTGTCAACCTTCTATACCTTTTTTATACAAAAGATGTATATACAGTCCTTGACAAATTATTAGGCGTACTGCAGTTCTGATGCAAAAGCATAATTAACAGCTGTAAAAATGGGCTTGGGATATTTTACTGGAATAAATCACTAGCATGTAATTAGAAACATAATAAGATATGTGTTGCATGTAATTATATATGTGTTGTTATAATTAAAACATATTATTGTATTAACTTTTAATGTAGGAACAATATTAACACTCACAAGTGTATTTTTGTATAAATATTTCGTTGAGTTACGTTTTCGTTGAGTTTTTGTAGCTATTAAGGTTTCAATCCTTCGCTGCATGTACATTGCACATGCTGTTAATGTATGACTGTACAATCTCCTGCATTTGTGGATGATGACTTCATACATGATTGATCTTTTCAATGAGATTTTTCTTTGATCATAGTTACTTTTTTATCCACTTCCCTCTTCATTAACTTCCACCCACTTTCAATTGGGTTCATATTGGGACTGTTACTTGGCGAATCCAACAGTAGGATATTTTGGTCATATTTTTTTTTTCTTTTAACAATCTGTAATCAGTAGTCATACTATAAGCGGATGTTTTGAGTGAATCCATTGACAGGTCGAGCCTGACTGCAGCGAGTCATCTATTCCATAGTCTTTACTGATCACCACAGGGCTATAAGATGTCTTTCCTTTTTAACCTCTTTGTATAATTTCTAGTTTTTAGCTCTGTAGCCAGCTTGTTAGGATGGTTTTCCAGTTTCTCATGGTATTTTTTGGTTAATTTTTGGATTTCCTCCATGACGGTATCCATTTACAGTTCTTTATGTATTTCAGCGTTCGTGACAAACCAAGGAATACCACTAATTGAGCGCAAGATAGCATTCTGCATCCTCTGTATTATGCTTATATTTGATTTACAAGTGCTACCCCAAAGTTGAATTCCATAAAACCAGACTGGCTTTAGGATAGCTTTCTATATTAAAAGTTTCTTGTCAATACTCACTTTGCTGTTTCTTCCCATGATCCAGTGTAGGTTCTTATAACGGATATTAAGTTCATTTCTCTTTGTCTTAATATGTTGTTTCCACATCATACGGCGGTCAAGATGTAGCCCCAGGTATCTTACATTATCTTATATTTTGGTCTTATAAATATACTTTGGTTGAATGTGCAATGTGACAAGGACCTCCCTCTTGTATATAAATAAATGGTTCCCCATTTCAAAACCATTTTCTTAACTGTGGAACCAACCAATTCTCTAGGACTTATTTGCTGACTACACTGATGATGGATCAAATCATAATTTTTGTCGCGTGTTTCATAAATTGTAAGAATAAAAAAATTTGACACAAAATGTTAAATTTTAAATTACCAATCTTCAAAACTCCACATTTTTGTTGTTATAATCTTCAGCCCACGTTTTGCTTTCATCGCAGTAGTCAATTTAAGCTTCCTGGCAGTTTGATGAGCCTTGTAAGGATTTGTCCTTAAATTTTTTGTGAACAGTGTACTCGGATATAACAACATTAGCTTCTTCCAGTTTAGATTTGATAATTTTTGTGTTGGAAAATCTGTTTTCCATGCAAATGTACTTGACAGATCTATCTAATCTACGAGTGAAAATTAGCTTGCTGCCCCATTTTTCCTTATCGGGATCAATCCTCCACATATATGGATTTTTTTCTCTATGCATTGTACGTTTGCTTCAGACACATTCAATTTTCGTAAAATTTGACGGCACGAATACATTTTAGTATTAAGAAAGTTTTTGATTTTAGCTTTTTTACGTGGCGAGAGGTCCTCCTTTTTACTTATGCTTGGAAAATTTAAAAAAATTTATTCAGTCAGAAAAACTGCTGATTTTAATTGAAATAAGCATAAACAAAATTAAATAATCCACAAATCTCCAAACAACCACCACCAGATCAAAAAAACACGTCTGCACATGTGGCACGCTAGAATGTAACAGTGGAAGATCAGTATTTGTTTGCAGCCTGGTATATAATAATATATAATAAAACAAAAATAGGTATAAAAAGGGATAATAATTGCTCTAATAACGACTATTTATAAACTATAACAAAACCAAATTGACCATAAAATATGTAATTATACAAATATTCTAAAAAATGTGGTGTACATCTAATAATTTGTCCAGGGACTGTAAAAGAAATAGTAAATACACTTATATATATATATATATATATATATATATATATATGTATATATATATATATATATATAAATATATATATATATATATATATATATATATATATATATATATATATATATATATATATATATAATACTACTTTTAAAATGCTAGTGACATGCCTATTAATATAAGGCTATTGTTTATCACATAACATTAGAAAAAGTTATTCCGCCATTCTACCTGGGTTGTCCTGGGGCCCAAAACATCCCCCCTTGTATAAAAAAGGGGACCTTCAATATCCACCATCCAGCGCACCCATATCTACCATCAAGCGCTTACACCCAACTGGCTTGGAGACTGTTCCTTTGCAATGAGTCCTTTAATATCTCCATTTTTCTAGAACGCACTTGGCAAATGTTTTAAATGACTCAGATATCGGTTGATTCTCAACCAAATTAATTATTAGAAAAATGCTGTGAAAATATGAAAATATTAAGACTTGGGGTAATTTTACATACCAGATAGTTTGTATTTTATATTATACTAGCTTTTGCTTGTGCCTTTAAAGAAGTAGGTATGCGTTTCAATTAGGTGAGTTGGGTAGTTATAAGGTAAATATTATATTAAACATAATTTGCCAAACTCTCAACAACTGTGTAATGTAATAGGGTAAATGTCACGAATTATGGGATGGTAGCGGCGGCGTATTAAATTTTTTATGTGTGGACATATTTTTTTAGTGTTTATGTTCACTGTTCTGATTCAGTAATAACCTAATTATATATAACTTACCTTTTAATCTGGGATGTATATTATCTGTAAGAAAAACTTAATTGAAATCCATAAGCCTGTTTAAGTGTGAAAGAAAGATCAACAAGTAAATAATGGATAATGTTTCGCTTTTGTAATATTAGTAGAGATACATACATATTTCATAGATAATATATATTTCATTACTACTAACTACAATACCTGCTTTGAGGCTAATTCTACAGAACATATCTAAGGTTAATATTATGCATATATTCCCATTTATAATATTCGAAAAGGCATTTATTTTTTTTAGTGCAACACAGTAAACGATTTTAAAATTATGATTAATTATCATTTGTACGAACAAATATTCTTGGAAATTAAAAAAAAATTAAAGAAGATTTTAGGTATATTTTTAAATAATGATTATCCAATGATAGGAATCTAATAATGAAAAAATTACTAGTGAAATTTTAGTTATTATTTTTGTGGCACCTCGGTAATTTCAACAGCAGTACGCTGGATGTACAGTATTAAAATTTTAAGTTTTAGTTCCGAGATGCAGAATTTATTATGAACATGTGTAAATCAAAAACTTCATTGACATTGTAAACTTTATAAATTGTGTATCAACTGATTCCTTTTTTGCAAGATGTAACAAATTTTTTGCAAGGCATAAAATTTTAAATAAAGCTTTAGAAAAGAAAATTGGTGATTTTATATTTTAGTGCTTATTACTGATGTTTAGTGAATTCGATATGAACAGTGAGGCATGAGGGCCCCTCCATGACCTTGACTCTCTCACTTGTGACATATTAAGCTTTAAAGTGGTGTACAATGTGTCCCTACCCCTCAAATTTTTCAACCATGGTTTTAAAGATTGTGGAAAAATTCTGTGTATTATTATCAGTTCTAAGAATTATTATTGTAGCTGTAGATTTATATAACAGTTCATGTATAGATTATATATAAACATCTTTTGCATTATCCTCGAACAAGCATCAGGATGACAAAGTGAGATTTATCTCACATTTCTTGATTTGGAGAAAACTTTTGACTCTTTTAGAAGGAAGTATCTGGTCCTGACTATTATCCTAAAAGTTGACTTCAACAAATATTCATGGAAGGTCACACACAATCATCTTATTTCTGAGGATATTACGGTGCATACAGATGGTTTGATAAGGCTACCTTCTGTCACTGCTTCTCTTCCTGACTCTTCTTGATGGCATAATGCATTGCTCAAACAATGGAGCGAAACAGAATAATGTTTCAGAGCTTAGCCATAATGCTATAAACATGTGCAAGCCAATTTGGAAATTACAATTTTGTATTTTTCAAACATTAAGGTTGAACGAATTTTTATTTAATGTATCGTCTTTAACACTTATTCCACAGCGGGTCTTGATTGCCACAATAGAAATAAATCCGGTCGAGTATATGTATATGTATATATATATATATATATATATATATATATATATATATAAACATTCAAACATGCAAAAGAAAATGAATTGACAAATCTTGTGGTGTGATGAATGTAGGGACAAATTTTCTTTGTGGTGTGATGAATAATCTCTGACTTTCACTACTATTCCCAAATCTGAAGAAATTTGTAGCTAAATTATAGCACCTCTTTATTTGACCCAAGAGCGTTTTGGGTAAAATGAAGAGGTGGTATCATTGATAAATGGATATTTTGAAGACCTTTTGGAATTGCACTTATTCGGGAAGAATCCAATTATTAGAGAATCATTGAACAAAGTATATTGAATTAAAGGGAGGTTACATTGAGAATTAAGTGCATTTATAAAATAAAAAACTCATTTTTCACTACTAAGATAAGAATTTTCATCTTTCCTTCGTATGTTCATATTACGTATTCAGTTTTTTAAAAAGGCATCAGACAAAATTTTCTTTCTGTTACTGTTCAGAAATAGCGAAAATGTAGTGTATTTTCCTAATTTTGCTCAATTCATATATTACTAGTAGCTTCAGTCTGCTTGCATGGGAAAGGGAAAAAATGGTGGTGTAATTTAAAAATTATTTGTCTTAGCCTTACTAAGACAATATTATACAGTTACTATGGAAATATATATTATATACTTATGTTCATTCTTATCTCTAACAAACCTTTTAAGTACCAGGAAAAATTTTGTTCGAAGATAAAATTATTCTATGTTTATTTCCATTATACAGGCAAACTTTTAGGGAGATTAGTGGAGTAGTTAACACGTGATTGTGAGACAATTAGATGTTTATAAAAAATATTCACTTTCGCGTTTATAATGATGCTTACCACTTAAAACTATTCATTATCATGTGGTGAAAATGAGTAATGAATGATCTAAATGAATACTTTGTTTCCTAAAGCAAAGCAGCAAAATTTAGTAATGATGGATTGAGTAGTAAAAGTAGATAAATAAACTCCCTTTCGCATTTATAATATTGCTTAGGGTATTGGTAAATAAAAAAACTAGTTTGTATTTTTCACATTATATGCACAATAGATATAACTGATAACTCATCAATTTTCCTTATTTGCTATTAGAATATTTGATGACTACTATATTACAGTGGTAACGTCATTTCTATGTATTTCTTACATAATAAAAAATGTATTTCTTTCATAGCTGAGATATTTTAGTGTTGAGAACCGCGATATGCATATTCTAACCATCTTTTTAGATGTATATAGATTAATATGTTTGTGTGTGCCTTATTCTCTTTCAGTGTTTACGGCAGGGTTCTTTTACTTTCATTTTTATTTTAGAACTTTGCTAATTACTGAACTATTGAATGATGATATCATACATTTGTATTTAGATAAATTTATGCAGTAAATTGCTAGGGTATATAGTCTATAAGTAAATGATCACCCTACCTTACTCCAAAGCGTGGAAAATAGATTATTGTATTTTATTAAGGGTAATCTATTATCTTGGAACAATTTCATTCTCCAGTACATGTGTAATAACCATTAGGATGCACATAATTTAACTAAAATAAGTCTACTCTGGTAGAAATATTTTTTTGAAAAAGTGTTGGTTATTCAAAAAAACTTTTAATAAGTCTGGTGACTTATAAGTGATATTTCTTAAATGATTTCGAACGAGGATTTTGAAGAGAAGTGCTCCGCCGGTTCTCTTCAAAGTCTCTTAATTCAGAATAACTTTTCTAGAATAACCAAAACTTTTTCATAGTTTTCCCTCTCAAATTTTTATTGAGTTCTGAAAGAATGATTTTGTATGTGGGCAAAGAAATATTTCCACCAGGGTATCAATAATACAATATATATATTCGTAAACGTATTTGTAGAGTATATTAGCTTTTTCGGATATTCATGAATTCTATTTAAAATAGTTTTTTTTATAAAATAGCCATTATTGTAATTCATTTTATAACAAATAGCAAGTTAAAATTTTTTTTATTATTTAAATACTCCTGTGATAAATATTTTTATGAATATGTGAACAGAATTTAATGTAGAAATTTATAGAATTGTTATAGTACTTCAAGGGCAAATAGTTATATAATTACTCTTGCCAGCCATAGAAAATGAGTGTTGTCTTTTATATCTAAAAAATTCTGGGTATCTTCAAATAAAACTTGACAACAGATACAATAATATCAGATTTTACACAACTCTGTTAATACAGTTTCTTGATTATTCCATTATTTTTATTGGTGAATGCCAGAAAGAAAAGCCACTCAGTACAATCTTTTTAAGCCATAAATACATTGTACAAAATCTGTTTAGTACTCATGAATAAAATCAAATTAATAATTTTGGTTTTGTTTTTATATTTGTTGATTTTTTATCGATAATTATAAAGGTTACAAGGATAAGTGCGTTAAAAAAAATTTGGATTATATTTTTTATTTTTGTTGTTAAAGGATATATAATTTTAAAGAAAGTATGTACAATATAAAATTTTACTATTTTTATTGGGAATTACTTTCTCGTACACAATTTCATTCATTTTTAACTTTTAAACATATCACACGAATATACCTGTTTTATGCAATTTTCGTTTAATACAATGTCTCAGGAAATTATCTGCTGTATTAAATAGGGTGTTATTGTAAGTGATATAATTAGTTATAAGATAATGTTCGTAGGATGAACAACTAACGTCTATACCTCGAAAGTTGATTTAAAAAATAATTATAAACAGGTGATTAATAAGTAGGTAACTATAGGTGATTAATAAGAGCTGGAGGACGATTAATAAATGATTAATGGGTAACAAGATGGTTTAAAAATGTATTGTCCTATGAAACAATATAAAATTGAAGGTGGCAGATCATGCCTAATGTATGATCTGAAAAATTTTTTGCTTCAGTCAAAAAAACAGCATTTTAAGTTCAAAAATTTTGCAAAGTGTTTAACCTTGCATATTGTTGAGGCTGCCATTTTATTTACATTGAAAATAATAGCACAGCTACACTTAACAATACCAACAATTATTCTGTTTCTCAGTTGAATCTGTTTTGAGACATTATATAGACCATGTGTTTTTTTTCAGAGCAACCTATTTACAATTTCTTCTGATTTTATTAAATTCTTTAAGATATCAAAAATGCCTTTTTTTAACCGTTAAAGTATATATAAAACTTATAAATTTGCTTGTTTGATAAATTAGTAACTATAGTTTGATACATATTAGTTTTCTAAACAGATTTTCAATAATAAATCAACTGACACTAATTGTGGACTTATCAATAGGAAGTATAAATTGTGTTTTTAAAAAATCTTCTATTTATTATATTAAAACAAGTTATACTCCTTAATACAAATAAACCTGACGAATGTTACAATAATAAAGAATATTTAGAAAGCAAATTCGAAACAAATGTAGTTGTTTGTCATAATTGTATAGTTAATTTTTTTTACATACTTTTGAACCTTTTTTAAAACTATTTCTTTGGTGTCCTTGAAGATGGATTCAGATTTCTTTCAATATATTTGTAGAAGACATATATTTCAAAAATTTTAATTTCACTTATGAGTTCACTCAGTTAACAAATACCTATGGAAAAATTTAATTTTATGTCTTTGAACTTCAATACGAATAAACCTGACGAATGTTACAATAATAAAGAATATTTAGAAAGCAAATTCGAAACAAATGTAGTTGTTTGTCATAATTGTATAGTTAATTTTTTTTATATTATTTTTACACACTTTTGAACCTTTTTTAAACTATTTCTTTGGTATCCTTGAAGATGGATTCAGATTTCTTTCAATATATTTGTAGAAGACATATATTTCAAAAATTTTAATTTCACTTATGAGTTCACTCAGTTAACAAATACCTATGGAAAAATTTCATTTTATGTCTTTGAACTTCTAACAAAATATTGATGTGGCTAAATGCATGTTAAGATGATGACATAACGAACATTTATCAAGTATGTCAAGTTATATCTCCACCGAATACGTAAACACTTTTATAAATATTGGATATCAACAACATAATTGTTGTCATTTGAATATCTTTCACCTTCTGACATAATATTGTTGCCGAGTTCAACGCCGTATCTCTTATCTTATTGTTTTATTTCACATTTTATATTAAGTACTCTGTGACAATTATGATAACATACTTTATATTTTTCTTAGATAATGCAGTTATAAAAGATGACAACAACAGCAGTTACCCTTAAGTATCTGAACTAGAAAGACCATTACATCAGCTGAAAATGGTATAAAAATTATAAAATTCATTTTTATTTATTTATGAAAAAACGCTTCATTTGGTTAACACATCATAACATTATAAGACACATTTTTCCAATAAATAGATACCCATCAAGTTATTTTGTTGTATGCTTGTAGATTTTCTGTACAATTCATTATATAGCAATATACTTTATTCGATATAAAAAAATAGACTATGTCAATGTTAATTACATATATCATGTTAATCCTCATTATTATGATTTATAATTATGAATAAGATAGAGATTATGGTTTTTTTTAAAGCCCCGTAATGATTTTATGTAAATTTTATAATGTAATCTGCATATGTTTTTATTCATATTTAATTTATATTTCAGGTGAGCTTCACATACCGTGGCCTCATGCCACCTGTCTTCACACCAATGAACGAAGACTTTACCATCAATTATAAAATAATTCCCGATTATATGAAGTATCTTGTTAATAACAATTTTAAGGCAATATTAGGTGAGAGCTGGTGATTGGTTCAATAATCTTTGATAATTTATTTTCAATCTTTGTATTTACATCATTATAACAATTGAAGAAAGTTTTATATAGCTTTTCCTATTAATAAAATGTACAAAAATAGAAATGTTTATTTGTTATAATCAGTTTGTATAAAAAAAATTGCTATATTTTGATGTCATATTTCATGAAAGAGAAATTATGTTTATTTTCTAAATTTTAAATATAGTGGTTATATCAACAGTTTCAAACCCGTAATCTCCATTTTATATTTGTTTAGTAAATGGAACTACAGGCGAAGGGCCTTCTTTAACATTGAGTGAGCGTAAGACAGTAGTAGAAGCCTGGATAAATGCAGCCAAACCATATGGTGTCCACGTTATGGTGCAAATAGGCGGAACGAACATGTTTGATGCTATGGAATTGGTAACGAAAATTATTTACCTTAAAAGTTTTATTGTTCATACTGTTCACTTGTCTATGGACAACATAGTTTGCTTTTTGAGAGAATATTTTGCTTTTTATAACACTATATAAGTGTAATTAAGGAAATTGTTTTTAAAACAAGTATCTAGTATCTTATATTCCTAAATGTTACAGTGTGAACAAAGCATTATGTAGGAAAATTAGAATTTTGATGTACTTATAGATTGAAATTTTTTTTTCAATATAATTCAGACATTATATGTTGCGTAAAAATACTCATTATTTTGTCATTAAAAGTCATTAAATGTTTTATCATTTTTAATTTAATTTTGGCTAATGCAGTAGTTTTTTTTGATAGTAGACCAGGGTATTAATGAAAATTATTTACTAACTAGTTACTCATTGTGCCTGCATCTGAGCAAAAAAAGGTTTTATTTTGATCTTTTTTTATATAATAATTATTGCATGTTATATTTATAATAATTATTTACTTTAGCTATGGCATTTTTAGTTATTTATCCTCTGCTTTAGTGGATCTCATTAGTGGTGAATATCATCAAATTTTTTAACTCTTATAACAAACAATATACTACAGTTAGTCAAATATATTCTGGAAATTTTTTTGCAGATTTCATTGCCATATAAAATGTTTTCGAATATTATTTTGATGTAGCTATAAAGGTTTAGTTTGTTATTCAAAAGTTATCAAAAATATTTCTATAGTTTGATCTTGCAACAGTAATTGGGTTTTAAAAAACAATCTACCATAATTAGCAAAATACACATTGGAACGTTTTTATAGGTTTTCATGTTGTTTATAATATTTCCGTATATTATTTTAATGAATTTATTATGGTTCAAAAGTTTAACTGAAAAATGTAACCACTAAATCATTATCTTTCATTATCGGCACCATCTAAGAATAAGTTATTTTTTATATCCATATGAACTCTATAAATTATACGATGTTGAAAATTTCATGTCAATGAGATAAAGAATTTTTGTGTTCAACTATAAAAAACAAATAAATTAAAAATATAAACAAAATTTTCCTCTTTGTAAAATTAGTACATAAATAAATATTGACATAATGGAATATTTTGCTAATCTTTATGCATTTCAATGATTTGTAGGAAACAAATCAATATAAATACAAATTCCAAATCAAGATAACAATTCAGTATTAATAATAAACAACAGAGTGTAGATAAAATTAATAGATAATATTATGCAATTAGTTTTGCACATGTTATTGACTGACAGCTCAGATATCTTATATTGACCTGTTGCGATATTTGCTGATAAAAATACCCCTTTCTTTTTAGAAAGCTGAAAATGTAAACACTTACAGTTACGTAAATAAATTAAAATTGTTTAGAAAGTAAAATTTTTGCTATGTTAATGAATTAGAAAATTATTTGATCAAGTAAACAGCCAATATGTTATTATTATATTACGGTTTATAAATGAAACTTAGAATGAGATACACCACGCCTTACAAAGAAAGGTTCCATAGTCGTTTGTATCCAATAAAATTGTTCTATATCGAATTTTCTTAGATTTTTGTAAAGCCATGATGGAAGCATAAGAGACCTAGTGGACACATTGCATGCCACTTTCAAGTTTGATATTTCACAAACGGGACGTAAAAACCAAAAAAAAAATAATAAAATGGTACTTTAATTACACCATTCATTGCGAACCCTGAAAAAATAAATTTTCGCCCACATCTCGCATGGCGGACGAAAATGTTTTGTAGGGAGAATCATCAAATTTCTTTTATTATTTCGCTACATATTGATTGAGATCACCATGCTAAGTATAAATCCATGCACATAGATCTAAAACTATAGAAACCATGGTGATACATATAAACTATAGAACTGACAGATGAATTGCCATGACCAAATGAAATAACCAATTAATAAATAAGCATTCCTTGTTTCACAATGGAACTCTAAAAAGACAAAAATGGAGAATGGATGAAAGTAGAACCATAGAAAATTTGAAATCTTTCTATTAAATGTTGGAACTTATCAATTATAAAAAAAATATAACGAGAGACTGGTTAGTACCTATATCATGTACCCTGATTGTTCTATCTATTCTATTAATTAATTATCAGGTACCAAAAAAGTACACTGTGTTATGCTTATTTATTTTTTTTAAGCTATATGTTATAACAACTTTAAATTAAAAAGTTCATAAAAATGTTCTAAATAATTTTAGTATGTGACTTTTTACTGCTTACTTAGAAAAGGTGTTGCATGTTTATGAGAGATCTAATTACTTAAATTTCATTTAGCGGTGAACACTAGTACCATCTGTAAGCATTGCCCTTTTGTAATATCATATACAAAATTTGTTTCATTCAAAAACCAAATTAAGGTATCTTGTTGAAAAAAAATAATAATAAACAGCCTGTAAGCAGAATTCAAATATACCTACTAATTAAAAACAGTTAGCTGATAACACTTTTATCATAATTTATTTTTGAAGATAACTTATCTATCACTTTTTAATGATAAACTTTATTTACGAGTAGATAATTGCTTCATCTAAACAGCTTCTTAAAAAGAAAATTGTTCATGTATATTGTATCTAAATGAAATATAAAGATTTAAAGTAAAGCTCTATCTTTGCTAACAGTCCTCCTGAAGATGTTGTAATACAACGAAACCTAGGTCGTGGTAAAGAACTTAAAGAAAGTAGAAATAACACTACATCATGTAGTTTCATTTAATTGTGAATAATGAATTTCTATAAAATTAACGCCAAATATATTCAATCATTGGATTGTAATTTTTATACCGCTTGATGTCGACATAATATTCAAATTTATCTTCAGTATGATTATTCAGATAGGCACATTGATAGGGATTTATAGTAGTTAGGGATATATAGAGTATAATAGTTATAGACAGTTTCGTCCAGCTTCTTTTTTCTAGGATGTAATTGAATATGATATAAAAGGTGGCCAGTTATGTTTTTCTTATTAGAATTGTTGATAAGTGTGGGATGGACTGCTTTTAAATAAAAACCACAATATATACAGCAAACACAAGATCACAACACCACAGTTGACAGTAGTTCGATAGAAATGGTACATAATTTTATAAATCATTCATTTTTGTTAGCGGTGTCAATCTCTCTGTAATCTTCAGACATCCTCTTTTAGTATTATGGACCTAGAATTTAAAGTCTACTTTTTAAGGAGATCGAAAAATAGGGGCTTATATTAAAATGAGGGTCGATTTAAATTTTCTTCTTTCTAAAAGTTTATTAAAGCTTCTAAGAAACCTTTGTAACACAGAAAATATTACTCTGATTTGAGTGTAATCTGTAACTTGAAACTCATACATTGACTGTCTTTTATATTTTTCAATAAAAACTTTATAATAAATATTTCTCTGCAAATTTTGGAGAGAGTAAGTTCGGTATAAAAAACATTTTTCTTTTGTTCATGCAAGAGCGAGATTTAAATATTCCAAAAATATTTGTTCAGGATTTTATGTAAGATATTTCTAGTGCTGTAGTTAAAAGTATGAAACAAAAGAGTTATAATGCATCTGCTATGGTCACTTCGAAAATTTTAAGTTTCTTTTTAATACTTAGCCGAAAATTTTCAATTCAAGTATTTTTCAACACGACATTGCAATCTTCAGTATGCTATATATGGGCAAGTAGGGATATATATGGGATATATGCCAGATTTTATATTTATCAGCTAAATTAGAATAAAATTTATATGTACATATGTATTTGTGTTTTATCACTTTTAAGTCAATTATAAATAAACATTATTTCAATTTATAACATATACATGCATTTTTCAAAATTAATTTTTTTATATTTTAGGCTAGGCATGCAGAAAGTGTTAAAGCAAACTCACTGTTGTCTTTACCAGAGCTATACTTTAAGCCTCAAACCGTCGAGGAGTTAGTGTCATATTTTGAGCAGCTTGCCAAAGCAGCTCCCAATACCCCAATTTTATACTATCATATCCCGGGTTTTAGCAAAGTTACAAGTAAGTTTTATTTCTTGTTAAAAAATAAATAAAAATCATTAATCAAACTGACTGGGACAAAGAATGAATAGAATAAAGAAATTATAATTTAATCTAACTATAATTTCTAACTGTTTCATTCTTTAACTGTAGTTTAAAAGTTATAAAAATATAAAGAATTAACAAAATAATTTTTTAGAAATGCACTTATTCCTAAAAAGTGATACATCATTGGAAAGAAATTTTAAAATATTGCAGCTTTTGGTTTAAAAATGCTGTTCCCATCATTTATTGAAAAAGTGAAAAAGGCCTAAACTCTAATTCAATATATGTATATGCCATGAGCCTTGAATTATGCTCTACTCAAAAAGATTCACAGGCTCCTTATCTTCTCTGGCTTCTTAAGTTGTTTACAGTCCCTTTTCGCTAATCCATTTTCTTCGAACTGCGGCTTCCTGACTCTCCAGATCAAGCAACTTACGCTTGACTAGGAGAGATCGGGATCCAATGTCGTTCTTGCATGGATCCCTAGTCACTGTGGCATAGTAGATAACGAAATTGTCGATACAAAAGCTCGGTTTAACGCCGTGAACAGAAACCCATGTTTCACTATTAATTTCATTGAAGATCTCCTTCCCATGACTCGTGTCTGGATGACATCTGACTGATGGGATATTTCCAGATCAAATCTTTTACAACCAAAACACCTTGGGTCTCAAAATTTACTTTCAATCGAAAGGAAACCTATGTGGTATCTTGCATGTGTTTGGGTCATTGTTCTTTTCCTACCCATTCGGGTAGGCTGCGTGTCAGAGAATCTTCAATTTGCGACTGTGGGCTTGGAAGTAAAACTGGTGTGGATTTAATCATCTCATTTTTGCTTGTCCATTAAATAATAGAATTTCTGAATTTATTTACAAATTACTAAAATATAAAATTCAATTGACCATTAACATACAATCCCTTTTGTCTATTGCCAACAAACCCATTTTAGGATTAATCATTTAGTTCATAAGAAAGAGAATAGAATCTTTTATATTCATATTCTTGTTTGTTTGTATATTTGTATATACTTATTTTGTACTCTCCTGCAAATTATAATCTCATTTTTTTTAAAGGTGGCTACCTTCTTACTTAATATTTGTTTTTTTGTATAGTTTATTCTTTTGTTAACACGCAACAATGACTGATATCCGAAATATAATTTAATTAGTGTTGCATAGTCTTTTTTCCGTACTTGACATTGGCAAAGGTTCTCTGTGGAGAGAACGAATGCCATATAATAAAAGATAAAGTTAAATATATTTATGGTATCTTCATAAGATGTCATTTCATTTTGAAACATATTTCTTTAAACAATGGTACATTTTATTTTATATTTTAGTGTATTCATTAACCAAAATTTCCATACTTAATTAATGTTAAAACATAATTAACTGCCAATTAAATTTCGTTATATGAAACTGATACTAATGGATGGCATTATGTTATTTATATAATAGAATAAAATATACAAGTGTTATTATATCAGATTGATACTAGAAGAAGACACTATGTTATTTAGATTATTCAATTAAGTTTCTACTAATTAGTCAAATAGATGGCGCTGTATTACTTTGCAGAGATAGAGTACATTTTCGCAGGTCAAAGTGCCAATTGAAAAGTGGATTTATTTTTAAAATGAATGTGATTATTATTGTATTTTTCTCTTGCATACTCCTTTCATTAACACAGCTTTGTTTTATAACATTTTCGTCAACACAGCTTTACAATTCACGTTTCTGACTGGCATTTGTCATCAGCGTTATTTTCTTAAGTTATGTTTTTTGTTAATTAGATTGAGGAAATTGAAACCTAACTTTATAGACTAAATGAAGGTAAAGTCTTATTTTTGAGTAGGTAGGGCTAATTGGCTGTATGTGTATGTGTATATGTGTTACATAGGATAACTTCTCTAAAGTCCAACAGGATTTAACGAATTTGGCATGGGTATTTCTTAGGTCATTACTTGATTCCAGTTTGTCAAAATCATGACAAAAATTCACCATCTTGGACTGCAATTTTGGAAGTTGCAAAAAAAATAATCATTATTAAATTGAAAACAATTTGAAAATAAGTATGGACAGCCATCTAGTGAAGAATTGTAAAACTACAGTATAATATACTGAGTCCATAATTTATAATAAGTTTTTACATGATTATGATGGTCACTTATAAAAGAAAAAGATGTCACTGTTAACAAACTTACTAAATTGTTTTTAATAAACATTTAAAACTACTTACCACAGTTCATCTAAATCTATCCGTAGCAAAGACATGATACAGCAAAGATATGATAAAATACATGCAGAAAGAGAGACTGACACTAGATTTTTTATAAATAAGTTGTAGGTGGAGGAATGACCATACTAATTTTTATATTAATCTAAGTAGATATGCTTTTTATGTTCTATCTTCTGGATAATCTTAACGGTTATTTTTAATTGCAGTTAATATGCCAAAGTTCATATCTGCTGCGCGTGAACGAGTGCCTACTTTCAAGGGCATCAAGTTTACATCTAATGACATGGATGAAGGTGGTGCCGCATTGACTGCAGGCCGTAGAGATCATGCCGTCTTTTTAGGAGCTGATACGGTTTGTCTTCAATTTATTTTTGACTAGCATAAGATTTATCGGTAGTATTGTCTTCTTGTTTGTTTCAAGAAAAGGTATAGTTTAATTAAACGTTACTGTAGATATCATAGTTCTAGAAGTTTTTTGATAATTCAGAATATTAATTTTGTGCATATTATGTAATTTTTTGGTCGTTATTAATTTAACATTCGTATACTTTTAAGCCTTGAGGCCAACGTAGTCAAATTGAGAGAGAAAAAATAAAAATTTTTATCACCTTTGCATTACAATATGTGCAAATAATATTATGTCACTATTATTAAAATATGTTTGCTCACTTAAGACATATTGGGAGTATGAGCTGTAATTATAAAAATTAATTATAAATATCAATATTATAATCATAAAGTATATTTAATTAATAAGGATATTTTTACGTGGTTTACTAATTATACAAATTGTAGTTTGTATATAACAATGACGTGCAAATATGGCAAAAGTAATAGTCGCATAAGAATGAATAAATTTTCACAGCCATACCCAAATCATTTTTATTCATTCACAATATTGTTTTTGACATAGTGTACAGATGAAATTTTTGAATTTGAAATCATTGCAGCTGGTTAATTCTAAAATATCGCCTATATCGTATTATCCTTTCCTCTTTAACCAATTACAATTTTTCACTTTCATCCCTCCATCTCCTTTGATTTCTAGTGTCTTATAAAATTGACATAATTATAATCTTTCTGTGATAATTATAACAAGTGTACATTTATGAAATACAAAATCTAGCAATAGGTCCAAAAAAACAAGTTAAAGATGCTGTGTGCTTCTAGGAGTTTCAAACTATTACACATTTGAATTTGTTTTGAATTAGTAATTAAGTAATCGAAATAAGATTATCTATTGGCTACTGAAACCTTTTATATAGCAATTTTAAATATGTATCTCATAAACATTATTTTAAAGAAAGATATTCTAGTTCAAATAAGTATGACAATTTACCCATACCAAGTTTTCTGGGTAAAATTATTAATTGATAGAAGTCACATACGCTATATGAAATTTTTATTAACATGACAATATGTTTTTATGATTATCGCATAGTTTAAAGGACATTTATTGAAAACAGACAGATATTTGAAAAAATAAAACAACTCCATTCTTAAATTTTGTTCAATTATCCATAATTGCATGCTGTAATTAATTTTTCATATATATTTTTATAGCCAGTGATATATGTATGTAATATGTTGATACATTTGTAACTATTTTGGTAGTATATGGAATAATGTTTTAAAACAATTATTTGTCTCATCGCAATTATTTGTCTCATCAAATTTACAAAATTTTAAGTTATATAATATAAAATTAAATACTGAATCAAGGAAATGGTATCATTTAAAATTTAAGTTGAATGCTGTGTTACTATTCTTTTTTTTTCTTGGATAATTAAGGTTAAAATGTAATTTTATTATATTGATTATAAAATTTTAAACATATGATGTCATCAACATGTAAATGTCTTTGGCAAAAGATCGCCTACTGTATTTTTCAGAAGGGACCCATAGTGGGTTTCATCTGAAAAATACAGCAGGGGATACTTAAAACTATTGTTCTAATTACATGTATCTCATTACATTATGGCTTAATTGATTTAAGTATATCAATTAAGTAAGAATTACTTCATAAGTTAATATTAATTTTATGGAATTTTTATTTCTCTTAGTATTCAGCTATAACATTTCATTGTCAAAATTTTTAGCTGACAGCACCTGCCTTCAGTTATGGCTTTGATTCAAGCATTGGCACTACATTTAACATGCAGCCAAAAATATCTCAGGATATTGCCCAGGCTGTCACGGACAAGAACTTTGAAAAGGCACTTGAACTCCAGCGCAAGCTTAATGGGATTATATCGGTACTCGCTGATGAAGGTATTTTGGGGGTTACTTACCATTACACATTCTTTCCTGTATATAATATTTCCTATTTGAATGAACTGACATTGTATAATATTCACATTCAATTAATGGCTAATTCAAAGAACATGGATATAATCGAATGATTTTTTTGTGTAGATTACACTTTTTTACCACAAATATCTGAGAATTATATTGAGGAATAAGTGAGAATTCTTTAACAAGTTTAAGACATGATATTGGAGAAGTCTACTTCACGTTGCAAGAAAAGGATTAAAGAAACTGTACTAAATAAGATTTTATTACAGAGCAAGATCGGCAGTGACCTATTCAATATGTTTTTAATAAATTTGGATGTATGCAACATTGCGAGGGCTTTGTTTCTGTAACTTTAACAAAGGATCATAAACACATTTGTATGGATGCTGACCTGTCTGTGTACACAATTCAAGTGTATGCTATTTGAAAGGTCACTATTTAAGCTTTGATTTTTACTATGGGCTCTAGCTCTTGACATGCTGGAAAAGTAAGGTATCTGCATCCTTAGATACCTTAAAAATACATTTATTTTTTAATGACATTCACATTTATATAAATGAAGGTTATTATTGCTGGTTATTTTTTAAGTTAAATAAATATGTATACATAGGATGCTTATCTAATTTAAAAAAAACCTTATTTTCAAACTTGACGTGAAAAATATACGCAATATCTTAATTACTACTGCATATTAAGTGTTAATTGTCTAAATAAAAAGGAACCTAGAACATTTATTTTTAGGTCAATTAAAACAGCAGTTTATAGAAAATAAAATATTTATTGAAGTTAATAATTAATATAGGGAATAATCTATGTACGTAAATCTATAGGAGAGTAGTGACCAGACTAGTAACTTGTTATACTATAAAAAATAGATGTGTCACTAGCTAAATATGCAGTATTGACGGAGCCGCAGGCATGTTAAAAATGTGGGTGACTCCATTAATTCCTCTAACCACCTGGGGCTTTCTTGGGTATACGATCGTAATCGTTTTTTTATTATTGTTAAAAAGGACTTGAGAGTTCATAGAAATTTGGTCTACAATTAATTAATTTTTTTTGTTCATACTATACTGGGTGACATTTTGATGAGTGACTGATTTTCAAGGATCGATTAAGGATTGGCAACTAATCATATAGTGAAAGCAACTTTTCCGAACATTCCTGCTTTAATAAAACACAGGAATGGTAGGAAAAGTTAAAAGAAATTTTAATTTTTTTTCACTATGTGATTTAGTTGCTGATTCTTAGTCACTCCTTAAAATTCTGTCACTGTCCAAAAGGTAACCTAGTATATCATAATTAGTTCGTTACATAAAAAATATGTTATTTTAATTTTTTTGTGTACCAGACCAACAAAAAAATTCATCGTAATGTTATTCTTCTCTGTTGTTCAAAATAAATTTTTTTTATACATAGTGATTTTTTATACGTTTTACACCTAGAACTAAAGTTGACGTCTGTCATAAATACAACCCATTCGCAGGGTTAACGAAATGAAAAACTAATTAAATTTTATTTTGAAAAGAAAATATTACAAGCAATAAACAATTAAACACTCCGTACATTCGACTCAGTGCGTGTGTCTTCACTGAGGGGTTTACACGCGCTCGTACGGCTTGAATACACGTGTATTTACTCAAATCACGCACGCATCGACATGATTGTGAGCCAACTAAGACTATACGGGTGGGTAATGGCGGGGTCAAGGTCACGCCCTCGAACAGTCTGGATTACGCGCGTAAAACTGTATTTATACAGTTTGATTAGTTTTTCTTTCGGATTTTAGACTTTGCGTATAAAATTTTTCCATTGTAGATTTTGTCTGATAATTATTTTAATGTTGCTAATGGATAGTATTCATAGTAAATATGCTGTAAAACCATGAAACAAAATTACGTCATACATTATCTTAGAAAATTATTTGAACACTGTGAATGGGTTATATTCATGACTGACATCAACTTTAGTTCTAGGTGTAAAACAAATAAAAAATCACCATGTATAGATAAATTGGTTTTGTACAGTAAATAATTTAATCATGTTACAATCACTCGTAAAAAATAATATTTTCCAAATATAGTGCCAGTTGATGAAATTTTAAGTGTGGCTCGTGTTGATTCAACCCTGGGTGCTATATTACCTACAGTTAGATAGATATGAGATAGATATCTGCACAGATACCTACAGTTCAATATCTGGTCAAGAGCAGTGTGCAGTGATTATATAGGAGAGAGTCTCTGCCATTTTGATCGCTATGTACTAGATGAATATTGTGTACGTGCCCTTATGTGCCACAATTTTATGCATCCGTGAAGTAATCAGATGTGACTAAATACATCAATATTTTTTAATTTTCATCTATTTTCTATTTGCACTGAAAGTATGCATTTGAAGCTTTTTTTTTAAATAAATGCAGTCATTTAAAGTGCTTTTTGTAATTTTGTCAGCTTTTACATGAATCGAATTTGACACATGAATGACCTCATTAATTATGAGGTCATTCATGTGTCTGTCTGTTACAACCATTTTTTTTCAAAAAATTTGACGTAATATTAAAACATATTAACCCGTATATATCTCAATGGCTGACACTCAAACACATTCATATGTATATTTTAAGGGGGGCAAATTAAGTACTCGAAATTTTTCTTAATTCCATACATATTGTGGGGTATCATTTGAAAGGTCTGATTACCAGAGACCCTTATTACCTGACACATCTTCAGAGAAAAACAGAAAAATAAGCAAAATGTACTTCCACCCTCGCCTCCTTATTTCTGAAATTATTCAAACTATAATTATGCAAAAAATCAAGGTATTTAGAAACCTATGCAATGGTTGAAGAAAAAATAAAGCGATTATTCTATACGTCATAATTTTTTATATATGCACCTGTAAAAGATATAGTAGGTAATATATACACCTTGTGAAAAATTAATATTTGTAAATAATTCACCCACTCGTAAATATTTATAAGTGACTAAATGTGTACGGAATTCTTGTAGTGCGAATCCTACTCACACTTGACAGGTTTATTTAATATACAAAAAAATGAAAATAAAGGCATTATAAGGACCCTAAAGAGGAAAATATCTCAATTCCTCGGGAATTAAGAAAGATATATCCATAATAAAAAATAGAAAAGATGTTTAAAACGGTATAGGTTTGGTTTGCATACATTGACATGCCAATTTGATCATGTTTACTTCATATACAACATTTTGTAGGAAGATATTTTTGAACATGAATGCATTTGTTGTATGCTTTATCTTTGTGAGCATGTTAGCCTCCAGTTTTGACGATAGAATTTATGGATACTCAGATAATTAGCAAGTAACCATGATTTTTGAGAAGAGGAAATCTTTCTTCAAAAACGATACCATTTTTAAAAATATTTATATTGATTGAAAGCCTTTGAAAAATTACATGCTTCTCCGTCCGTTGGTCTGTACATATGTACATACAAGGACATGCTATAGTTTGCAATTCTTGACTGATTTTGGTTAATTATATTATACAAGGGTTTTAAAATTATTTTTTCTATTTATTGGTTAATTAACAGAATAGAAGACTTCATTTTCACGATTTGTTAAATTTTTTTATAAATAATTTTCCACAAAAACTCGCTTTCTTTGGGTTTGACAAATGATCTTAGTTCTGTTTTATGAGGATCTTCTTATCCTACACACTATTTTTTTATCCAAATTCTATGTTTTGAGATTTTACAATTATTTGAAAAATAAAATATTATGGCTACTTTTCATTCTTATTTGATATTCCACATCTTCACAATTGATACCGTTCTTGCAATTATGTTTTTAAATTGCGCCAAAATCAGATATTCAATGCATCTAATGTTCTACTTTTCAAAAATTTCCAGTACATGTGTACAATCAACAAAGATCAGATATCTTTAGCTTGTAATTTCACACCATCTATCACCATTATTTCATTTAGACATATATTGCTTTCTTTAGAGAAATTTTTATTATATTCTCATTGCTTTTATCCTTTTAAATTTAACATGTTATGGAAACAAATGGACAAAACCACAGAGAATTTTTTATTTTAAATGCATATATAAAGTCTTTTGTCATGTTTTAATATATATTTTTTTATTTCAGGAACATGGGTACCTATCATGAAGGCAGCTATGAATATGATGACTAAAATTAATGTAGGACCGCCAAGGCCACCGCTTAAGGCATTGTCCCAAGAACAAATCAATCGGATTACTAAGACTCTTAAGGAAAGAAGTCTTTGGGAAACTAAGTGAAAAGGGGTCTCAGAAAAGGGTTCTTTCATTCGTTTGGTGGTTAGAAATATTTAATTGAATTGTAGGTTAGGTATAGGAATGGTTTTTGAGATATGATCTGTCAAAGTGGTTGAGACTGGCACGTATCATAAAATAGATTATTTGACAATTTTTTTTATTATTACTAAAATAGAATAAATAATAAGATTAAAAATGGTTAAAATAAATATATTGTACCTAGGACTTTTCATTACAAAATATAACGACTTAAAAACTGACGAACTATGTTTCATGCGAAAACACCCCATAGAAAACAATCGGCCCGTATTTAGTATTCATTAAAATGGGAGTTTATTAAATATCTTTAGTATCTTGTTAAATATTGCATTTAAGTTATATATTGCATGTTACAAGTTTTTAATTTTTTGTGTGGAAAATAAATTCATAATAACTTTTTCTATAGAGAAAAAAAATGACACTGTTTCCTATTTAGAAGTTTCGGTTAATTGTTTGTTATACGCCTTATTTTTTTTCATTCCAAGGGTTTTTTAAACCTATTCCACAGTTTTAAAAAATCCTATTCTTGAAAAGTCGAGTTGGAAAAACTCAATTACAGTCATGAAATCAATGCGTTGACAGATATTTTTGGTTTTTGAATTACATAATTTAAGTTTATTTTTATTTCAATCTTATTTAAAAAGAAATAAGATTGAAATATAAATAAACTTAAAATGATGTACTTCAAAAACAATATATTATACAATATATTTAAATCTTATTAAAAAGAAAACTAATTAAAGCTAATAGTACATCTTGTAAAATTGAAGATTACATAGAAGTATTAGGAATATATGTATGTAAAATATTACTTATCCGCCTAACATTTACGTTTGTGAGTTATAATTTGAACTATTTGTCTGATTTTATCTCTGAAACCGTTCCTCTGTTCAAATTAAATTGTTTATCAATGTTATTGTATTATCATTAGGTAATATTTAAACTACAGTTTAATCATAATTTCTTGCTATCAATTGGGTGATTTTTGGACCAATTTTCGTTGCATATTTAAAAATAACATTTGTTAATGTACATTGCAAAAAAT
The DNA here is from genome assembly GCA_039881145.1 of Druceiella hillmani. Classification (NCBI taxonomy): domain Eukaryota; kingdom Metazoa; phylum Arthropoda; class Insecta; order Lepidoptera; family Hepialidae; genus Druceiella; species Druceiella hillmani. Next base: position 3,521,219 of record JAYKKI010000040.1, on the reverse strand, counting down.
ATTTTTTATAAATAAAATAAAAAAATGCAGCTTGAAAAATATTTTTAGTATTTTATTTGTTTTACGTTGAATACAAATGTGACTAAATAACATCATGTTATATAATTATGATATGTGTGATTCATATATCTAACTCAAAGTTTAGTTTAGAATTGTATAAAAACTAAAATTTATAGTATTTTTTAAATACAAAAATATTTAGATTTGCCATGATATAAATATGATTCTGAAAGAATAAAAACTATGCTGTGATTTAAGTTTTTATTAGTTTAAGTTTTAATGTTAAGAAATTGTTGTTTTTAATATTAAGAATAGGTAAAGACATGCAATTGAATATTTTTTATTATATGTAATATTTTACGTAACAATAAAGATTTAGATTCAAGAATATGAGGTAGAAACTTGAGAAATTTGTTTCGAGACACATTAATTGATCATGCATGGATAAACTAAAAGTAATAATCATTGATGATCAATTTTAAATGTTGATGTGTATAAATAACAAATTACTAGCTTGCTTTTCCTTTTTTAACATATCCACACAACCTGCTAGATTTTTGAGAAAAATAAAAATTGTTGTGTCATTGAAAATAGATAGTTACATTTAACTACATACAGTGTGCTGTCATTATAATAGGTAGGGTTTTTATCTGAGACAAACGAGGTTTAGTTTAAAGAAGGAGACATGCTATTTTAGACATTTGCGGAGAGTAAGAGACAATATCATAGTTTAATTACAAAACACATTTATAATTTAATAGCAATATATATTTATAGCTTTATGGCTTAAGTGGCTGTAAGATAGCAAATATATGGTGCAGTTTAAAAAGGAGGTATGCTATTATAGCCATGTACAGTGAGTAAAAGAGATAAGTACTAAATAATCCTAATTACCACACCCAGTCACAAAAAGGTGTAAAAGGTGATGTGCCATAAAAGGTGATGTGCTATTATAACCATTTGCGGTGAGTAAGAGGCAATTAGCGAAATAGCATAACATCTTCAGCTTTAGTAACTTGGGACTGGTATTGACATATCATCGACATGTGTCATGCGTAATTTAAATTAGTGTAGTAGTCATAAAGTTATTGAAGTGATTTGTCAACACTCGTTTTTATTTTAGAAAGGTTAGGAGAAGATGATAAAATCAAGCTTGAGGTGTAAATGGGTTCCCTCTATTTTATGAAGTGAAATGTAATTTATAATTATATTTCATGCAATATTTAAAAAATTAAAATTAGTACTATCAATGTTTTTCGTATCATTTTCATAGGTCCAGCGTCTTGTTTTACTGCCTATTTATGACTTTTCATTGGCTGCTTATGTAGATATTTAGAACAGAATAGTCTCTTGTTTTGTACTAAGTCATTTTTTCTCTTTTATGCTAAGCTGCAAGTCAATTTATTCAAAAAGTATATAAATATTTATATCAGGAATTACATCATATGTTTATTTGGTATTCTAAGTCATTTTTTCACTTTTATGCTAAGCTGCAAGTCAATTTATTCAAAAAGTATATAAATATTTATATCAGGTATTACATAATATGTTTATATTTATTTGGTATTCTAAGTCATTTTTTCACTTCTATTGTAAGCTGCAAGTCAATTTATTCAAAAAGTATATAAATATTTATATCAGGTATTACATAATATGTTTATATTTATTTGGTATTCTAAGTCATTTTTTTACTTTTATGCTAAGCTGCAAGTCAATTTATTCAAAAAGTATATAAATATTTATATCAGGTATTACATAATATATTTATATTTATTTGGTATTCTAAGTCATTTTTTCACTTTTATGCTAAGCTGCAAGTCAATTTATTCAAAAAGTATATAAATATTTATACCAGGTATCACATAATATGTTTATATTTATTTGGTATTCTAAGTCATTTTTTCACTTCTATTGTAAGCTGCAAGTCAATTTATTCAAAAAGTATATAAATATTTATACCAGGTATTACATAATATGTTTATATTTATTTGGTATTCTAAGTCATTTTTTTACTTTTATGCTAAGCTGCAAGTCAATTTATTCAAAAAGTATATAAATATTTATATCAGGTATTACATAATATATTTATATTTATTTGGTATTCTAAGTCATTTTTCACTTTTATTCTAAGCTGCAAGTCAATTTATTCAAAAAGTATATAAATATTTACACCAGGTATTACATAATATGTTTATATTTATTTGGTATTCTAAGTCATTTTTTTACTTTTATGCTAAGCTGCAAGTCAATTTATTCAAAAAGTATATAAATATTTATATCAGGTATTACATAATATGTTTATATTTATTTGGTATTCTAAGTCATTTTTTCACTTTTATTCTAAGTTGCAAGTCAATTTATTCAAAAAGTCTATAAATATTTATACCAGGTATTACATAATATATTTATATTTATTTGGTATTCTAAGTCATTTTTTTACTTTTATGCTAAGCTACAAGTCAATTTATTCAAAAAGTATATAAATATTTATATCATGTATTACATAATATGTTTATATTTATTTGGTATTCTAAGTCATTTTTTCACTTCAATTCTAAGCTGCAAGTCAATTTATTCAAAAAGTATATAAATATTTATATCAGGTATTACATAATATGTTTATATTTATTTGGTATTCTAAGTCATTTTTTCACTTTTATGTTAAACTGCAAGTGAATTTATTCAAAAAGTATATAAATATTTATATTAAGTATTACATAATATGTTTTTATTTATTTGGTATTCTAAGTAATTTTTTCATTTTATGTTTAGCTGCAAGTCAATTTATTCAAAAAGTATATAAATATTCATATTAAGCATTACATGTGTTTATATTTATTTGGTATTACATTTAAAATTTATTTTTTAATTTTCTTTTATTACACAATTTATATATGAAATATTGATAGTTACTAATGTATTTATTTTATTTTTCTGGTATTTGGAGAAAAATTAGTCAAAGCTTATTACGTTTCAGAACATTTTTGCGATGATGCATTTCTTAAGAACATTGAACATGTATTAGAAGCTGTTCAACGTAAAATGATTAACTTCTATCACATACCAATAGAAGGCTAAGCAAACCAGGGACTCTTAGAAATATTAGAAAATTTAGGTTATCAAGTTGTTTTAGAGCATGATGACAATGGCGGCATTGACAGTGACAGACAGGATACAAAGGAACATTCAAACCTTTGGGGTTTTTAGTGAATATATTGAGTTACAATAGATAATGGTTTGATCTATTTTCAGTACCAGTTTGGATAATTAAATATGCTACATCTATGTAATAAGTGGTTCTTTTGTATATTAATTAAAATTTATAATACTAATGAATCCTTTAAAGTTTCAAAATTGTTGTCTAAATAAAAATATAGACTAAATGGTATTTTATATTATTATTTAGTTTACATTTTTATTTAAGTTCCTTCAATTGAATTCTATACAATGCATTCTTATAAATGTTTAAGATAGAATTATGATTAACTTGTACTATACAATTTGTGTAATAAATGTGGAACAACACACTTTGGGTACATGGTACAAATGTATAAGAATGTGTAAGATGCTGTCAGTGATATATCATCAGGGATAATGCAAAAGCGCATAATTAGTATTGGTAAATACTGCTGAATTAACAAAAGTAGTCAAATTGAGATTTCCCACTAGCGCATTCCTAACATTGGTTGGTACCCCGTTAGTTCACAGGATTTAAAAATCAACAAATAGAAAGCCATAATTTCGCATCAAACCTATACTTCGCATCAAACCTATACTGTATCTATTTGATTGAGTTATCGGATTATAGTTAATCGGGCGACTTGTCGTCACATGATCGATGGTGATGAATATTCAAAAAAAATCTTACTGAAAATTGTTGCTTTTTTAAATAAGTAACTATTTACTTATTTTTATAGGAAACTTTAAAAAATTAGTATATTTTTTTGTTAACTTTATTCAACAAACTATTATACGTTTAGTTAAGTGGATAGGGTGTTATTATTTTTTATTTATATTTATATATCTAAACCTTACTAGAACTACCTTTAAATCGTCAGTATAAGCTAATAAATTTTACGCCATTGGCACTTAAACTTGCATTTATTTCTGAAAATATGAATTATTCAAATTTACACACATGTTTTACCATCACCATATAATATTTTACACCATAGTAAAATTTATTATGACAATGATAATATATATTTGTTTTTCAATATTTAAAATGATGGATGATTCAAACCATCACAAAACATATAGAAAATTTAAAAAAAACTGAAGCTGATCTTAACCCCAAAGTTACAACGTTTCAAAAATTACAAGAATTGTGTCCTGTGTTATTAAAGAAGAAGAGATTAATTCCAATTAAGAAGCAAGAAAGTAGGTTCATAAAGGCCAACAAACGTACCAAAAATCTTAAAAACTCTGTTCTTAATTTCATTCTAAAACCAGCACCAGTACTTACCTCTACATGCATTAGGTATTACTCCAGAAGATGAAATTCTAGCAACTTGTGAAAAAATTTAATAAATTACCATTTTACCATACCATTTTAACAGAGTTTTATGTGTAAAATTTATTTTATTTTTCAAACGTCTTTTCAGTTCTCTATCTTTGAGAATAGGAAGTAATCACTTTGTGCTAAATCTGGTGAGTATGGTGGAAGTAATTCATATCCTAACTCATGGAATTTTGACATAGTGATGATGCAAGAGTGCATGCATGCATTATCTTGAAAGACATTTTTTTGGCCAATGTTCGCCAATAAAGTCACCTTAGGTTTCTTTGGCGCAGATTTCGCTCACAAAATTTTCTGTTTGGACTATTTTTTGATCTTTGGTGTGCTGTGATAAATCCAGGTTTTATCTAAAGTTATGAACCAGTGCATTTTAACATTTGTGTTTTAATAGAGTGAGTTTTAACATCGCCAAACATTTTTATGCAGTTGTTACACATGCATGTTTAGTGTCTGATCTTGCAGAAAGCTTTTTCATATCCAATTGTTAAAATATTCTGCATCTGTTCAATTGAGATGTCCACAGTCTCAGTGAAATCAAGTACTTTAACTCTCCTGTTGTTTATCATAATATCGTGGATTATTTCAATAATTCCTGACGTGGTACCTCATTTGGACACAAATCACATAAGTTGTTCTATTCAATGGCCACCATTCATAAACTAAATCACGTAGCGATTTGACAGTCTAACAGTACGGTTTTGAAATTTACGAAAAATATCACTTTAAATACTGGCAGCGCCGTCTCTGGCTTAGGCCAGGTACTTAGCAAACAGCCCTGGTATATTAATTGTATTCACTTCCTCTAATTTTTCAATAGAATAAACAAATTAAGATGACTTTTTACCAGAAACCCCCATTAATGATGAAAGATTACCTAATAGTTATGGATGTTAGCCCTACTATATTGTCAGAACAAAGTGATAAATTTTTATGTTTTTTATTTTTAAACTTTATTTAACAAACTATTATACTCCTGGCTAACTGAATGGGATTTTGTTATTTTATATTTTTATTAATATATCTAAAATGAGTCCCTTTCTATGTACCTTATTAGAAATTGTACTAATTTAACTGCATCTCAATCATCACACTTAAGTAACCGCTCAGCTTATGTAGATCATGCTGAAATTTCGTCATTAGTTATAGATTTGAGTGGCACGTTAAAAACTGATCTGCTTACATCTGAATCTCCATCAAATACCCCTAATATTGATATTAGAGTTAAAATTATTGAAGATTTTTTTTAGATTATTCAGTAGTTAATCCAGTAATGTATTAAATTTTAGATATTGTCACAACCCAATTTAATGAATCGATTTTATGGATATAGTTTCCCGACCATATGACTTGCCCAGATTATGTTTTGAGTCCTACTCATAGCGGAGTATCATATAGTTCCTATATCATTTCCTATATATAGTCTATAGTTCATCTGAATTATTAGCAAACAGTCCCATATTGTCTGCAAACCTCAGGTTATTTAAAGGTGCCCCTGTATATTATTAAAGCTTTATTTTCCAAATCCATTTGTTTCACAATGTCTTCTACGATGAGGGTAAAAAGTTTGGGTCATATACAGTGAGTGGCCAAATTATTATACTCAAATTATTTTTTTTAAATAATTTAAAAAGATCTAGCCATAGCTTATTTTTATTTAGAGTAGTAGGTATATTATTCTCTCATTCTAATTATTAAGTACACATCTGGCAACACTCTACGTAACTGGCATCACTTTAGTTTTATTTTTTTTTTGTTTTCAATGTGACAGACGTCAGTGTTAGTGTCTGTTAAAATTTCAAATTGCAAGCTTATTCTTGTGTCATTTTTAGCAATAAATAATCGATTTTATGTGTAATACTAGGTAAGTGTTGATTTTTTTAAAATGTTTTTCTAGTGTTTTTATTTTTTTATGTGATTTTTATAGAAATAAATTTAAAAATTTGCCTTGCATAGAGGGAAGTGTGCTGACTTCACACCAAAAGCCAAAATTTCCAGAATGTTGGATCATTGTGAATATATCCAGCGTCAAATAGCTGAGTTACTAAACATTTCACAGTCCGGCGTTCGTAATATTAAGAAAAAATTGGATGCTGAAAAACCGGTTGAGGCGAATCGAATGGGTAGATGTGGCAGAAAGTGAATCACTACACCTTGAACGGAGTGGGAAATTCGTTGTATTACTTTAGAGAACTCTCGAAAGCCTCGGCATATTCTTCAAAGAGTTTTAAATTACTCTGGGGTTCAAATATCAGAAACGGCTCTCAGAAGAAGATTTGTAGAGATGGGGCTGAAATGTTGGACCACAGGAGAAGCCGAAACTTACAGCTGTTATGAAAGCTAAACATCCAGCCTGGGCTAAACATCACCAAAATTGGACACTGAAAGACTGGAAACGGGTATAATTAAAATACAATAATTAATGTGGTATTTTTATGATTACTAAATAAAATTTTCTTTTTGCAGGTTTGCTTGTCAGACGAGTCGTCTATACAAATACTTCAGGCCAAAACTGAGTTTGTTAGACAAAGGGCTGATGAAAAATTTAAGGAGGACTGTATTGTAGAATGTGTAAAACATCCGACTTTGGTGATTATAAGTGAAGACTTTGGTGATGACAAGGGTACAGGAACAGGAAGGCTATACATCGTTCAAGGAATGCATCAGGACCAGTACAAGAAAGTTTTGATGGAAAGGCTGGCTCCACAGACAGCAGAATGTTTCCCAAATGGAAATTTCATATTTATGCATGACACCGCACCCTGTCACGAGGCTAAATCTATCACCAAATATTTAAAAGATAATAATATTCACTTTGGACCGACCTGGAAACTCCCCTGACTTGAATCCCATAGAAAATGTGTGGACAGTCCCTAAAACCGAAATAGCCAAAGAAAAAATTGAAACCAATAAAACAGAGTTGATTGGGAACATCATAAAAGCATGGCATAACATTCCGTACTGCAGCAAGTGGCCATATCATGTATCGAAAGCATGCCACGTCGCATCCAAGCCGTGATAGCAGCAAAAGGCGGCGTTATCAAATATTAAATAATTATTTTTTATATTTCTTTTTAGGATAGATCATAAGGTAATTTAAGTTTAAAATATTTAATTCATATTTTAAATATATTTTAAACGTGTCTAAAATAATAAAAGTATGTTACAACAATAAAAAAGTAAAAAAGGTTTGTTTGAGTATAATTATTTGACCACCCACTGTAGATATGGGTTTGCCATGTGATGATGGTATGGACACTCTCTGATAGATTGCTTACGCTCTTTCAATAAGCACCCTGATAGTCAGGACTTGGGCTAGCATTTTGAAGACATGTCAGAGTAGCTGACTTATGCTTTTACAATAAGCACCCTCGTTGTCTTGTGATCTAGCATTCTGAAGTCATGTCCGAAGCCTGCTTGCTCTTTAGGTCGGTCTAACTTGGCAGTCAATATATTATCTTTAGGTTAGTCTAACTTGAAAGTCAATCTATTTTAATTATCTTTAGACAATACTTTGTAGTTTGAAATTATTCAGATAGTTTTACATACTTTCTTGAACATCAAGATTACAATTGGTGTTTCCAAGTGCTTTGGTATCCAGTGTCGGACTGGCCATATAGTTGGTGTTAGCCAGCCGGGCACTAACCTGCACGGGTCACTGACCCTAACTACCCTTTGGCAACTTACATGTAAACTGTTCATACATATAGAGAAATGAAGCGGCAAAATATGAGAAATGGTTGGCTCTCAGGCCATCTCTGAAATTTCCTGCTATTTGCAAGCTCAAAGCGCTCACAGGCTACAATAGCCTTTCCATACCTCAATTATGTCTTTAATTTCTGTGTCGTTCCTTTTGAATCATTAATTTTTCATGCCTTCGGTTTAAACTGATGTGTTAAGTCACACCGTATCACGCAGGTCCTTAGTTTCAAATCTTTTGGAGTGTTTTTTAGATCTTTACAAGTTTTAACTATGGTTGCTTTACGGATCCTTTGACAAGCTGCTTGAAGAGACGTGTTTTTAGAAGTAAGTTGTTTAATGTTGTGCCCTTGGCTTTAAAGGATCTACATTCGTCAATAAGTCACCGCGAGCCCACCGCGTATATATAATAGATCACCGCGACCATCATTAGTATCAGGTTCTCTTGTCCAATTTTTCATTTTACACAGAGATTTCTTATCAATAATTTCCAAGCATCTGCCCTTCTTTTTGGCTTTAGAATTATAGAATTTTATTTGTTGGTTACCCACTAGCAGTTGATTGTCAGAATGACAGTCTGTACTAGGCAGAATACATACGTTTGTGACCAAGCTTCTCTATCTATATCTTATCAGCACATAGTCAATCTGATTTCGGCGTTTGCCATCAGGAGATATCCAAGTATATGTTGGCAGCAAAATTCTGCTAAACATTCCCCTTTTGAATTATGCACACCAAGTTCATCTTTTTCTGCTATATATTAGAAGCCTGAGTCATTGCTGGTTATACCAACTTTACAGTTAAAGTCGCCAAGAATGATAAAGGTTCTTACTTTTGTATTTTGGCTATTAAAGATTCAAGTTTTTTGTTGTATTTTTCAATATCTTCATCATTGGCTGACGATGTGGGTGCATATACCTGGATAATATGCAGTGGAGTTGGTGATGCACAAAGTTTTATGAAATTAATCCTGTCACTTGTGTGATTGTAACCTAATACACATTATTTCAAGTTTTTTGGTGATGAAAACTCCATAATTGCTGCTATTGCCGTTGCTCGAAAAATAGATGGTCCGCTCTTTGGTATCAAAATGGTGCCTTTCCTTCCCATAGGTTTTGCTAATTCCTGTTATTGTAATATGGCAGCGTTCCAGCTCCTGCTCTAGAATGTTGATTTTCCCAATGCCAAGAAGTCCTTGTACGTTCATTCCAGTAGTATATTTGATATAGATTAGGTGATTATCAAATAACATAAAAACTCCACGTTGAGCGAGGTCACAAGGTTAAATTTTACAGCACGATCTAAGTTTGTACATATCAAATCTTTGGCAGTTTAGAGTTAATATAGGTTTATGCTATGATTTTGTCATTCACATTACAAACCAGTTATTGCAAGTAATTACGAGGAAAACTTGTACAAGTGGCCAGCCTTTGGATGTATTTTTATTGATTCATAAAATTTTGTTTTTAAAGTAATAAATTTTCCGTAATGCAAGAAACAATTAAATTCATAAATTTGAAGCTACCAATGAATATTAAAATTGTATGTGTCATACAAAACTTTTTGTGTTTTAATGCATCTCTTCACGAGATTGGAACTTATATGTAATTAGATGATCTGTAAGAGATAAGAAAAATTTCAGCAAAAATTCAATGTTTTCTTAATTACATTCTGTATTCAATTGAATGTTGATTTTTAATCTTTGTTGTCTGCTAAATTCTGGATTTTGAATGAATTTTTTCAAATCGTTTTTGGAAGGAATTTTTTTCAATTAATGACCATTAAAACATCAAAAATTTTAAATTGATATCTATTCATAATGTGATCATTGTAATGTAGCCAGAATATTACTCCACTACACAAACAAAATTTTATCCAAATTTATTAACGATTTGTTGCTTGGCAGTAATGTTATTAGGTTACAAACAAACCATCTTTCGGATTTATTATAACGTTTAATAAAATGCACTTAAATAATTTATAAAAACTGAATATATTACATTTTTTTAGTTTTAATCAGTTTATCAATTATTTTAGAAATACATGAAAATATTTACATCATTTTTGTAATTACCAATATAATGTTTAATAAAACTTTGCTACAAAATTTCGAAATGCTTCTTGAGATATATTACAATCGGCGTATGTTTTCACACAATTTTTACCATTTGATCCCGCCTTTATAGATTCTGTCATAAATGTTCCGTTCAGCATTTTTGTTAATAAGGGATTGCTGAAAAAAAATTGTTACATATAATTTTACATAAAACACATTAAATTTGCTAATACGTAGTGCAAAACCCTTCAATTAATTTATTATTGACAGCAAAAAGTAAGTTTAACTTTGTCCACTTATTTTCAAAACTATGTATATTCTTATTATCTTATATTAACATTGCATAATATAATGTCCAACTGTCTATTTGTTAATAGCATTTAATTTCTTACATATTTCTAGATTTACATATAAAATATGGGATTTTATTAATTTGTATGTGGTTTTTGTTTCTTGTTATTTCTGGGATCAGTCATCCTATTAGTGTAATTTATTAACTTATTCACGGATAAGTGATTATTGTTGTCAAATAAAAAAAAGTTCTCTCAATATATATATTCAGATAAATATATAATGGAATAAGGAATTTTTATACATACAATTAATTTCAAATTTGTAACAGTACAAACAAACTTTGAAAACACACAATTTTCAAAAGATCATTTTTAAAATTTATTTTTGAATCACTTCTTATAAGTTTTGGTACTGTAACTTAATTTTATCTAAGGTATTTTATTGATTACATTTATTCTGAAGTTTGCTATCATGAAAGTATTATTTCGATTTGTATGTTAGTAAGTTCCTGGTGCCTTTTTCACGTAATGACACGGTCGTGGCTAATATATCCTTGTTATAATGGTACATAAAAGAATAAGTAAATGGGCTACCTTAATATTTACATATTAGTTTAGAATTGTCTTCTGACTGTATCGTCTTGAGTCTATGAGGAGTAATAAAACAGAATATAAGAGCATTTTTAGATTTACTGCTGACTTTCATACTGACTTTCTCGTGACAATAAGAGTGAAGATTTGGTATAAAATTTTGTATTGGGAAATTTTGAAAAAAAATATCTTTTAAAGTCCTAAGTCCTTTTTTATATTTTAATTCAAAATGTAGGCTATTTCTCCTAGACAGAAAAAAATGGTTACAGTTATTGTTTTGAAATTAACAATATTTAACAAACTATCGTAACTCATTTTCATGGGAGAAATTAATTGAGTTGCATCCATACAAAGAAAATCCATTTGCAGTTGAGATACTATAGGCTTGTAAGAATAATACCGATGGCCATCTTCGTCACTTAAAATTTACTTTATATAGTTTTCTAAAGACCTGTCTGTACATGATAATTGTACAGGGTCATTATTGGAGACAATGCCCATAATCGCCATGCTGGGTAAACAGGTTGGCGATCACAATGCGTAACACTAGTGGCGATACAACCCACGATCTGTGGCATTTTTACTACACAATTATAAACATCACACTAGTCCCACTCGAAGAGTGGCTAGGAGTCGAACCCGATACACTGTGGTGCACCATGAGTAAATCTGTGACCAATCCAACTCACCACAGTGATAACAAATTATTTTTAATTGTAGGAAATTAAAAATAAAAACTATCTTTCTTGGGTTAACTCAAATTATAATTAAGAAAGCATAAGATCAGTATGTTAGAATATTTTTTACCTCAAGATCCCCATAAGTGTTTTGGTCATTCCTGTGGGTGTATCCTGTGACATCATCGCCGATACATTCCTTGCAGACCAGCAAGCGATTCGTTTAGCACATGCTTGTAACTCTGATTTATTTTGCATGAAGTAGTGAAGACCATTCAGGATGGTCTCCAGTTCAAATTCTGAAGATTCGATAACTGCCGATGAAATAAAATAAATTTATATACTATATAAATGTATATAAATAAAATGTATATATATAAATGTATATTTATAAATTTGTGAACTTCCTTTACCATCCAACAAATTTTCATTCAATATTAAGGATTCTCTGTCTTTTATCAACTCCCATTAATCAATCTACAAGAACCCCTTAAACATCTCATTTCTATAATTACTACTTCACAACTAAATGAAAATGTAATGAAGTAAATAAGAGGAAAAACCCATCATTAAAAAATTACAGCCTGCGTAATTCTGGTAAATTATTTACTAACAATATTTTAATAAAAATTTTGCCAAGAAATGGAGTGGAAATAAAGTGACGTTAAAAAGTTGACAATAAATACTATTCGACATTGTTTGAATTACATAATCATATTTTCCTAATGTATCAATTGCCCAGTGAAAGTTCTTCTGAAATGAATAATTATTTTGACTTTTGTCAAAATAATTATTCATTAAAATTGTCAAAGTAATTATTCATATATTAATATAATAATAATTCATTTAAAGTGTCAAAATAATTATTCATTAAAAGTGTCAAAGTAATTATTCATATATTAATTCAATAATAATAATTCATTTAAAGTGTCAAAATAATTATTCATTAAAAGGCATGTTAAATTAAAAGAAGCTATTGTTAAATAAATTGCCTTATGAAAAGTTTAATAAAAAACTGAAATTCTTAATTCGAACAGGACAAATAAAAAACATACAGATATTTGGAAGCTGTCAAAATTTTTGTCTAAAAATGATTTTGTATTTAACTATGTAACGTCAACCAATTTCCCCATATTATTATATTTTTACCCAAATTTTAAAATTTAATAAATTTTTCATGTACATTTGAATACGTTTTGTGGCCAAGGTAAGGTTTCAATTTGTTCTGCATACATTATGTAGGTATTGATAGTGCATGATTAGCATATTATGCCTTCTTTATGGATATTTAGGAGGCTTTCTTTTATTGGTAAATATTTTTAATAAAAACTTAGATTTAAAACAGTAAATATTTAGATCTCTAAATAAATTTAAACTCAATCTATCCGTAATATCTATAATAAAACAAAGTAAATAAATACCACTAATTATTCCGAATAATAAATCTTGCATAAATAGGACTAAAGAATGTACATTCAAATATGTGATCTGTAAATAATAATTCATTGAAAGGAACTTGTCAGAAAAATTGCAACTCATTTTGGCAGGTCGCTACTTAGAAGCATGGAGCAAATGTACTTGTTAGAGATATTTGTCGATCAGGTTAAAGTGGTTCGAAGTAAAAAGCAAGAAAGTCAAAACAGGCTAACTGTAACAATGAAATTCGGACCCACGTTTGAGCTATTGCTCAAAGAGGGCGAGTTTGTGAGTGCTGATGACTCTGCAAATACCTCCATTAACAAGGATCCTGAGCATCAACCACTGACACAGCGTACATCCGATTCAAGTCCCCCTACTCCTACACAGAGCTCAGCCGTCACTACTGAAGTACGTGGAGATGTAGATGATGAAAATAAAGAGGATATAGTAACATTTAAGGCAGGAAAGTCGTTTTTATTCCCGGCATATCCTGATACGTTGCTGCAGTCGTTTGATAAATTTCCTCTCGAATTCACTGTTTGGAATAATGATGAGTTTGACCGTAAAGTCTTTTTAGGCCTAGGACGCATGCAGTGGGATACTCCCTTTTATGATATGGTTAAGAAGATGAATTATTTGTGCAATTGCTTGGAACCAGTCACAATAAAAGAAATCTTGGCTTTGAAGGACGAATGCTGTTGTGAGATAGTCGGTGAAATAATATTAATAATCAGATTAAGTGCCTTCGGTAAAAATATAATAACCAGTTTTCAGCAAGTACCAGGCGAAGAGGGGAACGTAATTTTTAAAACTGATAAAACTAAAGACATTTTTAAATGTACGAAGTTTGGTGAATGGCAAGATCCATGTATAAATTTCACTAACGTAGGTACGATATATCAGACGACATGTTTAAAGGACCCAGAAGCACAACTTGCTAAAGACAGACAAAATCGTGTCTGCACGCAGTTGCAAGATTGTGGTATTGACGAGAGAAACTTATTGTATGTCTGTGGAGATGATATGAAACATACATATAATAAGAGATATAATAAAGTCATCAGAATGGGAGACATAGTAGGTCCATGTGGAAATACTGAATGTACATTGGCGAAAAAAATAAAGAACTATTTACGGACAACAGACGTGTATAAAAAACAAGTTATTTGCCAGAGTAAAACAAATGCAAAAGAATTAGTATCATCGATTGAGTGTGGGCAGTGTGACTGTCATGATGACTATGAAAGTAACACAGAAGAGGACGAATTACCCACATCCAGCTGTGAAAATATGTTAATTTGTCAAGGCTGTGGGGGTATTTCTTTGACAGGTGTCACATGTGACAATGACAAAAACACCACAGTATCATACATGATGGCCATGGTTGATGCAGGGTTTTCTAGCACCAAGAAGAAGGAAGGGTTAGAAAGCTGTATCTGTCAACCGCCTGATGATAAGCCAGATTGCGGGGCAATTGATTGTGTCTGCAAGCAGGAGCACAGAACTGCAGAGTCAAGAAAGCTACACAAGCCATACTGCCCAGCCTTTAAGCATAAGCACGATTGTCCTGTTATTCGAATGCAAGCAAATGTGACTGAAGAGCATACAGAAGAGGAATCCAAATTGCATACCAACTTCTCACGCTTGTCACTGGAAGAAGAGCCAGGACCACGTGGTTTACCTGAAATTAAATTGGAACCCTGCCCTGTTTTGGGTCGGCCATGCAGTGTACCTGACGGTTTCGCCAAACTATACAAACCTGTAAAGCCTATACAGCCACCAAGTTATAGCAATGCTGGCAAGATATGTTGTTCTAAGGAATTTGATCGTATTAAGAACTTTTTGACTAGTTACATGAAAGCCGAAACATATGAAGAAATATGTTGTGATGATATGAGTACTAATGGACCTCAAGATTTACAGGGTAAATCTTGTTGCGGACAACATAAAATGAGTAGGTTAAACAAAAAGTAAAATAAGAACTGAGTAGGAATTCCAAAAAAAATTGTAAAACTATAGTTAGCTAGTCAAAATGTTGGCCATATAACTTTCTAATATTACAATATTATTAAATAAACAATTTTGTTTTATTTATAGTTTTTAAATTAGTCGTTAGACATGTCATCAAATGAGCCTGACGCCGAAGGTGACAAGATACAGAAAAGTAAAAAAAAGAAAAACCACAGCAGAAACAGCAAATATAACTATGACTTTGGCAAGCATTATCCGGGTATGTTTAATTCATATTACAATCATATGGAATGCTATTTTTTTGGTAATGCTATTTACATTAAAAATAAAAATTAACATTATTTAATCAGCAAATATTAGAAGCAAACAATTTATTTAAAATTGTTCAAGTATAATAAAACTAATAATCAATAATTTGTACTATGGTGAAAATGTCACATTTTCTTAGTTTAGTGCTCTACGTCTCATTTATGTAGAGATGTAATTTGATTGCTTATATATTAGTAAATATTTAAGCTGGTTATTCTTGGAAAGGATTTAATGCTATATTATGAATTTTTGTCTTAAGATTATTAATCTGAAAAATATTGCATTAAGGAGAAAGAAAATTATTCTGTGTGAGAGTAAATCTCATCCTCTACAGCCTTTTTTGTCCTTTATAAGTAAGTCAGAACTAAACAAATCAATTAACAATTTGTATGACACAGATTTGTCGTTTTATATTTTGTGCAGTATGGTTTATATATTGATTTATATAGTAGTCTCTTTAAGACATGAGTAAATGATAAAGTAATGTACAAATTGTTTAATAGTTTTATTATAGAATGATTTATTTTATTAGAATTTTAAGCAATTCTGTAATAAGTATTTATTTTGTAAATTTTAAAGGCGTGGTAATAGGGCACAAGAATTGTAATCCATTTCCTGTGGTCGGTTACAATGTTCCATACAACATGGGATGGTTGTGGACATCAAATGATCAATCAGGGTTGAAGGTAAATATTTCTACTACTTTGTTGTTTTCGACATTCTGACAAAATTAAATAGAACAATTATCAATCCTGATCTGAGTTACACTATTTCGCTTGTAATACTTTTTTGTGTTATGTTTTATTCAATACATGTTATTATATATTTAACAATTTACCATATCCATAGATGATATAATAAACAAATATAGATGTAGCTATAACTCGCCTGAGTATGTTTGATCTACTATAAATTAGTAAACATAACGAGGAAGTTGCCCTTTGTTTTGCAAATAACGAATGGTGTAAACATTCCTTTTTAGGCCATTTGAATGCTCCTTATTTGCTGCTATAAAAATTCTAATAACAATAGACTTTCTAAAAGACAAACTGAAATTTTTATTAGAATCGGGGTTTGGAAATATAAGAAAAGATAAATTGAACATTAATAAATCTTTGTTGTTTATTAAATGTTTGCATTGGAGTTTACTTTGATTTTTGTGACATAAAAATACAAATATAAACATTACATAAGTTCATTTTTTTATCCCGTTTAATTTAAAGTAACAAGCTATGACCCCATAGTCTTTCACAAGCTTTATAACTATCAACCAACATAATTCCTCCCATTGTATGACTGCTTAATACTGTATTTAATTTTCTCTTTAATACTGTATTTTCTTTTCTTTAATACTGTATTTTCTTTTCTCATTTATTATTGTTTCTAAATCGATTCATTATTCAATTCAATGTTATACTAGAATTTCAGAAAATGCTACAAAATCAATCTGAGTTCACATATACATTTCTGATTGTATGTGAGCATGCATATATGTGTTTATGAAATAAACAAAAATTATCTATAAATAACATTCACAGTAAGTTTTGGAATAAAGTTCATATAATTAATTCAGAAACGTCGTGGCTGGCGGCCGGGTGCTATTGGCAAAAGCATGATGAAGGTAATGACCTTCAAGCTGCCGAGAGGAACGGAGAAAAAGGAGAAGAAGACAGTCAGAAGGCGTAGGAGGTATAAGGCTGATGGAGATGCACAAGATTCGGAGCCTGATGAGCCTTTGGAGCCTAAGTCGGCGCTTAAAGTAAAGAGGAAAGGTGATATTTACACTATCGAGGTGAGAACATGTATTAACTCTTTAATTCAATCACTTGTGTGAGGGACTGTGTAAATTTTTACTTAATAGTTGATTAAAATTATCATTCATATATGAAAAATCTTAAAATATTGATACTAAAGCAATATGACTGATTTAATTTGATATAGTTAGATATTCAAAAAAGTATAAAAACATTATAAAAATGTAATAAATCTATAAAGATTGAAAAGGGACAATTTTCTGCAATATTTGCAAAAAATGCAAACGTTTGCAGTGATGGGATCTTAAATGTTAAAAAAGACAGCCACTATGGATTACCAACATCGTAGCCATAATAATTTTGCGGAAAAACTGCTTTAAGTTTTAAGACATATGTATTTTTAATTTTATTCAAGACATTTTTATGCAAGACTCCTTTTTCAAAGTAAATAGATATTGTAAAAATCATTGACATTTGTTAAATGACAGTTTTGGAAATATTTGAAGACATCAAACTTTTAGAAAACTTTTTATTAAGTAGACTATTTAATTATTAAAACTTTTTATTAAGTAGACTATTATAATTATCAGGTAAATCCTTTGAGGGATTTGACAAAGATGGATGATCACGAAGACCCTTATGTTGATTGTGATCCCATGGTATTTAAAATTATAAAAAAGCGGTCACCGGAAGAACAAGCCAAATCGGACGCCAAGAAACTGGCTCGTCAGAAGAGGCAGCGGGATGAAGATATTAGGAAAGCCCTTTTAGAAGCTGTTGAGGATATTTGTAAGTGTGCATACATGGATGTTTATTGCAACGACCTAAACGCCTTGGACAAAGTTATTAATAAATGTCCAGCGTTTGAGGAGCCTGATTGTATATGTAAGTCTGAATCATTGAGCTCTCTGTCCAGTCATGCTACTTGGGACATAGAGTACACTCCACCCTTTGGATGCTTTGACTTGTCACCTAGAAAAAAACGTGTTTTTATTCATACTGGCACTCAGTATCGGCCTTCAGATATAATAGAGGAGCCCGTTAAAGAAATAAAGAAACCCATTAAGAAAAAATAGTGGCATGTTAATTTTATCTATGTTGTTCATTTTTATGACTAGTGGAAATATATAAAAATCAATCCGCAATTGGGATGTAAGTTGTCATGTAAAAGAAATCAAACTAAAGTTGTACAAATATGTTTTAATATCTTGGTAAGGCCATATACATATGTCATAGAAAGTATCATTTGTGTGAAAAATTAAGCAATTTATTTAAATTGTAATGAAAAATAGAGTTAAAACTATTAAGCTTTTTTACAATTTTTTAATTAAAATGTTATCATGCAAGTCGTGTATTTTGTCAAATTAATTATACGAGTAGTGTTTGTCATGTTATTATCAGCAAATAAATTTGTTTGTAATTATTATGTTATATTTATATCCAGTGTTTCATTTTAACATGTTAAAAGCTGTGGATATCCTAATGTAGGAATAATTTTTAAAAGAAACAATGATCCAAGGGCGTGTAGTGTTCCACTCGTGAATTTCCATTGTTATTAAAGTCTCTTTAAATTGTAATGGTAGTTGCAAATGCTCTAATCGAAAGTTAGTATCTATTTTTGATGGTTTTTCAGAGCCGTAGTTGAATAATAAATGAACTGAGAAACCACGTCTGAGACTTAATATTTTGCATACAGGGCTAAAAATTAAAAATATAAATGAAAACTAAATTTTACTTGGAAAGGCCTGTCCAAAGATATTCTCCTTGATGGGAGGAGGTTCATGAAACATATTTTTTTTGGTATTCCTTGATTTACCATAGAATCCTAAAAACGGAGTCAACTTAATTTAAATCTTAAAATCATTTTAAATTTAGGAAAAAGAGGCTACTTTCTTAAGATCACAAAACATTTGTCATCCCACATTCATACTTTTGCATAATCAACAATTCTCATGATGAGTTAAAGGCAAAATAACCATTTAACAGAGTACGGAACTAAATACTTACTCCTGTGTAGAGTACCATTAGAATCGCCTTATTAGAATTGCACAAAAACAAGAAATGTTAATCTTACTTATACAAACTTGGTAATGACATTTAGATTACAAGCCAATAATACACCAGTACAATTAAAAAAAAATTTAAGTGATTACAAAATGCCATAATACCATACATAAAGCATTCATGGTCAAAATGACATCCATACTGTAAGTACTACAGGTAATGCTTGCACAAATTGCTTAACTGTCACTCTGCAAAGCTAACTGAAACGACAATAGGGCTAATCCAACATATTAAATAATCAAAATTATTTATTAAAGGTGTTATTTAAGAGTAAGGTTATTTAATTCAATAAATTGTCGCAATCATTTCTAACAATTATTTGCTATCAAGTACAAACGCTCATTTTTGACTTTGACTGCTCATAACTTATGAACCATGAAACAGATATATGAGTAGTCTTGAAAACCTGATATGTCCTTTAAGATCATGCCACTCAATATTTTCTAATTTTTGAGTCCCTATATCCATTTTAAAATTGTATCAAAATTTACATTTTTCATACTTTTTATAACATAAGAGCATCATGTTTTGAAGAACTATCCAATTAATAGTCTTTATATTTTTTTAAGATACAAAACTATAAAACTATAGTTGTAATGTTGTTGAGAAAATATCTTTTTTGAAACGTAAATCTGAACATGTAAACATAAAGAGCAAACCTGACCTGATATAACCTCTACGTGACTTGTTTTGGCAGCAGATTTTTTAGAAAAAAAAGACATACATTTTTTTTTAGAAAAAAAATTAAAATAATTGTAAATCTAGTTTCATTAATCTCATAATTTGAAAAACAATTTTATGCTAAAGGAATGCCAGGTTACATGTTTTTCAATATCTTGGCAAAACTGCAATGTTCCTTTAATTCATTTATGCTGCGCTGTAGGTTTTAATCATACTGGAGCATGGAAAAACAGGAATGGAAAAAGAATTTAAGCTATCAGCTATTT
The DNA here is from genome assembly GCA_039881145.1 of Druceiella hillmani. NCBI lineage: Eukaryota > Metazoa > Arthropoda > Insecta > Lepidoptera > Hepialidae > Druceiella > Druceiella hillmani. The sequence goes on along the minus strand of JAYKKI010000040.1, from coordinate 3,500,923 downwards.
TGCACGATAATTGGGATCTTAAAAATCGTAAAAATAGTGAACTAAATCGATTTAGTAAATAAAAATATCGAAAGAAGGCTTAAAAACCACAAAATTTCAGCTCTAAAATTTTCTAATATTAATTATATTTGTATTTATTGGTTTTTTTTAATATTAATTTGATTCTTTTTCGTTAATTTACATCTAATTACAAATAAGGCAATATTTTTTAAAATCTTTCGCAATCCCTTGACTTTGCCATGTAGTCTATTAATATTTTTTTCGCAATGTGCTCGTAAATATTTCCCAAAGGTGTAAAATTCATTAATTTTTAAAAAAACTATGTGATTTGGAATTTTTTGATAAAATTTAGGCAAATTTAGAGTAATACTGCTCTTTTATAATATTGGATTTACCAGTTTAGGAGGTCAGAGAGGGTGAATATATTTTTTGTGAATATTTTAAAATTGTTTTACATAAAATTCTAAAAAATTGTTTTCTTTTTTAATTAATGCTTCACACAAGGTATAAAAATTTAAAGAAATATTTGGTTGCTTCAATTGGCCCGTCTCTAATAACTATTGAAATATGTACAATTTAATATGTTTTGTCACTATGGCAAGTTTTAAAGTTTGAATATCAAATGGTTTTTGAGTAAAATGATTGACAGACAGACAGACGACGATATGAGTGACAGAAAATAGGTCCGATTGCTATTTAAATCATTTGAAGTTAGCACTGAAGTTCTTACAAATGGCTATTTGTAACAATGATAATAAAAAATTAATTTAAATTTTGAAAAATTTAACTCTTTGGCAATCCATTGTGGTACTTGCTTAAGTTTGTCATTTGTTTCACAAAATGGCGGCAATTTGAAAATTGTCTATGTCATGTTAAGATGACTTTAACATGAGAAAATTTCTGTTTTTTTTATGATTTTTATTGTGGTCTTCATCAACAAGAAAGTTAGAATTGACATTTTCTAATGAAGCTACGTCTCGTGCTACTGCTTATAATCGGTTTAACAAGTTCCAGTATGGTCGTATCAATCTCAGTGATGATCTAAGTGAAGACGTCCCTCCACGGCAACAACTGAGGAGAACATCAGTGTGGCTCATGATAAAGACTTGTAAGAAAGTCGCCTATCTCAGATTTATCAAGTTTAGTCATTGGTATTAGTCAAGTACAGATAATTTGAAATTAATATGTATAACTTTTTATTTCCATTTTTCTATTATTTATGTAGATAAGATAATTTCTGCATTTGAAAATTTTACATTTTTTATCTACCATATTATTACAATCTATAAACGACTATCATTAATAGATTTATCCCAGTTGTAAAATCATTGTGTTAGCAATTAAAAATTTTGCATTTTAATTTTCAAGTTTATTTTTATTGAAGTTATTTAAACCAATCACAATGCTTATTGATATTCAATAATTTAAAAAAGATTTTTCCTTTCATTAGCATTTAAGCTTCAGGCATCAGCAAGCTTTGTAGTAATGTGATCAAACTCAACTGTTGCGTTAATAGGTGTTACAAAATGTTGCAAAAATTTTACTGAGATTATTCAAAATGCCATATTCGCTACCTTTACAGGAGACGAAAATTAAAACTGTTACGAATTTGAAATTAAGAGGTAATCTGTGTAGTGACTGTTTCCTTCTGAAGAGTAGTCTGTAAAGGTGAAGAAAGGACAAAGTGCTGGGAAAAAGATGGTCTTCTCATTCTTCGGACGGATAAGTTTTTATGCAATGATTGTTCTGGAAAATAACAGAACAGTTACCGTAATGAACCACAGCCAGATGAAAAACAAATATTTGACTTTGTTGAGGGTAGAAATTATGGATAATCTGCTATATAGCCGGGACCTGACACAACGCAATTTCTGTTTATTGCGAAGAATACTGTTCCCGGAGACCAAAGAAGCAACAATTGCATTCAAAAAGGCCATGGAAGAAACATCTAAAGGAGAGAGGGCTGACTAAATGAAAAGGTTCCATCGAATGAAATAATGCCTAGGGTGCAAACTAAAAAAACTAAAAAAGTATTAAGTATTAATAAACTAAAAAAGTATTAAGTATATATAAAGTATTAATAAATAACTAATAAAAGGAAAAGCTGTTTTGAAATTATTGAATATGTTTAAATATTGTGATCGGTGTAAATCATTTCAATGAAAGTAAGCTTGTAAATTAAAATGTAAAAATCTTAATCGCTAATGCAAAATTTATATCTCATATAGAGGGGTAGACCATATTATTCGTACAGATTGTATCGTTATAGAAATATTTTCAATAATATTTCTATAACTATCTAATATAAAGTTCTGTAAAAAATTCTTTTGGTAACCTATACAACACATGAAATTAAGAAAAAAATTCCAATTAAATCTTTTGTCCACTCTAAAATTCTCATATAAATATTTTCCACTGTTTGCTATGGAGATATATACCGGTTAGTAAGTTTTATTATTATGCTAAATTTTAGATCTCTATATTAAACGACTTGTGAAAATTTTTTTGGACATCTTCAGCAATATTTGTTGTAGTATCTTACAAGAAACTACTAAATAAATAGTCCACAGTTAAATGAAACAACGTGATGTAGTATTATTTCTACTTTCTTTAAGTTCTTTACCACGACCTAGGTTTCGTTGTATTACAACGTCTTCAGGTTTTTTTAAAAGTTAATAGATTGTAATAATATCATAGATAAAAAAATAAAACATTTTTGGATTGCAGAAGTTCAATGTTATTTACAAAAATCAATAATGTTATTTATAAAAGTGAAAGTGAGTTTTTTCCAATATACCTTGATGATTATAGAATAGAAATATTATAGTTTATATAAAGAGTAATAATTTGTCCAGATTTGTGCGAGTATTCAAGATTTAAGTGTGAACGTAAGTATATTATAATGCTTTTATATCAGAAAAGTACAAAAATATTCACATTTCTGAAAAAAAATTGAGGTTTAGAATCATTGTTATAGTTTTCCGGTAAATTTCAGTAAATCTTTAGCAATACTTTTTTATATTTTTTTGACTTTGTTTCTGAAAAAAAACGACTGCGACAGATGTATTCGTTTGTATTTATTTTATTTATTTGTATTTATACAATTGTATTATTATATATTTGTATTCGTATACGTGTATTTATGTGTATGTTTTTCAGCATATTTTTGGAGATATGCCACTTAAAAGTAGGAAACAATTTTTTTAACATCCTTATAAAATTAATTTTTTCAGATCTTTCATGACAAATGAAATCAAAAAACAATTCTCGAGTTCCCCACCATTCTAGAGGGTTCGAAAAATTGAATCAAATTTTGGTTACAAATGATAGTTAGATATAAAAAATATTTCATAATGAAGTGTAAAAAAACTCTAAATGCATTTTTCATAACATCTTTTTATGCTACAATGCCTTAATCAAAAAATTTCATCTTTACTTCAAATTTTTAATAAATTATTAAAAATAAAATCGCAACGAAAATATACAGGGGCTTTCTGATAAATGAATAAATTTTTTGTTATAATTTTCTGCGAAAACTGTTGGGTGATAAGGTGACTTTTTTATTGGCTAATTTTATTATTCATCAATATTCATCACTAGCACGCTAGTGGTGAAAATTGATGAAAACTTGAAGACTTTACTGTGAGACTTTATTGTTAGCATTTTGTTTTATATCGTCAAAACTATGTTAACAAGTAAAATAAAGGCCTGTATTTAGGTAATTAAATACCATAAGTTACCTTTATTTTTGGAGAGGTATTAACACTTAATTTGCTTCCTATACAATTTCTGTATAAATATATTTGAGTGCTAGCTAATCAAAAATATGTAAGTGGCTTAATATGCTTTATCACTATGCCAAAATCAAGTCCCTGCGCCAAAAAATTTCTGAGAAAAACAGCTATCTATCTTTTCATTTCGAGGTATGGAACTCAATAAGTTAAAAAGCCGTTATGGCATAATATGAGACTTATCCCAATTGAGAATTTTAAAAATAGAATCAACTAGCAACTTTCTGTTTTATTTATTGTTTTTCCAAATTGTCTCTATGGCACACTGTTTCATTTGAAGGAACCACTAAGAGAAATGATTGGGCCATTCTTCCACGGAAGTCTTTTCCATGGCCTTTTTCATGGCAAGTAAGAAAGTACTTTTACTGAATAAAAAAATTCCATAGTTTTGATGGTTTCATTTAATATAAATTAGTGTATATATAAATAAGAATTTCATGTTCATTAAAGTATAATTAAACAATTTTCCTACCCTGATGACGTTCTAATGTTACATCCAATGTTGATCGCTTAACATTAAAATAATTAAAATTAATCTGGGTTTTCCATAGACTTATGTTATTACATAGCATGTTGATGCTATATATTTTATATATACATTAAGGTATTTATTTATGGTTTAGATATTACTAGATATAATTTGCAGACTTTTTTTTTTTCTTCTGAATTTATCTAATTGTATATTTTTGGGAATAAATATCTACTGAGTTCTCGAAATTTTTGCTTCTAATTGATTGATATAAAGTAAATAATCAGATTTCAAATTAATGAAAATTGTATTTAATTTGAAGATGTATAAATAAATGTAATACAGGTAAATGTATAATGTAATAATAGGTCGCATTTTCATTTTTTTCAATGACTGAGGGATATTTTTGATATTGATGCAATGTTCCTCGGATTATAATTTTAGTAAGTAGGAAATATGATGCTGTTTTTTTGAATGTATACATATTTTTGATTCCAAGTCCCATAAATTATTACTATATTTTATATCATAGTAAAATAAATTTTGTAATTTTATTAGTGTACTTCTCTTTCAATGTATGGCATAATAAAATGTTTAAACACATAACTTACGTATGTATAAAATGAAAAACTTATTCCATATTTTAGTACAAAAAAATTTGTTAAAGTATTTACTATGATATAAGTGATGTGACTCACATTACCTGTTTTTATTGCAAAAATATTTTATTCGTATAATATAATTCTATATGGCCTAAACCTCTCCAAACAACTTTAGTGGTAATATGTATGTACGTTTTTATACTTATTGAATGACTAATGAATATACTTTGGCATATTGTGAGATGAAGATGCATAGGTATAATTTTTTTAGGCTTCACAAAAATATTATAACAAAACTAGTCTTTTCTACAGTCTGACATCAAGTTGCATGTTAGTCGACTTTGCAACTTATATTACCGGAAACCATTTTTAATATTCTCTATGTAATTTCCTTTTGGTATACTCATGTGACTTTTTATCTTAATTTTTTTTTCTTGTTAAGTAAATGAAATTGTCATTTTAATAACGCATACTCACATCGAGAGAATGCTGTTCTGTCTTCTTGTGAATGACCAGTGGGATTCGTTTTCGTTAGGAAAGGTACAAGAAACGTTGTTCCAACAACCATGGCACCGGCTAGTGCTACTGCTCCCATGTTGAAATTGATAGTTGGAAATGACTGTAATACGCAGATAATGTTTATATTTTATAATTTTTTATTAAAACTACCGAAAATAAGTAATAATGAAGGTATGTTAAGAGGAATAAGCAATGTTTGAAAGATAATTTATAAAGCGTCTTGGAAAATAGATTTAAAATATGAAATTATTAATAAGGAGTAAACACTTATGTGAAATTTCATGTAAGTTAAGGAAATATGATAAATATATAAAAACAATTTAAAGTTTTAACGTATTCTTATAAATTATTTCATGACCATATAAGTACAGATAAAGTATAAACTTTATTTTTATCCTAAAGTACTTTTCAGGTATTTTAAATATTATTATGAGTATGTGGTACTTACAGAAAATACATCTGACGAACCAAGGGTTGATTCGAGCGTTTTCTTGATGGGAATTGATATGAATGGAACTGTGAAGTCAACTTGTATCTGAAATTAGTGTATGATTATTAATTTATATATTTTTTACTTCTAACTTTGGAAACTAATAATGAGTTCAATTTAATTCAATTCAATTTTTTTTATTCAACATACAAACATTGTGTTCCCTTGTTGAACGTCAAAAGCATATAAAACAATTAAAAACCAAATCAAGAAAATAAAATAAAAACAATGTATCATACAGTGTTGAAATTATATTTATGTATACCAGTTTGATAAATTAGAGCAGGCATTCCCAACCAGGGGGGCACGCCTCCCAAGGAGGGCATAGAGAGATGTCAAGGGGGGCGGAAAGCGTTTGCATTTTAGAAAGAAAAAACAAAAAAATATACAAACAACATTACAATGTAATGTTTAATTTACATGCATAAAATTAATGAAATTAAATATCATATTCACTATTATTACCACAAACTTCATCAAACGAAATCAGTTTGAGTGTGTAAAATTATTGTGTCTCACTGTTAAAAGGTAAGTTTGTGTATTTACAAACTTCAGTTACCATTTTTATTTAATTTACTAAATCAAAGGTACATGAAAAAGTAAAGGGGGGGCATGAAAATATAATTTGTAGTCCGGGGAGCCTCAACAAAACAAAGGTTGGGAAACCGTGAATTAGAGAGATGACTCCAGTCATTTTTGTTGTTTATATAATCATTACTTTTATAATACATTTTTTTGAGTAAATCAGTGTGAGTTTTTTTGAGTCTAACAACTTGTTTAAAATGTTTTTCTGACAATTTCATGATGATGATGAATTAGCCTTTGTGAGTCTGAAATTGGAAATATCCAGTTTATATTTATTTTTAGTATTGTAATTGTGATAATCACGATGTTTACAGTGAAGTAATTGTTTTTTCCTCACATATAAAATATTTTCAACAATATATTTTGAAGGCAAAGTGAGTATATTAATTACTTTAAATAATTCTCTAAGCTAATCTTGAGAATTCAATTTGTACATTGTGTAATAAAAGTGGGTTCAATATTAGCAGCCCCACCCCACAAGAATATACCATACAGCATTAGTATTTTTTGCATTGAGTAGTAAATTATAACCATAAACCAATTAAATATTTGTGACATTGCTTTATTAGCGTCATCTAATTGTTCCACATATCTCTTTATTTTAAATATGAGAGACGTATCGTCAACAAATATATTATTTCAGCAAATTTTTCAATCAGAAAAGGCAGATTGTTAATTTACACAAGATAAAGAAAGGGTCCTAATATAGAGCCTTGGGGAACACCCATCTTGACTAAAGATCCTGTTGATTTAACTCCCCTATCTGTACTTTTTGTAATCTGTTAAGAGATACTAATTAACTAAGCTAAGGCCTTCATCTTGTAATCTATAATGTTTCAATTTGCAGAGTAATATTCCATGATCAACACAATCAAACGCTTTAGACAGATTACAGAACACGGCGATAGCTTTCTTCCGAAGAGCCAAAGATGTGCGAAATTAATACCACTGCCGCGTTTGTAGCAGATCTGTCCTTTGAAAAGCCAAATTGTTGGCTGTGAAGTAGTCCGTGAGAGTTGAAATAAGCCTCGAGCATAATCTTTTCAAAAATTTTACTGAGAGTAGGCAAAATAGACAATGGTCTAAAATTAGAAGGATCGTTGTTTACACCAGATTTAAATATTGTTATAATTTTAGTTTTATAAGATTTGGAAAAACCCCTAAAATAACACATTTATTGAAAATAGTGGCTAAATGCGGAACAATAACATCACTAATAGAAAAAATAGGATGAGTATGAAACTTGTCAATTATAGTAATAACAGAGTGTGCACAGATTGGAAATGTGTAATAGTAATTGATGATCGAACATAAGTATGCGAACAGATCGAATACAATGTGAATATTAACAAAACGGAATGGAGAATAACGTAGAAAGAAAATTATTATTAAAAAAACTTTATTTGCAAATTTATCTAAGGGCTAGTTATTTGTTATCTTTCAAATGTGTAAAACAAGATAAATTGTAATTTAACAAGATCAATTACAATAAAAAAATTAATGACATTGATTCTCAATTTTTTCTTGTATTCTGAAATCACGAAAATATTAATGTTTATCCACTAGGTACATAGCTGTAATCAAGAGCAAGAATTTGTAATATATTTGTTATTAAAGTTACTATGTAGGTTTTTTGGAAAAAAGTATGTAGGATTTAATTTTAACAAAAAATATTCTTTGTACAGAGACAGTCTATACGATTTTATCGTATATTGTGATTTTCTTCATTACATTTATGTCGTATTTTTAATTATTACAGGTCAATGTATGAAGCATATAATACAATAAAATATAATACAATTAAATAAAAGCATATAATACAATTAAATGCTTCATATAAATATGAAGCATTTAATTGTAAATTTCATAAAAGCGAATAGAAAAAAAAAGAAAAAAAAAGGAATTAAATTTACATACGGTAATTTCATCATCTGTCGTATGAAAGGAGAAAAAGCGAGGTTTTCTTCTATGCTCATTATTGTGAATATTATCTTCAATGGCACTTGCAAAACAAACAAAACACACGATTAAAAATACGTATTTATACATTTCAACTAAGCTTGAATAAATTTAAATATTGGCCACTGAGATTATTTTTCAATTTTTAATATAAAAATTTAAAATAATCATACACAACATAAAAGCGCGCGAAACTGATGCATTTCACAGTTGACACTTGGCTAGTCGACGCGAAATTTTCGTTTGGCTAAAGTGAATAGTAATAGTAACTTTAAAGCTACTCCCACCAAGTTTTCATGCCAGTAATTGTTCTCTTTTAATACAACTATATTGAAACTGATTTTATCGTCGATATGAACACGCTGAAAGACAACGAAGTTCTTCATTTCCGGAGTATTGTAAGATCGTACGTACTAATGAACTAAGCTGTCATGTTCACGTTATTTAGATAAGGTACCTATAATTATTTCCTCCCTTGACGCGGAAGATGTTTCCGTGGAAGTATTTAAATGTAATAACGTTAGAAAATTGTTTTAACACGTCGATGTGTATGATGTTTTGTTATATATAATTGACAATTGTCTCATTTCCGCGCGGTCCGTTTATTTCTCAGCTCTACATTGAATTGCATAAACGTTTCTTACGGTTGAGAGAATATGTTGAGGTATTGTCTGAAGAAGTTGCTTGCGCTTGTATGGCGAACAATATTGTATGGGAGGATTATTTTGTTTTGTAACTATGAAAGTTGTAAAGGTCTAGTGGTCATTATTTTTACGTCACTTCACTATTTTGAAATTTGGCTCAAATTTAAAAAGGAAAAGATGTCGTTGTCGCTCGTAAAGGCTCTATTGTTCAATTTGATGTAAGTATGTATTTTCATGTAACTGTGATTGTTGGACACAACACGATTTAAATACCTTTTTATGAATAATAGTCAGGGAGGTAGGCATGAATTAAATTTGAAGCATGAGACTTTTGGGGAATAATATCATTAATAGTTGTGAAAGTTAATAATTTTCTTGCATAAGAACATATCAAGGCTTTCATTGCGGGTGTCGACATAAGGAATCTATATTATGTGGTTGCAATTGATATGTTGTAGGCATATTAACACTCCTTAGATACTAAAAAAATCGGTAAGTCCAAGCTAAGTCGCACAATTAATGTTAGCATAACTACAAACAACCTCCACCCTTTCCCCCTGCACCACTTCCCATCACTATTATATGAATAGTAATGTACTCAGAATGAGCTTAAAAGACGACCATCCACAGATCATAAACCTATTAAACGCCCATCCGCCGCGCTTCCTGCCGCTATCTGCACCAATACCGAATTACATTGCATACGCGTGGAGTTCAGCGAGAGCGTTTCCACAAAATCACCTACTGTATTGAATGTGTTAATAGGATTATGTATTGATACGTCATATATTTCCATCAGAAAGAAACTTTCTAATCTTACCCATTTAATCTAATTATCCAATTCAAGGCAACTTAACTTTCTAAACCAAATTTTGCTATCTTATTCAAGATAATAAATATTTCCAAATACAGTTTACCCTCGTTCGACACTCATTCATTTTAATCTCTAGATAATTTGAAATTTTTTCCCGGTCCCTTGACAGATACTCGATAAATTTAAAAAAATCAATATTCTTTGGTCCCCTCGGTAATTTGAAATTGAAGGAAAAGTGTCTTTCCCGCCGACATTCAATAATTTTTAGTCCGGCTTTCCTATTCTTTATAATTTGAAGCGGTTTTTTGTTTCGTTTGTTTACATGAGTTCAGTCCAGCCTTTTTGGAAACGTTAAAGTGGGTGGTTATGTTAATGCTTGATTTGTGTCATTAATTTTTCAGTATCAAAATGAGTTTAAGAAATAACAAGTGTCTTTCCATAAGTGAAAAAAGCGCGTGATCCAAGCTGTGGATAATGGACAATTAACAAAAGATGTCGTCAAAGAGTTCGACATTTTACCATCGCGTTATTGGAAATGCTTTAATTGCGAATAGAAAAAGGTCACGCCAGGGTAAATTTCCCCGTCTTGAGGAGTGTTTGCTTAAGTGGATTCGTGAGTGTAGATGACAAAACTTGCCAGTGGTCAGTTTCATGGTGAAGCAAAAGCCAAGTCTTTTACGTAGTCTCTCGGCGTTAAAGAATTCGCAGCAATCAAATTTCCAAAACCGACACGGCATCACATTTAAACAAATCTGCGGAGAGAGCACCAGCGTGGATATTTCTATTTGGTCCCAATGGATTGACGAACTAAAGCAGCTTTTGAATGGCTATGGCCTAAAACATATTCCACACAGACGAAATCGAGCTTTTTTATAAATGTCTTCCTGAACGCAACTGACGTTCAAAGACGAAAAGAGTCAAAAATATCAACCCTACCACCCTTTATAACTGCTTCAGAAAGTCCGGGTTTCAGCAAACTGAAAAAGTAGAACAGTCTTCAGAGCCGGCAAAAATGATGAAATCTGACTCAGGGTGGGGACTTCTACCTAAATATGGAGAGTTAACATTTGAGGATTACGTTCAAGGTGACGATGACGTTAGTGTCCACGGTGCCCTAACCGATGCTGAACTATTGGATTTGGCCCCTTTGAGGAAAGGATATCTCTTATTACCCTACGCTCCTACGCCATCAGAACGGACACAAGTGACGATTTCTTCTCAGGACTCACCACTCTCGAAAATTTATTGGATAATGATGAGTGGAAGTCGCAGACTCAAAAGAAAATTACGGACTTTTTTAAAAATCAATATATGTGTATAATTGTACAAATTGTTTATTTGAATTTTTTCGTCCTTCCCTCTTGGTTATTTGAACTCTTCTTACATATTTTGAACCCTTGGTAATTTTAATTTTTCTTTTTATTTCCACATAAACCAGGAAAACCTTTTCCTTTTTTTTACACAATTCTAAACAAAAAGTAACAGTTGATACTTACTATGAAAGAATTAAATGTGTTCACCATTAAGTTAGGGAATTGGTGTCAAATTCAGGTTCTTAATACTATTCTTAGGATTCTGTACCTCAATGAAAAAATTATTGAGGTACAGAATCCTAAGAAAAGATTTCTTAAAAGATTACCCGCATCCACATATTCGTGTATCTGTCTATCACAACTGGTTTTCTTAAAAGCGTTCCATTTAGAGATTTGAAATTTGACATAGTGATAAAACATGTTAATGGAAATAAATTCTCAAAAAACCCTTAAAAATGTGTATGGAAATTTTATAGGGGGTAAATGAATTGTTTTTTAACTTCATGTGTCGTGATCATCGTTTACAAAGATTGGTTATAAGGATTTAAAAAAAATATTTTTTCATAAGTTTAATCAATATACCTCAAGTAGGGTTGCCACCCGTACTATATTATATAGTATCGTACTATATTTCAGTCAATTGTACTATACATTATAGAAAAATAATATAGTACGAATAAAACTATATTTTCATCGGTAATTCAGTTCTCGAGCTTTTTTAATTAACTGTGACTGGAACGCATTCGCAACGCAGCATTGGGAATTTCAGAACGAAACGCATTCACGACGTTCGTTGCACGTCACGGCAAGTAAACGTCAACTTCAAATTGAACGTTCTTTTACATTATTTACTATCTTTGCGACCGTTTTTTGAGCGTTAAACCGGTTACGCGTGTTTGTTTATTTTGTGCCATAAAAATAAACAAATGGAAAGTGATGCTGATGACGTCGACGGGGAATTGCATGAACTAAAAAGGCATCTAGGCACAATATGGCTTTCTTTATTACCTTGTGTTGATAACATATTGCTGAATTGGTTACCCATAAGAAACTATTTTGTTAGTCTACAGGATGACTGCCCATCAATCTTGCAAAATATTCTTTTGCTAGATGAAACAGAAGGGCAAACTATTATTGAAATTTATTTTCATTTTGTCAGTCATATTTTGCATGTATTCAACAAAACTATGAAGTTGCTAGAAGAAAATAATATTACCATTTTAGATGTCTACATATATATTATGAATACTACTAGTATATTATGAAAACCTTAAAGAATGAATTAGAGCTGCGCAAAACGGACCATTTCTTTGGATATGACACAAATAGAAAAATTAATAAAAAAGAAGAAAAATCTTCCGAACTTTCAAGTAGGATTCATAGTAACCTTTTGTTGTTTATTGAAAAAAGTTTAATATATTTGAATAAATGATTCAATTTGAATAAATGATGAAATTTCTGAATTTAAACACGAAAATTGAATTTAAACAAATCGAGAGTATAGTGGATTCTTTAAAATTAGTTACTAAATTAAATATTAATGTCAAAAATTTGCATTCAGAAATAATTATGGTTAATGAAATTATTTCAAAAATAAGCAATGAACAAGTGTTTAAATATAAAAATACTGAAAAATTAAAAACTCGGATACAAATTTAACAAATATATTTAAAATTATTTCCTTTTTACTTTCCCTAGCTGCAACTTCCGCTTTTACGGAAATAATTTTTTCCGTAATGAATATAAAATGGCGAGAAGAAAGGAATAGGGCCTCTATTAATTTAAATAACAACGAATTGTTAATTTATTTTAATATGGACCTAAATTGCTCAGATTCCTATAATTATTTTAAAAATACAATATAGTAATATAACAATAAGAATAAATACAAATAAGACTTTATTAAAATAAATAATTACTAAAAATAAATGTGTATAATTTTTTTCGTGGAATTTCCCAATTGTACTCTATTTTTTGCAATGTTTTGAAAAAAATACTATTTTACCTTCAAAAAAAGGTGGCAACCCTAACCTCAAGAGACACGGGTAAAACATACAAAAGAATGTACTCACCATTCGCCATTTCCGAAACTACTAAATCTAAAATTATGAAAATAATAGACTTTCTAGAAGCTTATTTAAGTTTATGGGGAAATTTTAGCGGTGATTCTAGATCTCATAGTTTTTAGAGAAATTCACGGTATTTTTACGCAGGTGTTCGATATGGTAGGCGTTATTTTTATACGGTGAAAACTATTTATAATACTGATTGAATAATAGATAGCCCTGAGTGTCCAAAATGTGTCAAAATACCTATCACTCATTAAACACACACACACACACACACACACACATATATATATATATATATATATATATATATATATATATATATATAAATATATATACGTCTTATATATACAAATATTCTATATTCTACGCGTGTCAGTATAAAGTGATTTGTCCTAGGACAAACTAGTATGGCCTGAAAACTTTAGTCTTAACTAGTTTGGCCTAGTCCGAACTTGTTGAATTGATGTGACAAAATAAACACGTCGGAACGTATTAATTCGGATATTCCCCTCCCGCACTCCCTTCTATTATGCTTTTGTTGTCTATTCTCTCATTACGCGTAATCGTGTTGTGATTTGTCTCATTATGGATGCGCCATCGTTTAGTGTTCAAATTGATCAGTTAAAATGGAGAGAGCGGTTTTTAAGTGGAATCTTACAAAGTTAAAATATAAAAAATCTCATTTTAATCTTTTAACAAAGGATAAATACTTAAATCTTATACCACAAGTGGTAGAGGCTGAAAAAAGATACCACTTCAACAAAGGCGATTAAAAAGGTTTGCGATTTTAAACATTGATACTGTTAAAAAACTTGTTGCCCGTGGTGAAGATAATTTAAATGACAGACAAATGATCACAATGCTTAGGAGATTATAGTGATAGTGATGATGCGGAAACTTCTATAATTGATCATAAAATCCAAAAGGCAAGACATACAGCGGTTGAAAACCTCAGACACAGGTAAAAAAAAAGTCTACTTCAGACTAATTGTATCTGCCAGCTAAAGTAGAAGATAATGTGACTGTGCCGATTCCTGACATAGACGGAGGCAGGAGCGACCTAAGAAATATTATTGGCTTTTTTCTTGAAATGAACGACGATGGTCTGTACAAAATTGGAATCAAGTATGGAAAATTGCAGACACTCTATCGCAGGTTACTTAAGCAACTGAGTACTTATTTCTTCTCAAATTAAGGAGGATTTTTTTTTAACGATCATGTAACTCTATTTCACTGTCAAATCTCACCTAACTTCAATGATTATACTTTTTTCTAAATATATTCATGTTTATGTTAAAAGCTGTTCTGTTTGGTCAAAAAGGGATTATTTGCTTTTATATTTTACGTAATTTAGTCAAAACAGAATATTTATTTATAATAGAAATCTATTCGACGTTTTTACTCAAAAAAATTCCCCAGTAACGTGATAGCAGTCAATATGTTTAAATCTTACTAACGATTACAGCTACTAAATATTCGTTTGGGGCTGGACAAAGTTTTATGAGGTGTACTTGTACCTAAAACTGTGCTACAAATAGGTGTACGTGCAAAAAAAATATTCTGTGTACTTCGAGATGCCATAATAGTACACTCTGTAAAAAAATATTAATATTTACGAAAGATTTAATATTTTTTACATTGCACAACTTAGAAGTACAAATTAGTTCATTTTTAATTCAAGTTTTACTCGAAAAAATATTTTTAAATTATCACATTAATTTTCGTAATATCTATAATACAAACGCGTGAAAAGTACCTTCAAATTAAAAGGTAATTTATTTGCTGTAAATTACTACTAGAAAAGTTAGTTTATTATTATTTTATTTTTCATTTTATTGTGTCTCTTAAATATTTCTTTTTATTTGATTTTAATTCTCATAAATACCTTTAAAATTGCGGTAAAAATAGCTTAATAAAAATACAAAGTGAGAAGTACTGAGTAGTTTATTTTTATTTTATAGTTTTGTGTCAATTTTGTATTCTAACAATACTTTTTTATAATTAGGTGGATTATGTTTGAATAAATATCGTTCATCTAATTGATTGCCTTTTAATTTTACCACTAATTTATTTAAATAATAATCCACAATTAAATGAAACTACATGATGTAGTATTATTTCTATTTTCTTTAAGTTATTTACCACGACCTAGGTTTCGTTGTATTACAACACCTTCAGGTGGGCTATTAGCAAAGATCTTTGCTAGTAGCCCACCTGAAGATGTGGTAGTTTCATTTAATTGGGAATAATTAATTTCTAAAAAATAAACGCCAAATATATTAAATATTTGAATAATAATCCAAACTCAGTTCGGTCTAGGCCAAACTAATTTGTCCTAGGACTGATTAGTTTATCCTGACACGCGTAGGATAAACCGACACCGACCGATTGGCTTTGGACAAAGTAGCTTGGCCTGAAATCAGGCTTGACCTGTAAATAAACATATATATAAAGATATTTGTCTTTCTTTTCCCTCACACACAGAACTTGACGTATTGTTCTTATCTCTTATTGTGGACGCCGTACCTAAAGATTGAAAACACGCAATTACTTCCAAATAGCTAGGATTTATTAAATAGCTTAAATTTATCCGTAGAATATTGCACTTTTAATCTTATTTATGGTACGATTGATATTGATTCGTATTGGCGTTGGAAATCATATTGGCTGCAATGAACTATATTTTCCTGACAAAATCGACATAAGCAATTGACGCTAATTTGTGGATTTGCACACAATAAACTGTACATATTTTTGCTTGTTTAATGTACGGGCAGAGCTTGTCCAATATAACTTGTACTTTTGATTTGTATTCTAACAGAAATTTCATGTATCCTTAAATGTTTATAAGAGTACCTATATGTTCAAGTGTATACGGAAAGAATATACATACTCATTGAGTTTTATATACAGGTAGACTCTAAAAGTTTCTAGAAGTAGCAGTACTTTGTAAATTTATTTATTTTAGGAAATTATATTATACTGCAAAACTCTAACTAAATACTCGGTAGTATCTTCAATTACTGTGGTCAGATTCTTATCATATTTTCATGGGATTATACCCCCAAATAAGAAAGAATCATCCAAATTTATTGATAAATACCAGAGGTATCACGTAACGTGCAAAAAAGAAATAAAAAATTCAGTCGAATGGAGAACCTCCTCCTTTATAGAAGTCGGTTATAGAGTGATTTATAGAGGAATTAGATTTGTCGTAATATTCCGTAACTTTTGACAAATTTTGGCGGGAAGTGATGTTTAAACAAAATAAGCTAATAAATAAATAGATGAAAAATATTAAAATACGGAAGGAAAAATATTATAAGACGGAAGTACGTCCAAAAGTTTGTTAAAATTTTACTTATTAAGTTTTTAGTATTTTGACTCGATATTATAAAATAAAGAGGAGAATATTATTCTTTAGTCTCTTTTTGGGGTTCTGTATCTCAAAAGGACAAAAGAGTCCGTCAGTCAATTCGTCTGTCACAGTCGTTTTAGTCAGAAACCATTCGACGCAGGATCTTAAAACATTAGTAAAAAACTTACTAACCTGCGTGCTTTATAGTTAGCATTCAAAAATGTTCATATATACATAAATATATACATATACATACATATATATATATATATATATATATATATATATATATATATATATATATATATATATATATGCGTGTGTGTGTATGTTATTTGGCATAATTATAAATTCTATTAACCTAAATATATCTAAACAGTTAATACTCAAAGATATGTATATGAATTTTTTTTGAGGTGGCGAACAAAGTAAGTAGGTATGTATGTGAATTTTTTTTCATACCATGAATTATGCCTGATTGATAGGGCAAAAGCTTTGAAAATATTTTTTTTGCTAATTTAATAAATGAAACTAATAACATTATGTTTAGTTTATGTGCAGAGAATGTCTAGCTTAGAGTATCTTAATAAATGAGAATTTCATTTAAAAGGAGTAATCTTTAAATCAACGTGACGTAATTAAAAATAAGTGTATATCAAGAGTAGCAACGAATATTCGGCAATAATTTGTAGATGTTCAGCATTCGGCTAAATACTGACAAATTATTTGAAAGTTGCGTTGTTTTAATTAGAAATTGAATATACAACTATTTGTCGTAATATTTTATTTGATAATTTGGTTTTTATTTTATCCCTTAAATATTTATTTAGTATTGTGATCAAAGTATAGAAGCGATAGGCTGTAATGCAGCAATATTATTTTTTATGTATTACTAGGAAGAAGTATATTTCTTTACAACTCGTTAGATCACAATTAAATGAAACTACGTGATGTAGTATTATTTCTACTTTCTTTAAGTACTTTACCACGACCTACGTTTCGCTGTATTACAATATCTTCAGGTGGGCTATTAGCAAAGATGTTGTAATACAACGAAACCTAGGTCGTGGTAAAGAACTTAAAGAAAGTAGAAATAATATACATCACGTAGTTTCATTTAATTGTGAATAATTAATTTCTACAAAATTAACGCCAAATATATTCAATACTCGTTAGATGTCAATTTCGAAAAATATGTTGCCAGTTTTTTCGCATAAACACGGCTGCAAACTTTAACAGACGTTATGAAAACCTTCTATATTTACTATCTATTACGCAACTGACTTCTCATTTCTTTTAAATGTGTTGATGTTTGAATGAAGTGTGTGGTTTGAATGAAGTGTGTGGTTTGAATGAAGTGTGTAGTTTGAATGAAGTGTGTGGTTAGAATTACGTGTGTGGTTTGAATGAAGTGTGTGGTTTGAATGAAGTGTGTGGTTTGAATGAAGTGTGTGGATTGAATGAAGTGTGTGGTTTGAATGAAGTGTGTGGTTTGAATGAAGTATGCAGGTTGAATGAAGTATGTAGTTTGAATGAAGTGTGTGGTTTGAATGAAGTGAAGATCAAGTTCGGTCGGGATGATGTTCTTCATGTTTGACTTGATTGTGTCATTGCTTGTATTTATTTAATCTCTTCACAGTAATGTCAGAAAGACATACGAGTACTCTGGGCTTATCGGTTATTTTTCGTTTGATCCAAACAGGGACGAGCTTGCATTTTCCTCGTTGCTTGTTTTATCAAGCTAGAAATAATATCAGAGTATGGGCAATAATAACCTTATTAATTTAACTTTAGAAAACTTATATAACGCTTTCAAAAATGTATCATATAAGTTTACTATTGATAAATAAATATTTCAATGAAATATAATTTTTATGGCCTTCTTTAGATGTTAACTGAAAATCATATTATTCTAATGGTGTAAAATTGTGAAATTTTACATTGGTTAGTACAGATCCTAAATCATTGAATTCTTGTTAATCCTAGTTAAAGCTTTTTCAGATCGTATGTTTTGCGTTTGATTTATATGGAATATAAAACTAGAACCCTAAACCTAAACACTTAGAAGAAGAATTATTATGGAAAGTTCGCCGGAATGGTTCCTTTTGAAACATTTCATTTTTAAACATTTTTGGAGATAAAACTTGTTCTTTATTCTAAGTGAAATATAAAGATTTTGAGAAGGGGAAATAGAACACGCTTAGCATGGAAATATGTTCATAAAAATGTTCTAGACTACGTTCATGAAAAAAAATACATATAAAAAAACCTTAATCAAACACTCTTATTGTACCCTTATGAAGTCGGGATGGAATCCTGGTACATTAATATAGAGCTGTACCTTGTTCGATGCCCTTTAGTTGTTAATAAACAAATTGTGACTTATAACTCGGTCCTCATATCATTCAAATCTTACTTTTATTCTCAACATTTATGAGGCAGCGTTCAAGAAATAAGGATTTCTAATACTCATTGATCTGGAATGCTGTGGATCAACAAATTCTAGAAGTAAACAGTCATTATAAAATTTAACTAGTTTAGATTTTATTTTGTTCTCCAAAATTCGGTCATATTGATTGTAATCGCTTGCTAGTCCGAACGGCAAATAGGCAATGGGTTCGTTTTGTAAAGTGCAGCTGATCCTGTACCTAGTAATACAAAGCGTGGTTCTTGTCCATGATTAGCTGCCAATTGTTGTTTTTTTCTAAAATTTTATTTTATATTTCAAATCGCTTCTTCTACGTCCATATTTTCAGCAGAAGAAGGACATTTTATTTCTAAAATGCCATTTACGTATTTGCAGTGAGGAGTAAGCTCCAAAAATAATATTCTTCATCAATAAACAAATCGCATTTCTCAGTAACCATATTTCTTGGATGCAAAGCTAGTTTAGTGCAGTTTGTTTATTACTTTTACCATATTTGATGGACGAAATTTTGTCTAATGGGGAACCGTATAAAATGGTTTTGACGGGGAAATCCGCAATGAATTGTTTTTTTTTGCTTGTATTCCTGTCAAACCGTGATGCAGTTAGAAGTTTTTTTGAATTTCAAACCACTTTGAACTACCACTTTGTAATAGTATTTCTTTCCAAATTAACTCGTTTAGGTTTGTGAAAGATCATTTACTTAAAAATTCGAATTTATATTTCTAAAATAAACTGTTCCGCATATCAGCTTATTGGTAATTGATACCATTATCAGCATCTATCAATACACTAGTCTGGATTCTTTTCTTTCGTGGTTTTTAACGTAAAACTATTAAATATCTTTTTGACTCCAGGCGCGCAATTAACGCGTTGGCAGGTTTTGCAAAAATAACTTAATGAATAACGGAATGAAACTGTTGCGTATTAAAAGATATCACTGCCCCTGCACAGTGTCCACTATAAGAACGTCATTGAGTAAATTTAATGCGCGTCCCTCCAATGAATTTGGCAACCTGAGCAATAAAATTTTCTACCACGTTGCTCATTACGTCGTACATTAAATTCCATGAATCTCTAGAAAGTTTTACGCTTAATTCTTGTAGTTTACACATTACAGACTAACATTTTGACGTGAATACGTCTTTAAATTTGCTACCATACGGGGGCAATCCAAAAAACCTAATAACAAAATCGGGGGATACAGTTTGGCGTTGCAGTTTCTGAATCTATCCTCTAGATCAAAAATTAAATTATACCACTGGATAGCTAGAGGATCAAAGAATTCATTACAAAGCGAGAACAGTGACGCATCGCGCGCGGTGGAGGGGGAAGCGCTGCTATTTTGAGGTTATTTTCGTTTCGTGGTTATTTTCGTCGTCAAATACACGATAAAAACCATTTAGGATATTTCTCATAAATATTTGATTTTTTCGTCCAAACTTAATACTTGTTGCTTCCAATGACGAATCGCGAAATTAACCCCCGTTCTTAAACCTATATATTCACTTTTAACGATTTTACCACCTATTTTTTTGGACCAATCAGATAGCAAGTATCTTTGGTAAATGCTAACAAAGCATTGCAATAATTTCTCAAAAGACGATTTTTATATTCCATTTTTATCACTGTGGTATTTGCTTATGGCTTTAAATCTAAAATCTCTTTATAAGTACCGTCAGAAATCATTTTTCATAAATGAGCTTTCGATCACGGATTGAATTTTTAAACCTCTCCAAAAGTGTAATTGATTCCATCGCGGTAGATGATCCTTCATGGTTTTTAAAGCTATGTGCTTTAAGTTTTTTTGTCCCGAAGGAGTAATGTTCTTATTTTTTGCTTAAGTATAACTTACACAATATTTATTTTGAACACCGATATATAGCAATTTTTTGTATGAAAGCCTACAATACCAGCAGCACCCGAAAGAGCATTGCAATTTGTTCTATATGATCTTTTTGACCAACACCCATCAGCTGCTACCGTTATCGTAAGTATTCCTTGAGCGTTCACATTGCTAATAGATATTGCATAATTCGCCTGTTCCTTCGTGGCATGTCATAGAGTATGTTCTGAAGCGGTTTTCCACCAGTCACTTACGTGATTATGAAGACGATTAGTATAAAGCTACCAATATATCTTTGAAACATCCAAATCTGGACGTTGACATTCAAATCTGGACGTTGACAGTTTTACCAAAATTTA
The DNA here is from genome assembly GCA_039881145.1 of Druceiella hillmani. Taxonomy (NCBI): domain Eukaryota; kingdom Metazoa; phylum Arthropoda; class Insecta; order Lepidoptera; family Hepialidae; genus Druceiella; species Druceiella hillmani. Next base: position 3,479,677 of record JAYKKI010000040.1, on the reverse strand, counting down.
CTTTAGTTTTACAGCGCTTTGGACGGGTTATGTAGTATGTACTTTGGTCATGTCGTTTGCGTTCTAATTCCTTTATAGACTTTCCTGGGTCCACAGTGTCTTGTAGGGTCCACAGTGTCTTGGTCCAAAGTGTCTTATATAATGCGTGTTGCGGTTTACCGCCATTGAAAGCGACTACTAAGCAGCATGTGTGATATGAATTTTTTAAAGAATAATTTATTTTCTTGCCACCCACCATTTTGGCTATGACACTATTAAATTGTCCGGCACGATTGTTAGTGAAATTTCGCAGGAGGTTCCTAGAATCAAATGCCAACCGAGATGCGTTCTTTCGTAATTTCAGCATTATAGTTGGTAACATCGAAACCAGATTTTGTTCTGCTTTCCCTTCTAGTGTGCAGTAATAATCTTGACATTCCGCGTGGTCTCCAAAAACATTACGTGTTCTATTTAATATGTCTTTCTGCAAATAAAATATTTTTGTCTCTGTAGAAAAATTTTGTTAATTTCTAAATTTATTTGCAGAGCGGATGGCAGTACCTAGTAAGACGATCTGCTGTTAAAAGTTAACGTTCACTAAGAGGGGTCATAGTATATTTTTGCATTTGTATATTTTTACTGTTGTATTTCCGCAACAAACGGTTGGTACATTTTATTTTTTGTACAGGTATGTCCGTATACGGTCTGCTTTCGATGTGTCGATGTAAATTCTCTTGTTTGTGTTTGAGTCACAATGAACTATTAATACATTGTATATACAATTTTTTTCTCTATTGAGCACTTAAAACCTTCAACCAGAATCGCTTGCTCCATGCTGATGGAAGATTCAGAATGGCTTTTGTGCAATCGTAAGTTCCTGGTGGCACGTCTTTAAAAAAGGCGCGAGCGCGGATAACACAATATTTGTTACGGACTCCAAAATCCTGCATTAATTTCATATTATTTAGTTTGCAGCCGAATTTCTCACTGTGTTTCTCAATATGAAAGAATTGATTTAAAAAGAACTGGAAATCAATTATTCTCGATTCCTGAACTACGTAATTTGCTTCCTGAAAATCCGTTAGTTTTTTTTTAATACAAAAGAAGATCACTTGTTAGCTTTATAAAAATCAATAAGGTCTTTCTTACAATACTATTCTCCGATTCCATTTCTGTCGTCAATGTCATATTTATCTCGCCAAGTGCTGGCATTGGCGGTTTGTCTGTTATATTTGAATTGTTCATAGATGATGAAGGAACGTCATGGCCACGTATCTAAAATAAAAATATGTTACAAATATTACAACATTTAGAATTAATAACAATATTATGTTAGGTACTAATATTCAACGGAAAAGGTCTGTTATCGCATCCTCTAAGTCGATGTTTTCTATATCTATGGGAGATGAAAATGATTTCTTAACGGAATATTTTCTAGAATACTTTCTGAAACATTCCCATAAATTACTATATAAATTGCTGAAAAGTAACACAGGAAAAGAAAATGTTATAGGTTTATTGAGGACAGATGTACTTTATTTCATTTTGCTTTTCTTGTGTATGTATACCTTTTCTTTCTAATACATCCGTACACGAATATTTTTTGACCCATGCTATAAATAAACATAAGAGTCAGTAAGTAATGATATAAAAAAAAATAATAACTAGTCAACGTAAAAGTTTTTCTATTTAACATAATTGTTCAAAATAATAAGTGTTATAAAGAATACTTACATGATCAAAACTAGGTAGTCGCGCTATACGGTTTACGGTCAATCGTTTGGCGCGAAAAAATTCAATACAGATTCAATATCAACGAACGCTTGCGCGGTATTAGAAATGACCGGCCAGCGCATCGCATTATGTAGCAATTTAGCAGTTGTAATAACGTTTATTTAATATTTTATAATTAACTATTTTTTTAAAAAAGTATAAATTCTTTAGAAGTTACTATTTAAAAAAAAAGTATTAAATATTGATTTCTACTGAGCGAACGATTGTTTTGGTTTAAATTTTACATAGTAATATTAATGTAGTAAGAAGAAATTTATAGTTAATTCTGAGAGTTTTAGTACTGTTTGGTTTTGAATGGGATTTTTTTTCTAGATATTTCATACATATTTCAAAATTCCGAGGCCGTTATGAAGTAAAGCACCACTTGTATTTTTATATCTTTATATATTTTTCATTTCATTTGCTTATGTACAGTAGTTCGACCCATGAGCTCGAAAAAGTGCAGCCATGTATTTTATGAAAAACTTGTTTCGTAATTTTGGCTTTATATAAATAGACGAGAAAAAATTGTAAAAAGCGAGGACGCTATTAACTATACTAATAACCATTTTCCACCATTAATTGGGTCAACATTATCGAAGTCTTTCGGTTTCTGAGAATAAGAACGCCAAAATTCACAGTCGAAATATAATAGGTCTCTTAAATGTTTGTATTATGTGAAAATGTCATCGAGTCCTACTTGGCCGAAAACATAATAAACAGCCTTCTATACTTTGCGGCATAGAAAATAATTTTGAAAATAGGTACACACATCTTGAAAATGATATCCCCTGGAAGATTCGCAAAAGATCGATGACGTTCGATGTTTACTGAAACCTTATTTTGTACAATTTTATCTTTATCTTTGATTATATAGCGTTCGTTCTCTCCATAGAGAACCTTTGCCAATGTCAAGTGTGGAAAAAAGGCTATGGCAACACTGATTAAATCAAATTTCGGATATTTGTCATTGTTGCTTGATAACAAAAGAATAAACTATACAATAAAACAAAAACTAAATAAGAAGTTGGCTACAATTAAACTAAAAGAAGAAAACGACATTATAATATACGGAAAGTACAAAATAAGTATATACAAATATACAAACTTAAAAAAATAAACATGAACATAAGTATAAAAATTTCTATATTTTGATGTCGTTCTTTCTTATGAACTGACTGATTAATCCTAAAATGGGTTTGTTGGCAATAAATAAAAGTGATCTTATGTTGATGGGCAATTGAATTTTATATTTTAATAATTTGGAAACAAACGAAGGAAATCTATTATTTAATGGACATGAAAAAATGAGATGATTTAAATCGCCCTCTCCAAACCCGCAATCGCAAATTGGAGACTCTCTGACCCGCAGTCTAGCCAAATGAGTAGGAACAGAACAGTGACCCAAACGCATGCGAGATACCACAGAGGATTCCTTTCGAGAGAAAGTAAATGTTGAGAACCAAGGTTTTAAAGGAATAAAAGGTTGGATCTGGAAATATCTCGCACCTGTAATCTGGGATGATCTTTCCCACGCCCTCTGCCAGTCAGACGCCATCCAGAAACGAGTCATGGGAAGAAGATCCTCAATGAAATTAGTAGTGAAACATGGATCCCCGTTCACTGCGGCAAACCGAGCTTTTGCGTCGACTATTTCATTACCTACTATGCCACAATGACTAGGGATCCATGCAAGAACGACATCGGATCCCGATCTCTCCAAATCAAGCGCAAGTTGCTTGATCCGAAGAATCAGGAAACTACAGTTTGAAGAAAATGGATTAGCAAGAAGGGACTGTAAACAACTTAAGGAGTCAGAGAAGATAAGGAGCCTGCGAATCTTTTTGTGTAGGGCATAATTCAAGGCCTCCACAATAGCACGGCATTCCCCGGAGAATACCGAACATTCCTTAGGAAGGCGAAAGTAAGCTGAATGAGCGGTGGATGGAGAGTAAAATGACGCTCCGACATAGCCATCTCTACCGGTTTTTGATGCATCTGTATATATTCGCGTCCAATCCATCCAAAACGAATTCAAGATAGAATTGAACAGCGAATTAGCATTTTTGGACTCCTTATCAACTCCAAAACACAAATTTATATTTGGCCTGTGAAATACCGAGTCAAATGGGAAGCTATAGAGAGGGAGAGAAGAATTTTGATAAACGGGGTTAGTAAGGGATTTGAATCTTTGGAAGCTAACGATAAGAAGAGGTCGGGACTTAGAACGCCAAAAAGGAGTATGTTCAATAAACCTAGAGAGGAGGGTGAGTTTAGGAAAAATAGGGTGAGTAGAAAACCTAGCTGTCTTTAGTAAATAACGATCAGCTAGGTATTGTCGCCGGAGACTTAAAGGAGGATCAACACATTCTACTTGTAGGGCATTTATGGGACTAGATTTCATAGCACCTGCTATGATCCTCAGAGCTTGAGACTGAATGCGGGTCAATTTAGTGGCATTGGATTTGGAAATAGGATCAAGTAGAAATGAACCATATTCTAGATGACTACGGACTAGAGCGTTATATATTAACTTTAATGTGGAAGGGTGAGAGCCCCACCACACTCCCGAAAGAGCGCGGAGGATATTCAAATTAGTCTGGCATTGGGAGATGACATATTCGATGTGAATGTTCCAGGATAATTTTGAGTCTAGGAACATACCTAAGAATTTGGTATTGGAAAGAACAGGGATCAAAGAGGAATTATAAGAAATAGATAACGGAGGAGTAATTCTCCTTCTCGAGAAGACCACGACAGCGCTTTTGGAAGGGGATAAATCCATACCATGAGAGGTAACCCATTTATTTAGGTTAACAAGGGCAGAGTTCAAAGCATTTTCGGCAACAATTATTGATTTATCAGAAGAATATAAAAGCAGGTCATCAGCGTATTGCAAAACACGACAGAAAGGATTAACTGTTGAGTGAATCATATAAGAGTAAATATTGAAAAGTAATGGACTTAAAACAGAACCTTGGGGAAGACCCTTCCATATAGTTCTTGAAAAGGGGGGGGATCCAGGGGATCTAAGAATAATAGATCTTTCTAAAAGAAAATTGAGAAGAAAATTTATAATCTTAATCGGAATCCCAAGATTATGAAGAATTTTTTGGAGGACTGGAAGGATTACATTATCATAGGCTGAAGAAAGATCTAAAAAAGCAGCAACGAGAAATTCTTGTCGAGAGAAAGCAAGTCTGATGTCAGTGGTTAGGACGCTGAGATTGTCCAACGTACTTTTAGCTCTTCTGAAGCCAAATTGGTTCCTTGGAAAAATAGAATGGTGTTCAGTAAACCATTCCAAACGATTCTTAATTAAATGTTCCGTAATCTTCGCTAGAACAGGAGAAAGGGCTATGGGTCTGTAGGATGAACCTACATTGGGATCTTTATGAGGTTTAGGGATGGGAATTATTATTTGAGTTTTCCAAGACTTTGGAATAGAACCTGATTTGAACATACAGTTAATGAGGGATAGAAGATACCAACGGGTAGATGGTAAAGTATTTTTCACCATTGAATATGACATTCCGTCAATACCAGGGGAAGAATCCTTAAGATGGTGTAAGGAGAAATCCAATTCGTTAATGGAGAAATCTTCTTCTAAAAAATGATTGGCGCTAGTAAAGTTATACCTGAAAGGTAATTCATCTAAATTTGGGACGGATGGGGGAGCAAGTTTATTTAAAAATTGATCAATCCAATTCCCGTGAACAGATTTGGGAAGATCAGGCTGAAAAATAGACCGAAAGCGTTTTACATTAGACCAGACGACACGGGAGGGAGTAAAAGGAGAGAGGGATTGACAGAATTTCTTCCAGCCTTCCCTCTTTTTTTTAAGGAGAATTCGTTTAGTCTGAGCTTGGGTCTTTCGAAACAAGAGGAAGTTTGCTTCCGACATATTAGATTTATATATCGCTTCAGCCTCTTTACGGGTTTTAACCGCTGCGGAACAGTCTCCATCCCACCAGGGGGGAGAGGATCTGAAGTGATGGTTAGATCTTTTAAGTGGGATAAATTTCCGAGCGGATAGGTCTATAGCCTTTACAAATTGGTCATAGCAAGTGTCAATGTTATCCAAGTCCACTGGAGGGAGGGAATCCACTTCGACACTGAGAAAGGTACGGAATCCCACCCAATCTGCCCTATGTAGGTTGTATTTTTGAAGAGGGGGAGTTTTTTCAATATGTAAATTTACGTGAGGGAAAGAAATCAAAATGGGGAAATGGTCGCTTCCAAAAGACTCAGAAAGAATATTCCAGGAAACCAAGGATGCCAAGGATGAGGAGCAAAGAGAGATATCTACTGAGCTCGGGTTCTGAAATGGGACAGGAACTCGTGTTGGAGAACCATCATTCAGTAAACACAGGCCAAAATCGTCCTGGAGTTCAACCAAGGAGACTCCAAGAGGGTTGCTTCGGGTGGAACCCCAAGACGGGTGATGAGCATTAAAATCTCCCAGAATAATATACGGGCCAGGAATTGAAGATAAAATATCCCGTAGTTCTAATGCTACGGAACATGTTGGAAGGGGGACATATATGGAGAGGATAGTGATATCTTTAACTCTCGCAGCAACAATATTGAAGTGACAACTGCGGGAGCCAAGAGAAATCTGGGAGAAGGGAAGAGATTTGTCAAGTAATAGGGCGGATCCGCCCTTACCATCCGCTCTATCATCCCGGAGACAGACATAGCCTGGGATCTTAAAAGGGAATCCCGGCTTCAGCCAAGTCTCCGAGATGGCAGCCACGGATGGAGAATACTTGACCAGGAGGTGACGAAGATCTGCTTTGTTGGAAATTATACTGCGACTATTCCATTGCAAGACCCTCGCCACTATTGGCGAAGCCATTGGAAAGGAGGGATTGAAGGGAAGTGAGAATAGATGAGGCAACGTTGGACGGTATTTGATTGGGGGAACTCAGAATTTTGACCAAGGTGGTCAAAAGAAATTGAATAATACCCGTAAAAGAATTAGTTGAAGGTTGTTGATTTAAACCGCAACCATTTTCAGGTTGAGGAATACGGAAGTCTGCCCAGGCTTGTTCTAGAGCAGAGCGGTCATAGCCCTGGTTGGAACTAGTCGAAGAGTGGGATCGGGGTTTCAGAGAAATAATTTTTTTGTGGGATGAGTTGGTAGGACGAGACGGAGAAAGCAAACTTTGGGAAGAAATTGGAGAAGGAAGAGTTAGAGGGGGGTGAGCTGCAACTGAGGCGTATGATTTTTTAGCAGAAGGGACCAATTTGGACGCTTCCGCATAGGAAATATCTCTTTCAGACATTTCGAATTTGATTTTTCTTTGTCTTTCGAATTCTGGACAATTTCTATCAGTGGAATCATGATTTCCACTGCAAAAGATACATTTTGCTTTGTCAAGAGGAAGTGGGCAGTTTCTCCCAACGTGACCTTGACCACATCGGAAACAACGCTCAGAAGATCGGCATTTGTCAGCAACATGTCCAAACCTACAACACTTGAAGCACTGTATTGTAGGGAATTCGTATTTTGAGACTGGAAGCGATGAATAAGCCATATATATCCGTTGGGGACGAACTTGGCCATCAAAGGTAATGACCATCGTCTCAGACGGAAAATATTTAGGCTGGCCATCAATTATCTTTTTAAAATTTAAGCGGCGGACCTTAGTAACTTTACCGCACCCTTCAGGGACTTCTATATTATGTAAAACCTCCTCGTCAGACCAATCGACTGGAACATTGCGAACAATTCCCATACGACTGACGTTAAAGGAGGGGATAAACAATTTGTTTTGACCTGTGAAGGCAGAGTGGTTAACGAATCGGTTGGCGGCATCAGCAGATGAAAATTCCACCGAAATCCTGTTCCTGCCAATTTGTTTCACTCCATCTCGTATAATTCCATCAACATTAAAATTTTTTAAAGAGGAACCAAATTTCACAGCATGGAATGAAAATCCGGAATTAGGCTGGGGTTCTTTTCTCTGAACGTGAACGATAAATGGACCAACGTCGCCAGGGACGTATAAACGGCCCTCAAAAGAATTCGGAGGGAGAGAGGGAGGAGAAGAGGTCGGGATTGGAGGAAGAGATTTTGAACTTGCTTCTGAAAGAGGAGTGCGAGGGGTCTTACGTGGGATTGTATCCTCTGTTTCTGTACATGAAGAATCAGAAGGATGAAAAGAGGGATTATTCTTAAGCTTATTTTTTTTACAGTTGGGCCTTTTACAATTTTTATTTTTTCGTTTCAGTTCCGGTTGGGAATCCGAAACTGTAATAAAGCTGGCAGGCGATGTAGGAGAAGCAAATTCATTGAAACATATAGGAGACTTAGAAGGGTCTGGAGGTTTCGGGGGAATAACTAAGTCCATTTTCCCAAAAGATAACCTGAATCACAAAAATAAATAATAAAACAAATGAACAAAAGAACAAACTTACCGAGAACTGGATAAAACAATAAACGGGATACAGATAAAGTAAACAATTAAATAAAAATAAAAATAACACAAATCTAAATAAGTTATTGCAACAGATTAAGACTAAATATCACGAAAAAAATAAGGAAATAATAGAGTTGCGAAAAACCTCTCCACTTTGTTTGACGGTTTCTATGGCCTTGTACAATTTTTTTTTAGAAACAAATGAATAATTTATGTCTGCACATTTTCTATATGCACGCCCATGTCAAATGAGACATTTGCTTAACATTTTAAATATAATTAATTAACAAAAGACATAGTCCAATTTTTTTGACTGCCACCCTCACCCCTAAATAAAATTCTGACTACGCCCATACATGTGCGGGAAAACGGTAAAACATGACTGTGTTTCTGCAAAAAAGTAATGTAATTTGGAGATTTATTGAGAGAGTAAATTATGAGGGCAGAGCTGAAAGTTCATAGAACTGGCCATTTATAATAATGGTAATAAAAACAAATTTAATTTTCGAAAATAGAAACCTTTGGTAATCCACCGAAGTCTTTTGCTTGAATTTGTCATTTGTTTTTACAAATTGATGGCAGTTTGAGTATAGAGAGTATCACGTGAAAATGGAAGACGCAACATTTTTTTTATATATATTTTATGATGAGTTTCATTGTGGTTTTAATAAAAAACAAAGCTAAGATGGATTACGATTGTTTTTTTTTTATTATGAAGCTTTGTTCTGTGGCACTATTTGTAACTGGTTTAACGAATTCAAGCACGTTCGTACCGATATAAATGATGATCTATGTGAGGGGCGTCTCCCAATAGCGGCAACTAAAGATAATATTAATGCTGTGTGGCTCATGACAAATACTGACAAGAGATTAATCTATCAGCAAATTCGGATATTGGTATAAGTTAGGGATAAGAAATTCGATGCGAACATTTAGGTGTCAGGAAACTTTATGCTACGTAGATAACCTATGATTTTATGGAAGCTTAAAAACATCGTCGAGTTGATTGGTGTCGCGAAATATTAGGAAAAGTCGACGGAGGTCATTCAAATGCTGTATACGACATCGTTACGGGTGGTCTGCGCAATGGCAATGGGTGTTTCCTCCTGAAGAGTTGCCGACAAAGGTAAAGAAAGGACGAAGTACTGGAAAAAATATGTTTGGCGCTTTATTCGGACGGACAGATTATTATGCAACAATTGTTTTGTAAAATAAAGGAATATTTACTGTATGCTAGTACACCAGTAACTGTATACCCTCTGTTATGTAAAACGTTCGAGAGCAATACCTTTGCCATAGAATCCTTCTTCATCACGACAATGCTTCTGCACAATCCTCATTATTTGACCCCATAGTATTTGATTCTATTTAAAACAGTACGCTAGCGTTTGCTGAACTAAGGCATGTGTTATTTGTGACCAAATTTATTTCATATCTTGAGAGACCAAAGTCATGGCTCCTAGATAATATAAAAACCAACAAAACGTTTTATTATATTTTGCGGACTATTTGCTGGAAATAAACAAAGACGAAACATATCAACTTCGTTTTAAAATAGTATTTTAAATTAAATAAAATGAGTTTTATTTGTGAATATATATATAAAGAAAGGCTTACATGAAAATGTATTGAAAATACATTGAAATATTGAGATAATGAATGAATGGTAATTCAAAAACCCAGTTCTTTGGCGTTCCTGTAACATGGAGAGAAACAACAAAGCGCAATAATGACACTTATATTTGTTTATGTTATTTTAAAGTTTGGGAACAGTGTTATTTTAGAACATACATAGAACTTAAAAACAAATAATGTATCCTTATACTGAATCATTAAAAAGGCCTTCACTTCATTGATTCAATCAATCAGTTTTTTCCTTATCTGGAACATTTGAATATCGTTACATAGTTTGTTAACTGCAAATAGCAAATGCATTTTAAGCAGTGGCAATACTCGTATATTTGAACCGGAATGTTCAAGTCTATCGTAATCATGAGTACAAAATGACCTTAATTACTAAATCGATAACAGATCTTAATCTTTCTAAAGATTTTGCGGAACTTTTCAATACAGTATAAAAAATTATGCATATTTAGATTATTAAAAAATAATTTTTTTTCTCATTGATATGGGAAATATGTTTCAATTTACATTTCGTACTTTAGCTCCGTCCAAAAGAATCATATGAAAACTTGAAAACTGTTCTGGGAAGAAATAAAATTTGTAAGGGTGAACTGTGAATTTTCCATACAAGATTCTTGGTCAGCATCAAAATTAAAAAAAAATTAATGTTTTCTCTATGAGTAGGGTAATAAAGTTAAATATTTTTATTGGCAAACTTTCATATTACAAATATTTTCACATATTGAATATCGACTGATGAATAAATTCATGAAATTTTGCCTATATAAAAAGACACGTTCAACTATTTTTTGCAAAATTCACAAGTTCATTTGCTATTCAACGCATGCTTAAAGATGGGTATATTTTTAGAGCATACTGATGATTGACAAAGTGATGAGCACATTGATCAATTAAAAAAAAAGGTAGTATTGAAAGTGTAATGATTCAGTTAGAATGAATTTCATTAAAAAATGTTATTAGCATTTTTTTGGGCAACGTGAAGGATTCATAACTTAAATATTGAATAAATAACTGTGATATGCCAATAATTTTTTTACAAAAATATAGAGCCGACTTCAAATAATGAAGTAGACATAATAAAATTAAAGTTGAAAGTATTTAATTGGAACTTTTGCGGTATAATATCATTTCCAAACATAAATAAATTTGCTACTTCTAGATGTTTTTGAATTGGTGCCAAATCTACGATTCTTTCTCTTTCTCACGTATGTACGTGCACATACACACATACACATACGAGTTGTACATTTCCCTTGGCAACGGTTCCAAAAATGTTTAGCAGTAATTGCCCGTATATACCTGGGCGTACTACCTATCTGCCTGTTAATAACCTAGTTACTTCATGCCTTCGTATATATCTGTATATACTAACCTGCCTACAAATATTCTAGTTTGTATATCCTCGTATATATTTACTTAACTCACCTCCGGCCTACTAATGTTTTAATTACCCTATGCATTTGTTTATACCTATACACTTACTCATGTACCTACCTACTAATATTCAAAATTTAAACCTTAACGGCTTCATGCCTTTGTATGTACCAGTATGAACTATCTATTTACTTTGTTATTTTCTTGCTTACATTTAGACAAGTCGAACAAGTTCAGACTCGATGACTTTATTCCTCATCAATGAAGGGCATATGTTACCATCTTCGGTATCCATTATTGTAACCTGATTTTACAAAAGGACATATTTTTTGCCGCCCATGACTCGTGTCAAAATTTTGGAGGCTTTATTATTAGATTATCATTAGACTTATATAATCCAAACTAGATCACGGCACCCGTCTTGTTCCCATACAATTTCTATGGTCAAATTCTAACCAAATTTCCATGGGCCTATACCTTTCTCAAATAAAAAAGAATCATCCACATCGCTGATAACTGTTGGAGATACGACCTATTCTATTTATTATTGAGTAATACTTCAAGTTCTACCAAGGTGTACCTTGAAGTTCTTACTAAATTTATAAATCATCCAAATCGGTTTATAACTGCCGGATATATGAGGTAACATACACAAAAAAAATCGATTGAAAAATATGGAACACCGAGATATAAGAACGTACTCTTATTGAATTTCCACATCGAATATTTTTTTATAAATTTTGGATATTTTTGCAGAACTAAATTATTTAATAATAACTTGTTATAAGAATATAAGAAATTTTAAAAACGGTACCTGTTTGAATAATAATTTATTATTAATTATGAAGTATACCTTTCACGTTCTTCCTTTTAGTGGGTCGATTACAATAAAAAGAAGCCTGTATATTACTCCAGGCTCTAAAAAATCTATCAGTTAAAACCTCATCGAAACTCATTTAGTGTCTGGGTGACACCCGAACAAATAAACAGACATAGAAACAAACATATCGACTAACATTTCAAAAACAATATTTTAGTGTTCTGTTATTTTGTTACTCTTATTATATTTCTCTAAATAATTTTTTCGTAAATATCTTCAATATACGGACAGACCAATTTTGCAGTTTTATTATATGTATAGATATAGATCTTTAGATTTTCAAATATTCACCCTCTGGGATGTAATCAGAGCACCCTCCTATAATCTTAGACAGTGATGATACTGTAGTTACTAATATATAAATATAAAAGAAACACAATTAAATAAAACTACGTGATGTGGTATTATTTCTACTTTCTTTAAGTTCTTTACCACGACCTAGCTTTCGTTGTATTACAACATCTTCAGGTGGGCTATTAGCAAAGATAGACTAACACTCTAATCTAATCTTTGCTAATATCCCACCTGCAGATGTAATACAACGAAACCTAGGTCGTGGTAAAGAACTTAAAGAAAGTAGAAATAATACTACATCACGTAGTCTCATTTAATTGTGAATGATGATTTTCTACAAAATTAACGCCATATATATTCAATATGAAAGAAACATTAAATTAAAAATAAAATAGATAGTGATGTAATCATCAGTAGATCTTATAACGAAATCTAACAAGCCGTAATACAATTAATTCAAAGTTTAAAACACAATTTAAAGTTTAAACTTTTGTAACTGGGTAATTCCTCCTCATCAACTTGTACTTCGAATTATGATTTATGAATAAGTCAGATACATATAGCTTTGGGCGTAAATTGGTTTTTAAGAATTACGCAATTAATGGCAAATTACAGTACTTAGCCGTATGAACTTATAAAAAAATGAGACAATCGTTGATATCACAAATTTCAGTGCATGCGTTTAGCAGTGTATTTTTCAGAGGAGAAAACAGTCTCATGGCTCGTTACGTCTTTTGAATCCGAATGCGTTACTTACGCATCCGTATCCGATGGTGTTTTAAGCGGTGGATAAGTATGAACAGCGAACGTTAGTTGAGTTAATGCGGCAAGCGCGAATATTTTTCTGTTTTAAAGTTTTTGTTTTTTGTTGCAGACTGGTTGCAAATTAGATAAGTAGACACAACTGCATGCAATAAATCAAATAAGCCAACAGACGAAGTATATTTCAAAGTACTATATGTAATTTGGTTGTTTATGATGTTCTCAAACTTGTCTATATAGCTGTTTGTTAAATACACAATTTCTTTAATATTTTATTTTCTTAAGTATAATTCGGAAGTACCCATTTTTTGTTTCAGCATTTTTTACGTAGTAATAATTAATTTTTCAATAAACCTTATTAGCTACACCGCGACTTTGTCCGCGTAAAAAAATATTTATATCCGAATTTGTTATTCCATAGCCGGTAATTTGCAATTATTAGCATCGCTTAGTGAAAATATACTGATTATATGTTACTATCACTCTTGTGATGTGCACTCCCCTTCATCATGCGACGCTGATATCGCCTGCGCGTTCACAACCCTATCAATGTGAAACCCTTGCTTAGGTCCACTGTGTTAGCGTTGTACTGAAATGTGTAACTGTATAAAATATTATTTATTAATTCATAACTAACTATGTTTGGTAGTTTATTTGTGAAGACGAAACAAAAAGCTAGTCATGCTCATTTTCGAATTTATAATACTGAGCGTGGTTTTATTTTGCAATGTTATACTTTGTACTAATACTTCGTAAAAATGTGTGGTCTGTTAATAAGTTTTACTTTAGTCTATAGTTGGGTAAATTATACACGTTTGTATTCTCGCAAATACCTGTTATTTATTACCTTTAAATATTAGAAAGGAATATGTGACGCCACTATATTGAATGGATGATGACGTCGATACTTTATGCCTTTCTTTGGGCTTCAAGTTATCTCTCAATTTTAATTATTAACCATGTAGACGTACCACTTACGAAAAATCCTTCCCTGTCCAAGCAGCAAAAATTTTGGAATCACCTGGATCCTGACATCAGGAAAGTCACCTCTCTAAATATTTTCAAAGATCGAGTGGAAAAGTCCTGCATCTCCTGAAACCTTTTCCTTTGTGTCCTTGCCCTTTCCTGTCTTTCCCATCCCAAATCATGTCAATATGTTATTTTCTTTTTTAATTTACTTTTGTGTTTTTTTTGTCTAATGTGCTATGAAGAATTTTCATTGTAAAATCTCTTACAGTCTACCAACTAAATTTCAATACAAATTGTTATGGTTGACTGGAAGAGATTGCTCATGTAGAAATAAGTTCGCCATATATACTGTACATAAAAGTTAATAATAAATAAAATAAATAGACGTCACATACAGGCAAACTTACTATGTCATTTGTAGTATTAGTGTGGATTGTGGACATTTTCCAAATCATATTTAAATTTAAAGATTTCACTGTGTTAAATAGAGTCTCTGAACAGTAAATCTATCAACTACAAGTAGAACTCGCACTAGAGGGGTTCCGTACACACTCAGGTACATATAAACATTTAAGGTCATGTAGTACTTTTATTAAACTATTTATACATACATGCATCTCATAACCGAGATATATTATTACGGTATTGCCAGAGGGACATTGGCGCGATCGAAATTTTTATCCAGCAAATAGCGAAATGCACTCTCCCGCCCTTCGCTTCAACGTGCACCGTTGATATTGCCTTATTTTGTTTTTGTTGTTGGTTGATTATTATATATTTAACTTTTCACCGTCTTTCAGAGGAAGAAAAAACAGTTAAATACCATTTCTAGTTTTGCTAGGCCCAAAACTCTAAGGGGTAAGTAACGAATGTCTAAGGCCCCATCTTATTTCGCTTAGGAATCAGAAGCGTCTGACAGGAGGTCGCACTATGTTTCATATAGAACAAGGTAGCTGAACAAAAACAACATTAACATTTCCTAGAAACGTTAATGAGGGTAGTTATAGAATTAGTTGCTGATCTCATTGAGAGGTACTATTTTGACTTGGATCATTATAACTATCGGTCATCGGGGTGAGCATATAAAACATTTAGGTCAAAGGCATGAAATTAGTTGCATTTTTGCTTCAAACCTATCGTCTCAAGAGTTGTTTTCAAGTTGATGTGAATTTGAGTGATGGATTTGGTTACTAATGGTGAGTATTGGTGAGTACTATTATTTTATGCAGTCACATCCAAATAAATTTCCTATTTGAATTTGGAAAAGGCGTTGCAATTCTAGACCATTGTCTTACTTTTTAGTATATTTTTAATTTAGAAGGCAGTGAGTGCAAACTCCTTCTTTTCACCGAGCTGTATTTATGTCAGATGATTTTCTTTAAAACTTTTGGCGATATGGGAGAGTTGTAAAAAGAAAAAATGAAACCATGGTAATTTTTACAGCATCTTTTACATACGTAAAATCTAACATTTTCAAAATTGTTTCAATTCATAATTTTCATGTACAGACTGATGAGGAGTGGACAATTTGTTGTTAATTTTTAAAAATTAACCGAGTAATAAATATTTAAACACATTGTTTAGACAAGAACGGCAGCGATGAGTTGTGATGTTATTTTTAGGAGTTCGTACCTCAAAATGAAAAAAAAGGAACTCTTATGGAATCACTTTGATGTCCGTCCGTCTGTTTAGACCTTTTTTTCTCAGGAACGCATGGAGGTATCAAGTTGACTAAGTTAGTTAAGTCTACGATCTCTTCGAGCTGTAAAAAAAATCAAGCTTCTAAATCAATACAATAAAAAAATGTGGCCATTCATGCCTCATATTTCGACACTCGCAAATAATGACGACCAATAGGATACCTCTCGTTGACCTAGAATAGTTACTTCTTAGTAGTAAATGAAGTTACAGTTTAAAGCAAAACTTTATGGATACTAAAAGTCCAATATTCGCTTACTCCTGAAGTCCAAAAAAGAGGGCTGTGGAGAGTGAGAAATAAACGAAAAGAATGAACGATTTATCAAAAACAATTTCTTTGAGATGTAGATGTTATATCTTAAAATCTATTTATTACTAAATATAATTACCGCTGACAACTTAAATTAATGAGCCTCACCGATTCGTGATTAAATTATTTAAAAGAATTTAAGTCACATTTTATATTTATTGATACTCGAAGTTGTCACCTTAAAAATGTATTCTGTCACCAACAGGTGACAGAATACATTTTTTCAAAAGATTTTCTCTTACAGATAAAGCTTGCTCTCTTAGAATCTAAATTTCTCTTGGTTACAATATTGCTATATGTATCGTGGCGGGATGGTCATCTCGCTAACACGTGAAGCGCCTGTCGTGCTGGAGAGGTGCAGTATATGCTTAATTGCTTAATTGCACCTAATAAACAGGTCCCAGGCTCAGATCCTTTTGTCGGCTTGCCCCCTTTTATTCACAATTATGTCTAACGGTTGTATTTGTGAAACGTAAGTTTATAGACAATATACTTTTAATGATTTAACTAATATAAAATGAGTCTTACAAATGACACAAAATACAGATTATTTGAATGTAATATGAAGTTGAATATTTAGATAGCAATTTATATATATATATATATATATATATATATATATATATATATATACAAATTGCAAATAAAAAATTTAAACATTTTAAAATTTCAATACATTCCTCTGTTTAGATTTTCAGTAGGGCCAGAGTCTAAAGAGAGTAAATTCGTTCCTAAATGTGCTGTTTTACAGATTTGATTGTTTTAATGTAACCTGACCTTTTGGCACAGCATTTGTTAAATGGCGATGATAAAAGTTTTCGCGTTCAAAATTAAGAGAAAAAAAATCGTTTACGCAAAATAAAAAGTTTCGCAGTGTTAGTAAATAGAGAAACTCTCCCGAAGAGACGCGCTGTCAACATCTCATTTCCTAGTTCAAAATGTCCGCTAAAGATGGATGCCTTTGTTAATGGCCGGGCGTCACGCTTGAGGCCGATTTTCGCGCGCATTCCAGCAATTACAGCGGGAAACGACAAAGGGAAAAGTGGCGAAGATTACGTATTACGATAAAGATTCACTTTTGTTGATATTATGTTGACATATATTGTTGTTTGGCAGCCACTGGAACGTTCGTAATTTGTATATAAA
This sequence comes from Druceiella hillmani, assembly GCA_039881145.1. NCBI lineage: Eukaryota > Metazoa > Arthropoda > Insecta > Lepidoptera > Hepialidae > Druceiella > Druceiella hillmani. Next base: position 3,462,423 of record JAYKKI010000040.1, on the reverse strand, counting down.
TATGTAATATCAAGATGAAATACCGTCATTGTACTGTAGAATTCCGCTTGGGACACATCTTTCCTTTGACAAAATGGCTTTCCGTTTTAAAGTGATTTTGTTTTTGATTCACTGTGTAGCTTTTTCTATGGAATCAAGAGGGGAATATCATTCGGGAGGGTAAATATTCAACTTTTTTATATTATTATTAATTAGATGCAATTTTTATTTTGTATGTATTAGGACATTGTATTTCGATTTAGATTTTTGGGCTTTATTTAATAAGGGATTATTGATATAATTAGTAATAGAGTGAAAGTAAAAGTTGAAAGTGGTTTGTTTTGTATATATATATATATATATATATATATATATATATATATATATATATATATATATATATATATGTATATGCATGTTTTTTTCCTTTCTTTTTGTGTTCTTCTAGGATGTAATTTTTACATAAGTTGAATCGATTATATAATTGTATGTTTATATTTTTTGGTTCTTAGATTTTTACCTAGTGGCAACAATTACGGTCAACGAAATATAGATCAGATAGCCGAACCGTCTACTAGAGTCGAAAAATCGCATTCTGTCGAGAACAACGATTTAACCGCTGACGGAAAGAAGTCCGACAGAACTCAACGCTTCGGCATATCAGCTTACGGCAATACGGCGGTAAGTCGCTTATTTTGTTACAAAATTCCAAATTATATTTTTGTTAGACAGTTTCCTTATCGACAGATATATTCAGAATAGTCTATACACTTTAGTAAAGTTATTACCGACATGTTTATTTTAGCGAGAAGACGAACCAGTGAGAAAATGTCTATAGTATGTTTTTTTGTAAGATGATGGACTAATATGGCAGACACTGTTTAAAACTATTTTCTATAAAATGGAGTTTACTAACAATTAAGTCTGTGGTAAGAATCTAAATAAAATAGTCTAAAAGTCTAACGAATAGATGATTCTTCTCCCACCGTTACAATGTCCATTGTATTGTCTATGATACGGCAAAATATAAACCGGATGCATGCAGCCAGGCATTCTCCCGATATACCTACACACGTAGGCGCAGGTAACTAAGCTATTAATAGAAAGGCACTGAAAATAATTCAATTTTTATATGCTCAAAAATTTCAATTTTTGTGAAATAATAAGACTTTCGCTACCTACGTATTAGCGTTAACATTCTGATATCAATAGAAAATCACTGGTATTGTCATAAGAAAACCTATTTGGACTTTGGTCTGCCGAAATAAAAATTATACTAGTAAATTTCTGCTATATATGATAAAAAAAATTACCCTCAGAAAATGATAGAACATAGACTTGGTAACAGTGATAATTTTTTTACTAGGAAATAATTATACGATTAATATTTTTTGGTATTGTCGATAAAATCTGATAAGCAATTTGAAATCACATTAATGCTCGGATGTGGCAAATTAAAAAAAAATGTGGTGACATTACATTATTTTTTTATGAAATGATCATTCGATCTATAACCGAGAATTAACAATCAGTTTAAAATTAAGCTGTTGTCCTATATTCGTTCTGACCCAAAAGTTATAATACTTAGGTATTATTTTTTATAATACATTTGTATGTACTTTACGACTTTTCCATGCGTAACGATAGAAAGAAACATACAACAATCAAATATAAGGAATCTAAGGAAAAGATAAGAATTTAAAATAATAATACTCGTTTACCTTTTCATTTATCATAAATATAACACATTCAAGTATAGTTGCAAGGAGGCAATTAACAATGCCAATACAACGGCACAGTGGAGGCATCGATGAAGGTCGGTTTGGGATAGAGATACAATGAACAGTTTATGCTTCCAAGTCCTCTTATACAGAGGATGAACTATTTGCAGTGGTCCAAAAATTTGTTTTAAGTAGAGTTATAAGTCATAGTGACAAGTCATTTAAAAAATATTAGTTCCGCGAAAATCAATAGTTTAGAAGTTGTTGGAACGAAGTTTTGGAACGAAGTTCCTTATCGCGCGTTGCGAAAGGGGGCTAGACGGAAAAAATTAAGACCAAAAGTTGTAACGACACTTTTTGCTATAGTTGCTAGCGGGCGCGCTGCAAGCCGTGCGGCGTGCGCGTGTTTCTCTGTCTGTCTCTCTCTCTCTAATAGAAAGCGAGCCAGTTATTTTCGTTTTGTCTTTCTATTTCGCATTGAACAGTGTGGTGTCGCGACGATTATTTTTGTTGAGTGTATACACGTTTTTTGTACATAATAAATAATAAAAAATAATAACAATAATTATTATTAGAACTTAAAAGAAATAAAATTTTATTACAATTCCTTCACTAATTAATCGAAAGGAACTTCGTTCCATCCGGGTGTCCATTGACACCTCTCAAGTTTTTTATTTTCTTTGTAACGATCTGAAAATTGTTAACTCCAGTCACACGAATCACTTTTGCTCGGAAACTATTCTCCTAAAACACATAAAATTTGGTACAGAAGTAGAGTAGTTACATAGCAAGCATACAATGTGCAATTTTTGTGTTTATTCTTAGCTTCTGCGAATGTTTGAAAGTATTTCTTGATTTTTTTCTTTTTTCGAAAAAAGTTATTAATTATTAAAAAAAAATTTGTTATGTACTTTCTTCAAAAATTAGCATCATGTGCACTAAGTCACTAAATTCAAAATATGACATTTCTGCTACAATCCTAATTTCAGCAAAACTAATTGTGTTCCTTCTAAAAAAACTTTAATTTAGATTTACTACACTTTCAATTTGGACTTTTTGCCACAAATCTACCTGTCCTTCAGTCATGTTTTCTCGGGCATAAACGATTTCTTGAACAAATCTATAGGGTTTGGGAATCTGGGACGCCAAGTGTTTGTGCCACCGTGACCGATCCACCTCTACGGATATACCGCATTAAGGTGCTCCATCATTCTTAGAGAGGGATAATACGTAGTACCATCTGCTGTAGCCACATGCACTCTTTTACATTTGATGAGACGCCGCAGCGGAGAAGGTTTGGCAGCTCATTTTGTAAAAAGTTTAGGTAGACATCGGCATTCAGTCGCTTGAAAGCTTGATTCTCTTACAAAATGTTGGTTTACAACTTAATAATAATGAGAGTTGTGAGTGTTAAATGTCCCTCAAGTCGGATCTCATCAGACCAAAAAATCTTATCGAAAAGTTTGGATCCTCCCGATTTTTTGCCAGCATTTCTCAACAAAACGCCAGCCGTCTTTTATTAGTGGCTGGATCACGACGTGTTTCTTGTAAGACGATGTCTTTGCAACCACGGGCAATGTGTCCAGGTTCTTGACTACGGAAATCAAGAACCACTCTTTCCAACAACGAATTATGTAGTCTCGTTAAAACTCGCTGATCCGAAAAGCTCTTGTTTGCTGGGCCTGGTTGCTATTCAGCAAATTTGTGATAGAGCCTGGCAGCTTCTCGCGAAATACCTCTTGCAACGCCTTAAAAATAATACATCATGAGATATTCACGTGGTCGAAACGTCCACAATATAAAATGGTTCTGTTTCATCATTTTACCTGAACACATTTTGTGTATGTTACGGTTAATAAACATAGATTTGCAAATAATTTTAGTAAATCTAAGTTGAATTAATGCTTTTTTAAAAGAAGAACACTTAGTTTTGCTAAAATTTCGATTATGGCAGAAATTGTACATTTTGGGTTCAATGACTTAGTACATATTAAGTTAATTTCTGAAGATGTTGCAATACTTACACCACTATAATTGTTATAATAATTTTTTGTCTAGATCATATCCCAAGACAGTTCTTAAGATCATCAGGAAATAATATCAGAAGCTAAGAATAAACACAAAATTTATCTGCTTATTGCATGCTTGCTACATGACTACTCTACTTCCATATCAAATTTCATGTGATTTAGTAGAATAGTTTTCGAACAAAAGTGTTTTCTGTAACTATTGACTTACGCTGAATTAATGTTGTCTTTAATTGACTTCTCACGATGTTATCTACCTAAAAAAATTGGATCATTTGATTTGCTCAATCAAATGATCCAATTTTTTTATAAAAAGGATGTTTGATATAATAGTAATGGACAAAAAGTTTTCCTCATAACATTTTGAAATAGAAATGAATAATATTAAATACAATTTAAACTCGACTGAATGAATATTTAACCATACCAAAGATAATAGAAGCAGAGAAAAGGAAAGCGAAGGGAATTATCATACATGTAATCTTAAGATTCGTGTTCGATAAAGTCCCACACTATATTTCCTCTCATACATCCAGTCCGACACGTCGTATCTTAAAATAATATAAGGCAACTCTTTTAGAGAGGTAATATTGTCTGTCTTTGACATCCTTGTAGAATGTGTAAGATATATGTAGATATACAATTTCGATCTGGCATGAATGTAGCCGTCTTGCACATGGTACTTTTATCTACTTAGATTTGTTATGATAGGAGAAAAGATCACTATGGGGTTCTAGTTAAGACAGAAATATACAAAAAGTCGAATTAGTTGTCTGAAAAAAATTAGAAGTGTTTAAAATATATACACTTTCCTTATTTTATACCATAAAGCATTAATGCAGAATACGTATATTTATTTATTTATTTACCATCTTGTATGTATAGCACATATGGCGAACTTATTGCTACATGCGCAATCTTTTCCAGTCAACCATAACAATTGGTATTTAATTTAATTGGTAGACTGTGAGAGATTTTACAATGAAAATTCTTTATAGTACATTAGACAAAAAAAAATATAAAAAATACAAAAGTATAAGTAAAATAAACTATTGACTTGATTTGGGATGGGAAAGACAGGAAAGGACAAGGGCACCAAGGTTTTAGGAGAGGCAGGACTTTTTCACTCGATCTTGGAAAATATTTAGGGATGTAACAATATTTTATATATAGAAAACTACTTCAGATTCTGCTAAACAGCTTATCACATTGTGCACGAAACCTAAATGTTGTAAAATTCACTTCAATGAATTTGTTTTGTTTTTCTCAATTGTAGTTACTAGAACTTATCGGTTATGAAAACTAAAGTAAGGCTATTTTTTCTCATTTTGCGTCGAACGTTAAACGTCAACGTTAAATCATGGAAACTCAATGGTTTATTTTTGGTTTTATATTTAAAAAAATGCATATTTTTTCATGTCTTGCGTTTTATGATACTTATTTTTTATTCAATATATTTCTTATATTGAATATATTTGGCGTTAATTTTGTAGAAATTCAATATTCACAATTAAATGAAACTACGTGATGTAGTATTATTTCTACTTTCTTTAAGTTCTTTACCGTGACCTAGGTTTCGTTGTATTACAACATCTTCAGGTGGGATATTAGCAAATATATTAGCATATTCAGGTGGGATATTAGCATTGAATCTTTGCTAATATCCCACCTGAAGATGTTGTAATACAACGAAACCTAGGTCGTGGTAAAGAAATTAAAGAAAGTAGAAATAATACTACATCACGTAATTTCATTTAATTGGAAATATATTTCTGTTGCAAAAAAATAGGTACTTCATTTTATTGGATTTTTCTGTGTTATTGTACGCTATCTATACTTAGATAATATATATCTTGCTTAGATAATATATAGATACTTAGATAATATATAACGTAGTAAAACAAAATCATAGTGGTAATGGTTTTAATTTTGATTTTGAGTTCGTGTATTTGTAAGTCGCTTTTATTTTCTACTTACTGTGGTTTAGTAGAAGTTAAATTGTTGGTTATCATTTTTATCAATTTTGTACTATGATTTGAAAGTTTTTTTTTAATTTATCCATAACAAGGAAAACAAACTGTGTCTGAGCTCTATGTATCTAAAGTATGTTGAATGTTACGAATTAGTGTGGTATTGCAGTAAATTGTTTTACGAATAAAATTAAGTGGTATATTGACATCACGCACAGCAACTTTTTAATTAATTCAAATTTTTCATCTTATCAATAAGAATCTATTTCTACAAATACATTTTCCTATCCAGCAGACGTATCCGACGGCTAGTGGAACCAACCTCTATGGACCTCTGAAAATCGACTTGGGCGGTGTTCTTCTCGGTTCCATACTTGGACTCGGCGCAATCGTCATACTGCCGAAACTGCTTCAGGCGTTCTCGTACTCCTATGGCGGCAGCTACGCTAGAAGTAAGCGAAATTATACGTTGTAACTTTCATAAAACTTCCACGCTACTGTGCTGTCAACGTTTCTGTTTTTTACGAGTATCTTTTGAATATTACCAGTGTAGTATTGTTAATTGTTATGCAGAAAAGACATTGATTTAAGTGATAGCAGGTTTATTTTTAAAATAGAGACTCTTATTTGTAAGATTATGACTATATTATCCATTTATTATGTAAATATGTATACTTACATTCATACTCTTAAGCAAAATGGGGACATTGTTTTTATTATTTAGAAATATAAATTATTTTCCGGGATAAAAGTTATATCGTATTTTCATCCCCACGATATATGCAAAACTTTATTTGAGTAGTGAAAGCGAGACAAATTTATTTTTACAATTTAGTATTAACTTATTGTAAAAATAAATTTGTCTCGGACGTGAACCAGATACTGTAGAAATATTGACGCTAACTAGATATTGCAACATTTTCTTTGTAGTCTGTATGATGAAAAGTCAAATGGACTTTTCATCATATCTTTAGTAAATAAGCAAGTTATTTGTAGTAATTACTTCAGAATTCGATAATTGAAATTTATTTTTTAATATGAATAGTAATAGTAAGACGAGTATTTTAGGCTAAATGGTAAAACGCATATGTACATGATAACTCTAATTTTTTTATCTGTGAAAGTCTTTTGGACCCATTTTTCAAGAGGAAGCAGACACACAGGCAGTTTTATTTTTCAGATCGGTTCCCTGTACTATAACTATTTGAGTCCCTTCTCATGAAGCTCAACACATAACTTGCAATGCGAAATTTCGTGTGGATTAAAAAAATATTTCTACAGATTATTAAATGCAAATAAATAAAGATTTCTTGAATATTAATTAAAAAAAATAGTAAAATGTGAGTCGAATTTGGCGAGAAATGTTTTATCATAATTGAAATAAATAGGATATGTACGCTTCTCACAATTTGCGGTAAATGTGGACTTTATTCCTTATCTCCTCTATTTTGGATTATTCTAAGAGACAGAGGGGCGTTTCAATGATTTTTGCTGATTTTAGAGAAATTTGTTTGAGAATTATTTTGATATAAACAAAATTGGCAACTCATTGCGCAACCCTGAACTTACCTCTAAAATTGCGAATAAAGGTTTTCGTATTTCACGCCTATCTTTGAGTCATTGTTAAGCAAAATAATGCCAAAATTCGGCCCTCCATTTTGCGTTGTGTTTGGAATAATACGCTTTGATAGATGGACAGATATGAACGAATGCGAAGTTGAATTCTAAATTACCGTTTTTTTAGCTTTGTTGTTCCAAACTAGAAAGACATTTTAATTTTTTGGATTATGTTATATTGCTAGTAATAGTTCGTTATTTATAATTAATTCCCGGGGTTATATTTTTAATTTTTGGCAATTTTCTTTTCGTTTTATAATAATACGTTTCCCAATCTACGTTGAATTTTTAAAATCAATTTGCAATCCATACTTCAATTAATTTTGAAATTAACAAAAATTATAAAATACAAATAGTTTACTTAATGTTTATGAAACTTTATATTTTTTTCTTGAGTTTCGTAAGTATAACGAATCCAATTTTGGGTACATCTGAAATTTATTGTGTAATATCGAACTGCAACCTATAAGGCAAGAACTGCGTGAACTCTACGAAATTGTGTTCAAATTATTTTAATTCCAAATATCGTCTATTATTTTAGTAGATACTACAATAGTTATCATTTGGTTTAAAAATAATTTCTTTGTGCAAACGAGAAATGTTTCAAAAAAGTGTACTCAGAGGTGTATATGGGAATTAATATCATTAACAGATAAATGCCATACATTTACTTCAGTCGACAAGTTGGAAATTTTGTTTGGTACATCGTGGTTGTTCATCTCAGCTCATATGGTTAGAAATTTTTTTTTTAGATTTGCTATCTCGTTCTTCTTCTCTTAACATTAACCGCGAAAGAGAAAATAATTAAACGATTCTGTATGTATGGTCTAACTTAACACAGTTATCTTGACACAGTTGTTACTAAGGTTTGGAGATCCAAAAACCTGAAATTGTCGATTTAAAGACATACGTGTAACAAATCAGAAACATCACGCATTTAAGGTTTAAACGATATTTGCCCGAAAAGTTTGTCAACTTTTAAATTCGTCGAAAGCTTCATACAACCCGAAATATAGTTTAGTTATTGTGTGGTATCTTTTAGTGGCAAACAATTTATGCACTTTACAATTTTTATAGTGACCATGATGTACGTGTTCTTAAGTAATTAATGTGTACGAAAATGTATTTAAACATTAAGAATACATTTTGCCGGTTTTTGAAAGCGGAAGCGGAAAGGAAAGCTGAATCTTTACTGTGGGGTGGAAATTTGATCTAAAGTGAATAAGAATCTTTTAATTCTGTGTCAACTACACTTTAATGACACATGCTAGTGGGAGGGGCTAGTGTTACTGTTATCGATTGTTTATATAAAATGCGTCCCGCGTCCGCATACATGTTAGAAATTGTAGACCATGATCCCCACATTGGATGATCATATGGTGATGTTGTTATTTGACTGGTTTAGTCTTTCTATGATGTGTCTCCATAATTGTTTGTTTTCTGCCGTCCTTTTAAATTGTCTGTAGTTGGTATTTTTATTTTGTTTGTTTTTTTATTTTATTTTGTACACAGCGGCACCTAGTCATTAATGAGTTCATCTGAACACGGATTTTTTTTAAATTGGCATCTCTCTAATTTTAAAATTATGTTATACAGGTTACTTACTTGATGTTTACTTGTATTCTCATTAGTTCACCATCGTTTTTTAATTTCACAATAATTCATCCGTGTATAATATAGCTTATAAGTCATACTATCCAATGCTGAAATAAGAAATATACATTTATCTCTCGTGTTACATTTTTACTTGTTAGTTGGCAGAATTTCTATTAAAAACTATAAAAGCACGTTCATATGTTTACTCGTATTCTCATTAGTTCATCTTCGTTTTTTAATTTCACAATAATTCATCCATGTATAATATAGCTTATAAGTCATACTATCCAATGCTGAAATAAGAAATAGACATTTATCTCTCGTGTTACCTTTTTACTTGTTAGTTGGCAGAATTTCTATTAAAAACTTTGTTTTTTTTTTTAATTTCACAATAATGCATCCGTGTATAATATAGCTTATAAGTCATACTATCCAATGCTGAAATAAAAAAATAGACATTTATCTCTCGTATTACATTTTGCTTATTTATTACTTTTTTATTTTATACATAACGGCACCTAGTCATTGATGAGTTCATCTGAACACGGATTTTTTTAAATTGGCACCTTTCAATTTTTTAAATTATGTTATACAGCTTACATACCTGATGTTTATGCTCTATAGTTTTCTTCGTTTTTTTAATTTCACAATAATTCTTCCGTGTATAACATAGTTTATAAGTCATACTATCCAATGTTGAAATAATAAAATAGACATTTATCTCTCGCGTTACCTTTTTACTTGTCAGTTGGCAGAATCTCTACAACTACAAAATGTTTATATTAGCGTGCTTTTGTAGTTTACAACTACACAGCACAAACACTTTTGTAGTTTACAACTACACAGCACAAACACTAAAAGCACGCTAATATAAACGTTTATCAGCCCATGAGGAGTATTATTATCATGATTTATTTCTCCATTTTCAAGGCGCCGAATCCGGTCAGAATGATATAGGAGCCCTTTTGGGACAGCTGGATAGCGTGTTGGCGCGGTATGATTTGGACACGTCGGTGTGCGCAGCGCGCATTGCCTGCGCGTACACACAGAGCGCGGGCGAGCGAGTGCGCGCCGGCGACGCTGCGGACGCCGATCTACTTGTCGATGCGCTCGCCAGGTGGGTAGCGTTTTGTTTAAAAGCTCCTGGTATATATAGCCACTTTGGAATATAATGATAAACATTGAAAGTTGCAAGTATTGGAAGATAGTTTTTGGAGCATTGTGAGTAAAATCTCTTTAAAACGGTCGAATAAAGAATTCATTCACGTGTTTATAACAATTTATGTTTATAACAATTTATGTTCCGTGGGTCTACGTGTTAATAAATTGCTTGCTATGTTGCTAGTTCGATATTTAATAGATTTCAGAAATTATTGAATTGTAAACTTATTTTGGCTCAGCTTGTCCAATTTTTTTGATGGCAATAAATTTGCGACTTCGCGTCACGAGCGTTTGTACGGGCGGTAGGAGAAATACGGTCAAACGAGTGGCCGAGTATGGTATTGTTTGCGGTCGGGAAAAAATTGCGAGTTCACATCATGCAGCGAAACACGCCTAGTGTATATTCGACAGCGGGCCGAGTATATCCAAACCAGTAGCCGCGCTGGGCGGGCTGGGCGCTATATATATATATATATATATATATATATATATATATATATATAAATAGATTGAGAATATATAATATTTATTATGATATTATTTGCTGGCAAGGGGTTAAAATTTGATCAGTTGAGTATGCACCATATTTTTTTCACTTGTACCTTATGGTCTTGTAGATGGCCAATGGAGAAGGTTATCAAACAGCAGATATTTACACATCGCCTTCCTCCGTGGTAAGGTAGCCGAAATATGAGCTTGATGAGGGAAAGACATATCTGTCAATACTGACATACCTACCCAGTCTTCTGTTTCTTTTTGCTAGGTATAATGTAAAATAATTTTCCAGGTTTTATTTTTATTTTCGATTTTTGTGCTAGGTTGTTTTTCATAAAGATCTACAGACAGTTTTCAAGATAAGTGCATCGTTGCAATGAGTAGTGTTTTGTAAACCCAAGAAATGAAACAATCATAGGTATTGAAACCTCACAAGACATAGATATGCATATTTGCATTTTCTGAGAACATGAATGCATTATGGTTGTAGGGGTTATTCATATATAACTTTAGTATCGTATAGACATTCAACATGGTCAACATATCCCAGTACTCCTTTTAACAATCACACTTAGCATAAACACTGGTCAATTTGGGGGTACAATGCGTCTCACGAGATATTGTAGGTTCTTGCAAGATTATTGAGCCATACTCGAATATAAAATTGAAAGTGTGGTATATTTGGGGCAAAAAATATTTTGGGATGTTGCGTTAAATACTCACAATTTTTTTGCAATATGCGCAGACATAGTATTGGTATGCTGTATAAGGGAGATTTGGATTATGAAGTGATTTTGATAACACCAACTAATTTTCAATATTCTAATCGACTGAATTTGCCCACTTCATTTTCATTATAGCTTAGTGGTATAACCTGATTTAGGTTAATTTTTTTGTGTTATGGTCGATGATGTTATGCTTAACAGGCAAGATATGCCCAGTGAACAAAAATTGTGGCTCCCAAACAGTGCTATTGGCAACTTATGATGAAAAAGATGGAGAATCAGAGAAAGCATGTATATGAAAGAGATAGTTATGATGAAAATGAGATAATCTAAATAAAGGATAGGGAAAATGACTTATTCATTGTTTTTACTAAACAAAGTTGCGTTTTGGATATTTACTTGTCATGATCTATTGGTTTTAGTCCAATCTCTATCTACCATCAGGACTGGTTGGGTCTCACGTGACAGTTAAACATACAAACCTCAAGTAGTAAGCTTGGATCTTCATTTAATACTTTTCAGCAATAATTTTCAAGTTTGAATACAAATTACCTAGATATTTATTTGTATCCAAAGCTGGGAACTACTACTGAAAGGTATGAAAAAAGATATAATGAGTTTTGTTATTAAAAAAACTTCTGTTGGAATTGAAGGGAAAGCTATAACTATACAATGATGAATTTTCCAACAGTTAAACATTTATAATGTACAACAATGTACCTACAGTAAATTTAATTAAAATGTTTGCATTTTTACAGCAACTCGCTAGTGCACAAAATGCTAGACGGAACATCTGTGTACGATGCCATAATGGCTGGCCGCTCCCACGACACCAACTGTCAGGAGAAATATCCTCAATGTCATCTCGACAAGAAGACAGTGGTCAAAATGCTATCAAATGTGTTACCCTCATGAATCATAAATATCTTCAAATAAAATAAACCAAAACTGAATACGTAATGTTTTATTTTACATAATATATCTACATCAATTTTTTTAAGGTAAAAGTTGAATGAAGGCATATTTGGTAAAAGTTGAACGAAAGCATATATGATGGTAAGGATAAGAGGTGGAGATTCTGCTCCATGTGTCTTCAGAATGATATTTTTATCTTTTTTATTGCTTCATAATTATCAGACTGGAAGATATAAATGCAATAAATGCTTAAGTAGTGCATATTTTATTGCATCATGCTTCTGCCTAATACCAGGAAAGACATATACAATTTATATTTATATACAATTTATTTCTCTTAAAACATGCAAACTGTGTCAATCTTATACACTACATTTTCTTTGGATTTCATACATTTCTTAACCATCTCCATGGTTTCAGACGTTTCATATTCTATTGGTCATTTGTTCATTGTCATTTAATAATAGTTCTTGACCAGATTTTGTTAGATTGAAATTTAAAATGGTTTTAGATTTCATACATTTCTTAACCATCTCCATAGTTTTCAACGCTTCATATACTATTGGTCATTTGTTCATTGTCATTTAATAATAGTTCTTGACCAGATTTTGATAGACTGGAATTTAAAACTGTTTTAGAAACGGGTGTATACATTTTTGAACTGGAGATATATTTAATTTCTTTAAGTGATCATGGAATAATTTCTGCTGTGATTGCTTGCCATGCTAGTCCAATGAACATATGATAAATCTTTGAGTGGACATATTTCAATGTTATATTATTAATTGTTACTTATAAAGTATCTTCCTCATTTCTCATCAGTGAATTTATTTAACAGCATGGGGACCTAACGGCTTTATAACAGTAGTGGTATTTCTTTGAAAATACGTAACTTATATTTTGACTTCATTTGATACAAGGCAGTCAATAGGCAGATGAGTTAGGCAATTATCTAGGAGAATCAAAATGTTTCCTTTTTTATTCACATTTTTAAAAATTTCTTTATAAATTTTTATACAGTGAGTAAGTACATAGTAATCATGGAACTGTTGTAAAACATGTTTGACATTATATATGAGATTGAACTGAGATGAATATACAATAAATTTTGACTCTTACTAATAACAACTGGATTCTATTTATGGTTACCAGTTTTTTTGATATAAAAACTTTAAAATATTTTATCTTTATTAAATTTTAAACGTTTTTTGGGTTATTTTTTAGATTCAAAGTTTTGCTTCACAGCATCCTGAAACAAAATGCAGTTTCATTTTATGTAAATCTTATGGTTTTTTAGTTAAGTCCGGCAACCATGTTGAATTTTTAGATCAACAAATTGAGTTTGGTCTCCCGTCATCCAGCATCTTATTGTTACTCCAGGAATTATAAATTCCTTTTTTATCTTAGAGATACCATTTTTAACTTCTTTAATAATTTCGAGTTTTTCTTTGTCATTAATTTTGCTTTCATTCATTTCGATGATAGAGTTGAAATAGAAATAACAACTAAGAGTAACAGCATGTCGGAGCGTTACACAGATGCAAGTAGCATGATGAAATATGTCGCAACACATTTGCGGACATGGTTGCATTTCAGGTAGCCATGATATAACAGTCTGTGGCATATCCAGTAGCAGTGTTATGGGGATCCACTGTAAATGTATTTTCTAAAGACAAACAATTTATAGTATTTTCTAAAGATAAAGTAGTGTCCTCGTCCTTCAAGACAAAAACAATAAATTGCTCATGGCGTCAGCATTTTTTAAAGAATTTAGATTCATTTGGTGTATACATTACGCAATTTTTTTATTTTCACTTACTTCATCGGTTCAAGTCATTGAGATTGAAACGCATGCGTAGAAATTTAAAATTATGCCATCACGTAAAAATTAATGTGTCAAAAATAAAAGTAGAAATCTGTAACGAGTTACGTAATGAAACGTGTATTTTTGCTTTACTTGTTTACACTTGTGGTGTTAACGAGTCAAAAATTCAATCAATTAAAAATTTCAAGTCAAAAATGAAAATTTTTATAATGTCTGAAACATTTAAAGCTGTAAGACATTTGGCTATTAAAAAAATGGAAGGAGACAAAGACGGACTCCGTTGAGCGGTCTGATCGTGTGAGAAACAACGTAGAAAATGTGTCAAATTTTTTCAGTCAAGTCAATTTTTAATCGTTTATTTACAAGGTTTTAAAGTGACTTGTGAATGAATCGCTGTGTTACGTTTAACCGTAACTCTAATTTTTTTACCTAAATCAAATTTGTTTTTTTTTCTAAAACTATTTTAAACCCTTAGAATGTATCCCGTACGATTTTTCCATTGTTATTCATAAGATTTTCAGGAAAGTGATTGCCCATTAATATGAGAGTGAACCGTATTTCCTTTTTCAGTTTTTCAAGAGGAGTATTTAAGTTGCTTGCACTTAAAATTTTACCTATCGATGCAGGCCATAATCTATATAAAGTACATTATATATAATAATAATGGGATGATAATAAAAACAAATTCAATTTTTTGAAATGATTTTATATTTTAAAATTTTTCCTATTAACATTATTTTATCAAATGTCTTATTAATTATTATTATTATTAGGTATTTAAAAATAATATATAATGTACGTTATTAAAACGAAGCTAATTATAAAATTTGGTTCGTGAAGTTACAGAAATATTTATTCATATATATATATTTATTGATTACGGTAAACTATTTAATTTTTTATTTACGTACTTATAGTTTTTTATTCTTTTATTAATTATTCAATCCACAATTGTGACTCTGTATTGGGATTTCTAAATTATTCACTTAACATTATTTATAATGCGTAACATAAATAATTACCCCCTCACGCCTGAAAGTGATCAACTGACAGTAAGTATTACATGAGTAGGTGAAGTCAGAAGAAGACAGTAGCATTGGGAATTCTGATTAAATCGGCGACAGGAATTTGCTAAACTAAAACAGTACTAGCATTGTTGATATGTTCTTTTTTAATTCGTGTATCTGTCACTTTAACCTACTCATATAATATTACGGCCGTAATAAACCTACACAAAGCCCTAATTAGACCACAGACAAATCACCTCAATAAAAATGGTGTTAATCGCCTGTAGTGTAAAACATTATTTACGAAACTAGCATATTCATGCATATCTTCTTCATATATTTGTAACACAATCTTACCTACTAATTTGACTTCGTTTACAAAAAGAAATTTTTTTGTCACATTTATTTTGATGATCAATACATATTTAACGCTGGTATATAATTTAAACATTAAATTAGTTAAATACCTCAAAAATTTATTTTCATCATATTTCAGAAGATTCATTTATAGCCATTTATTGAAAAATATATGACAACATTTCAATCAGTCTACAGTTGATTTTACAACGTTTACGAATACTGAAATAATTGAGTGTTTAACAAATTGATAATTATTTTTAAAACAAAAAAAAATTTTATGGCTGGTGTGGCGTTTTAAAATATTTTGATACAAACTACCGTACTATGTAAAAGCAGGATGAAAGCGAAGAGGATGAAGCGGGATAGGTTACAAATTTGAACGGCTATTGGTGGGCAGGTTTATTCCGCAAACGACACAATATAAACAACAAATGCTCGACTACATCTTAACTAACGTTTTGTAAAATAATTAAATTATTAGTTCCATATTCTTTTATATTTTTTCTATATGTTAAGCTTATGATAATGGAGATATTCATTAAGAAGAATTGAAGAAAAAGGGGATGATGATAGAAAGATTTCAATAGTGAATATTTGATTATTAATATCAGTTTTCCTATTATAAATAATAAATATAGAGATTTACGAAAAAGTTATAAGTATGTGAGGGCTACTCATCGCAGAATAGAGGACTGCTTAAGGTTAATATAGCTAACAGATGTACAATTTTAGACCTCATTCTTATCATGAGTTTCAGCAAGGAAACAGTAAACTTACAATTCTATCAATTACATAATCTGGAAATTCTACGTTCAACATTTGCAAACGTGGACATCAATCATTTCTTTAAACGATGTATTTACGAAAATATCTTGTATATTTACTTGTTAAAATGGAAAAACTTTCAAACTGGAATTTAATACTAAACTAGCTTTACGGGACACGGAAAAGGTATCGTTGCTGGAACAAAAGCCTAATATACTTTGTGAGTTTCTTAGTAAAGGCATTATTATTGCTTAAAGTATCCATCATTCCCCTTTATATAAAACCTCTTCCTTTGCCGTTGGATTAATTATTTTATTATTTGTCCAATTAAAGTAATTAAAGAGATAAGTCTGCCATAAGAAACATTTTCTAAATAATTGCCATTGACTGGTGAAAAAAATTTTAAATAAAAATCACAAGTAAATAATATTACTTGACATATTACAACACATTATTCTATAAGAAAATTGATCGGATCATTAAAGTAACGTTGTTTGGGTCGGAGCATAAATTATATAAAATGCATGTGTAAAAAAAATAAACAAAACGAGACTAATACATAACCATAGTGTGAAAATTAATTTAAAAGGTTAGAAGATTAACTTCTTTCATTTCCATCAGTTCTTTTATTCATTTTCACTTGTCTTTTTGTTTTGTATATTTATTTAACCATTTTAGTGCCATTGTTTTTTACTCATATATACTTAAATGCCAAAGAAATCTTTTGTTTTTGATGTCATTTACTCTTGTCTCGAAAAAAACTGTATCTTTTCCAAAAATTATCCAATTTTAATAATTTTTTCTTTTCAGTGAGTTTTTAGGTTTTTGGGCACACCTATATGGAGGTCAGGTGCTTAAGATAGCGACTAGATTTCTACCTATATCAAATGGTGATTGCTCTCCATTAACCTTCACTTCCGATCTCTTTAGTCTCAACAAAAGATTTAAATCAATGTGAAAAAAAAAATTTAATGTGTAATGGTAACCAAAAGTTAATGTCAATGAAATATTTTTAACACTTCACACTAAACATGTCATGTCACTCAAAATTATTATGATATTAATTTTAACACATACTGAATGTGACATAAACTAATAGTTAATTCATAGAAGAATAATGTTAAATAAACACTAAGAGTTTTTTAAAGTAGGTAATTTAGAGGTGTAGTACTTTTGTTGTAGTATATAAATAATTCTTTGATCATAATCAGAATCAATGACTCATTGATTCTGCAAAATTTAGGTAAAATAGAAGTAAGTTTTTCATTTTGACGATCATTCTTCTATTCTAATAGAAATTTTATATTAGATAAGTGACGTAATACTTAAATGCAAAATATATTAAATAAAAACAAAAAGGAAATAAACATATTTACAACAAAAATATTATATTTTATTACACAGATATGTAACATACTGGCATGCTCACAATCCTTATACCAAATTTAACCTCAAAATAACTTTGACAACTTACATAATAAAATCATAGACAATATAGATTTGTTTCTATATTAAGGTTAGTTTTTAAAAAGACAATAGACACAGAGTATGAACAATTTAAAAATATATTAAATTCCTGGAAATCAGTTTAAAACGAGTACATAATTATTTAAACAAACTAAGAATTAATTTGTAAAAACCTTATAAGATATGAATCGCATAGAATTTCATAATGAAGCTTTCATTTGTATATTTTGATACAAAATGACATTGGTCTCAAATATACACATAATATTAATAAAATGCAATAATTCACAAGTAATAGAACAAAAAGAAATAATATTTACATTATCATTTTCATTTAACATCGACTTTTATTGTACTTTTCTAATGAGAAAATAAAATCTAATAAAGGGGAAAATAATTTTATTTGGGAGCTATATTAAAACATATAATTGAGCCAATTGATTCGTGTAACTATTTTTATTCTTTTAACGAGTTGATTAAATGTTTTACGTAATTATAAACATTGTGTGTAAATTTTTATAAATAATAATAATAATCTATTACGAAAGTGTTTCAAAGACAATAAATTATTAAGTCAAGACGCTTTATGACAACGTTGTTGTACTCTATTCATCATTGTATATGCATTCATCCAACCACTCTCGAGCCAGTAACTAATACTATCAGTTGATTTTTTCTGAAATTCTTGTATA
Source organism: Druceiella hillmani (assembly GCA_039881145.1). Classification (NCBI taxonomy): domain Eukaryota; kingdom Metazoa; phylum Arthropoda; class Insecta; order Lepidoptera; family Hepialidae; genus Druceiella; species Druceiella hillmani. The sequence continues at coordinate 3,444,101 of JAYKKI010000040.1, read as the reverse complement.
CATTCACTGTTATTTTGAAGTTGTTACATAGTTTTTGAATTAGTTAACGGCAGCAATATGATGCCATTATATACAATGATGTATTTTCTTCTTTCTATTCATAGGACATAGATGCAGAGATTTACGTAGACTTAATACACTAAAAGTTTCATAGAAGAATTCAAATTAACGTAGATTTTCTTCGAGTTTATATTATTTATCAAATTGACATTCACTGCACTGCAGTATTAATATAACGAGTAAAAAAATAAATATATATTATGAACATATTTATTATTCATTCGGCTTTTAATGATAATTAGACTTTATACTCTTATAAAATATGCCAATTTAATACAGCGAAGCATTTTTTTGCACATTATGCCATGTTTCAAAAATATAAGTAAAATTTGTGTTTTCATGACACTGAGGGAAAACTGTTTATCAAAAAAAAACAAACTGTCGGATCGTTTATCTAAAAAAGAAGAAATTATCGATAATCTTCTTCCTCGCCTCGACTATCATATTCATAGTTTTATTAAAAAATTAGAGAATAATGTATGATATTAAAATTTCTAATGTTAGAAATGAGTACAATACCATTATCTAAAATATTCTTATGTTAAAATCTAACTTTTATTGTATAACGCATATTACAATGATCCTGGCTGCTAATAGTGTGTGCACAAATTAAATGCAGAAGAATACAACAGGTCAACTATACAAAAACTTATACTTACTTTACATCTCTACTACATTGGGCGCCCAGACCAATCGTTCGAAGTCCAGAAGATAAGAAGAGAGTTATGTAATGAGGAAAATTAGAAGTAATGATTGGCTATAAATAAAGTACGCAATTCATATTCGTATGAACCGTTACAGATATTAACTGTTTTATTATCCGGATTCATTTTCATAGAAAACTTTTCAGACTAAGTGGATGAATCGGGTTTAAAGGTGTGGTTTAAGGACAATTCCTTATTCACATCATAAAAGTGAAAAGTCGGTCAAGTATATGTTGAACTCATGTATAGAGGGTGCCGTACTGCAGAAAATTATTTAACCAATTTACTTTTGTAGGTCATCAACAATTACTGAATTTCATTCCTAGTTTTTTTGGCAATAAAATTTGACAAGATTTTTGTGGTTTATTTTTTATTAAAAACACTTTTTTTCAAGTTTCTAGTAATTTTTAAACTATTACTTGTTTAGGTAACCAATTATAAATTTTTCGGCTTTCCAACTTCGAAGATAAGGGGTAGGAATCCTTTCTTGCTTACACTATTGATATTCAAAGAAATTACGACGGCTAAAATTAAAATTTTAAAATTAAATGTCGTTCAATTTGGTTAAATAAAATAAAATTTTTGACTCCTCAGAAAGAAGGAATATATGTTTGAGATTTTGACCCTGGGACAAGACGTCGGCAAGCAAATTATATAAGGTACGAAATTGAATACGACAAACCATTTTTTGAAATTCGGCACAAGGAAAAACTTATGACCATTTGTAAAATTAACTATCAGTCATAATAATAAATCATTATATCATTGAATTATTTAACGACATCTTATGAAAACAAAAATGTCGAAAATTTGGTAATCATTTAAAAAAAATTTCAGCTTTTACTTGAACATCTCCTAGAATTTCGAACAACGGTTTCCATTGTTCTCTTCAGAACATGGAAGGAAATTACTCTCTGCGGCTTTATTATATTCAACTTTACGCCTGTATAATCATGCCAAGTCAACAGCGTGTAAAGGTTGCTTTTTTATTATTTTGTGTGTAAAACTCTAAAAATCATCATAACTTCTTTAGTAACTACGTTGCGACAAGATTTTATCAGTTTATTGTGAATATACATACTTTATTGGCAGACAATTCACTATAAATTATCCTCAAACCATGTCTTATCTTCTTAGAACTAGTCTCCAACACTGATTAGAACATAAATGTTGGTCAATTCACAGTCAATGGGTTTATTTCTTAAAGCTTGTAAGCACAAAACGCTACCACTCTATAACAAAGCTCATTCATCAGAAAATTATCGCATCACAAGTGTACATAGTACTTCGCAAGGCAAGTTAAATTTTCTCAAGTTAATATTTTAGAGCGTATAAAAATATTGCACAAGTCCGAAAAGGGGAATCATGGAATTATTATAAATGGTTTTTCTTTGTGGGTCTTTTCATGTCAAGGCACCTAGGAGAAATTCCCACAATTTGATAAAGTTATTATATTTTTTATAGCATATCTACCTATGAAACCATGCTACATAATTTTAACAAATTTTTGGATGAAAAATAGCTGAAAATATGTCCGTATTTTGAACGATCTAATTTAAGGAAATTTGACTGAGTCACTGTTTAATTAAACTATTTACATACAACTTTAGTTATTTTTTGGTCACAAAAAAATTAAAAGATCGTGTTGTGTTGTTACATAAACATGGCGTACGACGAATTAAAGTGATTGTAGGTTACGGAGCACGAAGTGAACCCACTTAAATTACTATGAACATATACTAAACTGGATATTCAGGCACAAGTTCATAAAACGGTTGAGACTACGCTTTTACTTTGATTGAAACATCCTGGGTATTGATCGGTAAAAATATGCATCATATATTTCTTTTCATACTGATTGTTATGAAATTTATTCACATATGTGGGACGTAAATAGTAAAGTTGATATTTTTCTATATTATTGCAGATCAAATCTAAGTAAAACATTTCTTTATAAACTACGTAAAACACTGAATTCCCAGCAATCAAAGCTTGCAATGTTTAAAAATAACAAAATCGCACGAGATATATTACATACAAGATACCTAATTCCACCATTTCGGATTTACAATTGCAACTGTGCTCACAGGTAAATGACAAGTCGAAATACTACGCGTATTTTACAGAAAGATCGTTGAATAACGGTATTGTCGTTTGTTCACGCATTCATGCAGATAATATTGAAATTCTTAACATAATATGTTTAACACCTTATTGTTGTAATTGTACACTACGCAAGAGAATTGCTATCGTTTCTTTTCATGTTAACACAGCATGCTAAGGAATGAGTTTGCATACGCCATTGGTTTCACGTCTGGATGCGGCTGGAAAAAATAGCACATAGGTGAGTTATAAGTTACACTTAAATATTTGCTTACAGATAATCAGGTTACTTTGTTCTAAGACTGGTTTTGCTTCTTGTATTTATCTAGTGAGAATAACACAGTAGATGCCACAGTTTAAAAGTTGATATTGGTTAATACCTCTGTTACACAATTACTACAATTTTACACCATCACTCGTTGAACAGACAGCAACAATGGAGAAATTCAAAGTAGTGTAAGCGCTACAAAGTTTGTCTCACAAATTGATATAGACGTACAATTGCAGTACAATGGTACGTGGCCAATTTTCTTATGCAGACTATGAATTAATTTTTATTTAATGCAATTTTTATGCGCAGAGAGAAGGAGTGGGAGGTGAGCAGCGCTGACAGACCCGTGATTTGTATTTAGAATATTTGGCCACAATGGGTTCAATCGGCCACTGTGTAAAATATTTCTACTAAAAACAACTTAAGACAACGGTTCACACAGTATAGGCACAGAAGTAAAACAATGAGAGGCCCGGGGACTCCAGGAAGTGTGGAGAACATTGGGCAAGTTTCGTTTGTTCAGCTTGATCCAAGCTTAATGACATGGAAATGTTCAGCTGAATTGGAACAATTATGCTGAAGTTTAAGCCGAATTATAAAATTAGATCTAAGATCACATCTATTCACAATCCAATTGATTATAGGAATTAAAGGTCAAAGATTTAAATTTACAGAATTTGTTTGCTAACAAATGCAATTTATTGACTTATATTTTTGACTCAATGGTATAGTTAAATCAGTACACTGTTTCACAACAGTTTTTGGTGCAAAATTATAACAAAATTTTACTTACTCAGATAAACACCAAATGATAATAAATATATAAAATGTGTAAACTTACCACTGCATTGTACGTTGTGAACTTCGGGGTTAGATCACTGCCGTCAAACGTGATAAATGCTCCCTGGTTACCCATTGTATCGCTGTCAAATAAATTGTTATTTATTTAATATTTTTATATAGACAATGACAATTTGAAATGAGGATTTGAAATTGAGAGTAAATCTCAAAAACTTACACTAATCGCGCACAAGTTTACGTGGAATAAAATCACGCAAACATCATAGCCATATAGTGTGCGTGTTTTTGATACAAGCAGTTTATCTCGAAATGAAAAATGTTGTCATGGTAAGTTCCACCATTTTGTACACACTTAGATGGAAAGCATTGTTTTACAAAGGGCCAGGTACTAAAAATGAAGTGGCTTATAACATTGAAAGAAGACAAATATTAAGTCAACGGAACGTACACATACAGATTTATCTGTAACTAAGAAGGTGTGCGGACATGTTGTGCATATATGTGTGGTTTTCTCGTTGTTAATATAATAAGTGTATTTATAACATTTGTCAAATTCTCCACCATCAACAAGATTATAGAATGGTTACGACGTGCCACTATCTTAGTGGTTATCGATTAGTACCACATTTTTTTAAATCTGATTGTGTGTTCCTAAACGATTTAACTTGTGAAAACTACATATCATATATAACATTTCTAAGCTATATAAAATTTTACATATAACATACAATTTTCACAAATTTTGTGTAAAATGGCTAAAAAAATTCCCTGTTAAACATGTTCATTTCAAAGCAATTTTTTCTTAATAATATAAGGTAATTAATTGTTATGACTAATTTTGTTATTTTTCTCTATTTTGTTTTTTGTTTATATTAAATGTTCATACTGTAGGTAAAGTTAAATTAAAACAATTTTTTATAACATTTAGTCTGGTTTTAATTCGAAACTGATTTCATACTTAAAACAATCTGAAAGTGCATAATCAAAAAACTTACGAACTCTTAAATGAGATCAATGATTGTAATAATTTGTTACATCAATCACTTTTGAACGATATTTAAAGTATATAGTAAGAGATGCCCTCAAAATATTTCTTTTTAAGGTCTCTCCAGTCTATCTCTAGTTCAACTCGTTTCAACTGCTGATCAATTTCCCTTTCCTCATTCTTTTTCTTTTTTTCTTTTGGCAATTCTTTCTTATTTTTCTGTAAGTTTTACTTTATATTTTATTTTAAAACCAATATGCATGTGTTCCGTTGTTAATAAATTCATAGTATTCTTTAAATATAGGTCTATGATATTAGAAGCATTCGCAAGTGTTCTTGGTTTCACAATCTTGGCTGTTAGGTTTTCGATTAACTCCATTATGGCAGTGTCCAAAAATGGTGCAAGAGATTTGTCGCTTTGAAGTTGCTGTAAACCAGTTCACTGTTTGTTATAAAACACCTTTTCAGCAAAGAGTTTTTTATTGGAACCATTAATTTCTTTTTATTGTGACTTTCCGGAATAGATGTGAACTCCAGCCCAGCCTGTTTATATCCACTCTTAACAGTGCTATTCACGCTGTATAAACCGCAAACGCCAATGTCTAATAATGGGGTTTTTGTTTCTTCTGTGGTGAGTTCAGTTTTAAGCATTTTGAGAAAGATACAACTAATATTGGTTACCCATTGAAACTTACGTCTGTCTAGATCTGACAATCCCCCAAAAAGACCTCCAATAGATTGTCCGTTGTTGAACGTCTTAAGAAATACTAGTCCAGAATCATTTCCCAACCATTTCGGTGTTGTTGCCCCAAAATTTTTTGACATTTTCATTTGATATTTTTGTGAGACTTTATTCAGATCGTCAAAAGCAACTACAAAAAAATTGGCAGTGCGCAACCTCAAGGCTAATTTGAAAAATGGTGCTATGCTGTGATTTATCATGTATGACGTCTTCGTCCTTGACTGACTTCTCTACTGAAAAATTTAAGACTATTTTGCTATTAGGGAATATTATCTTAAACAGCAGAGGTCCTGTCACAGGAAATTAGGGACGTTTTATCACAGCCAATGTCCAATGTATCTCGCTAATGTGACATCATTGTCACTGTACAAAAATTATTGCATACTAGCTGAGTCCCACGGTTTCACTCGTATAAAATTCGGAATAAGACAATTTCTTTTATTCTCTTATATGTTGCTTTTGGTTATAAACTATTATCATACCAAATTTTATCAAAATACGTCCAGTAGATTTTGCATGATTGACACACAAAAGTAGATATAAAGCAAAAAAAATTTTCAAAAAAGGTTTTCCAGCTTCTATTATCATTCTACATGCTAAATCAACGGTTGTCAAAATTTTTTGGCAACAAAAATCTTTTGGAAAACCAAATAATTGACGGAGCCCTAAAATACTGAATCAAAAACTGGTTTTATATGTATGTTTCATTAATAGTCATATTACTTTACAATTTACATTAACATTTGCATCTAATAGGAGGTATGAAATTGTTTTTATTTTTCATCAGTTATTTGATGTCAAGCTTGATAGTAGAATTGAAGTTGCATGTCAGGTTCAGCACATATTACAGTATTTTGTTTTTGAAGCTGTATAGCTTGTGAATCCTGTTTCGCACAATTACATTGTTGGGAATGGGAGAAGAACAGTCAGGGCCTTTGTGGCAAGTTCTGGATATTCAGAGGCATTGTTTTGAATCGTGATCTGATGTCTGATGTCATTTCTAAAAATGATTTATAAATCTCGTTTGACGTAATTATGGGCTTTTGTAAGTTGGGTAAAAAAGGATTTTGAATTCATCAATTCATTTTAACTTTGTATTCTGTTCCTCGGGAAATAAGTCTAAACAGATGCACGCACAGCATTGTGATATTGGACCAATTCTTCAAACATATCATTTTGAAATATTTCTAAGTCGCTAACGAACACAATGAGCGATGAAAAGGTTTCTATTTCTCTGTTACCAACACAAATAATCCAAAAATTTAATTTTTTTATTTGAAACATATCGGCCATAAAAGATAGTCTGAATAACCAACTTTTATCATACAAACGGTCTTTTTCAAATTAAAAGAACTACTGTAAAAAAAGTTTGTAACTCCGCCCTAAGTTCAACGAGCCTTGTTAAAGTTTTACTCCGAGATAACCATCTCACTTCTGTATGCAGCAAAAGTGTTTATTGCTGCCGTAATCTTCACAAAATATTGAAAACAATCGGGATTGCAGTGGACGTGATTTGGTAACATTAATTATTTTTACTGCTTCATCACGAACCAATTGTAGATTTGATGGCATTTTTCAGGATATAATGGCTGGAACTACAATTAGGCGCTTTACTTTTTATTCGTAATACTGTCGATGCAATAATTCCAATTGAGATGGTTTTCTTCAAAAAATATATTGATTTTGTTAAAAATTTCTTCGCCGGTTCTCTGTTAGTAGGCAGCGATGAGCATTTAACCATGTCTTCTTCATAAGAATGTTTATATGGCTATCGCACAATTACTAGCAAGATAGCTAGGCCAGCAACATTAGTCGACTCATCTATTTGCAAGACAAGGGTTGTACTGCTTCTAAGTGTCGACGTGTTTGTTTGTGCACGCTTCATATAAAAACTACTGACTAAATTTGGAAGGATATTTAAAAAAATCTAAAGATCAACTTGAAGTAAAATTTAATTTTATTTCATTGTCATTGTTTACTCAATCAGAAAATATATGAATTTAATATTTAAAAAAAATTATTTATTTTGCATTTACACAACAACAGCAAAGAAGTACGCTAATCAATGTGTAATTATTGTATAAATACATAGTGTATCTAAGTACATCAATAGATGGCGCTATGTGTATTTTAAATCACGCAATGAAGTCTATACATTGTATTTTAAATCCGCATTGAAGTCTATACATTGGTGAAACAGATGCCAGAAGTGAAGTGTGGTACATAATATATAAAAAATGGAATCTGGTTTTTCAGTTGTTTGCACGTATGAAGTCACAGTCACTGAGTACATACTAATACCTAGTGCAAAAATTTTCTTTCTCTGTGGAAGTTCATCAGTTTTAAGTTAAACAGCAAGGCTAATTAAGGATTCAATTCCGGCTGTACTAATGCTATAAAGAGAAGTTGTGCCCAGTAAATGTACTAAAATCCAGAGATATATAAGAATCTTCTTGCTTAACTTGTTTTAATTTGTTATTTTTAATAAATTCACTTTCAATAATTCTGACTTCTTTTTTTTCTGAATTTCTGACTTTATTATGAGCATTTTATATTTCTTCTTTTGGCGTATCTCTAAACTTCTTTACTTCTATAACATTGCATTCTGTTTTCTTTTTATTCCTATATACTTAAATATATTTATGGTAAATTGCATAAATTCCTTAGAAAAAATGATTTCACAGTTCGGCATTCACAGTTGTGCCTACCAGTAGAAAACCTTGAAATATGAATAGAACTAGTATTTATGAGTTTTCCGTAAACACTAGGCATATTTAAGGGTTTCAAATGTTAAAATATTATTATATTGTCTAGTACTAGGCTGCTCAACCTTTTTAACAATCGGGCCAAACGGTGGATTCAGACTTCACGACGGGCCACTGACAATTCCTATTTCAGTTACTCTCAGGATATACGCAATAAAAACCCAATATTAAGAAATAAAATAAAATTATTGTTTATTAGGTAATATTATGAACAAACAGAAAGTATCTTATGCTAAAATTTAGCAGCTAAATGAAAGAAAATTGAACTTAAGTATGTATCTTCTCAAATCTAAATCTAGGGTAAGTCGTTGTTACAATTAATGTGATTTCTGCCATTGTATGTCTTTTAATAATTTACTTATGTTAGGCGACAAATCTGATGTTGATAGTAACAACAAGTCCCAAATATGTTGTTCTGTTACGGTTGTACGGTATTTATTTTTTACATAATTAAGGTCTGAAAAAACCTTTTCACACACATATGTTGATCCAAAACTACTTAAAAACTGTAACACCAGGTCAGTTATTGCTGGAAATTCTGCTTTTGGTACCAATTTCCAGAAATCTGCAAAATCTTCTGAACAATTTTGTGCTTTCGAAGACAATTTGTTGCCAAAAAGGTTTTTTAACGTACCATGATTTTGCAATTCAACGAGTTCCAACTGAATATTGGCAGGATAACCAACTATTTCCGCCAAACTTATTATGAAGGGATCTATAAAAATTTGTATATTTTGTTTTTTGCTTTCAAAGTCTTGAAATCTCTTCTCAAACGACTGTGATAAGCATCGAATTTTAGATTGGTATTTAGAATAATTAACAGAAGTAATATTCAGTTCTTCTTTCAAATGTTTTAGTGTGGGGAAAAGGTCAATATTTTCTGTAGCCAAATGAATCGAAAAGAGATTTAATTTTGCTTTGAATCCGTTTATCAAATTAAACATAGTCGGAAGTGAACAATCTTTACCTTGTAATTTGAGATTCAAAATATTGAGGTAATTCGTAACGTCAACAAGAAATGCAAGGTCACTCAACCAGGATGTATTCTTCAGTAAATCAATTTCCAATGATAAAGCCCCTTTCTGCTCTAAAAGTTGCAACACCGGTTCTCTCAAGTTGAAGAAATGTTTCAACATGCTGCCCCTTGAAAGCCATCGCACAGCACAGTACAGTTGTAACTCTCCATATTCGCTGATTTCTTCTTCAAATAATAGTCTGAATTGACGTCCGTTAAGAGCTTTTGCACGTATGTAATTTAAAAAATATCATCCAACTCCATATCCTTTGCACACAATGCTTCCTGGTGAATAATGCAATGATACGAAAATAAATTTCGACCTAAGAAATTCTGTAACAAAGCTACGCAACCATTGTTTTTTCCAATCATTGCCGGTGCACCATCAGTGCAAATAGATATCAATTTGTCCCATGATAATGCCTTTTTTTCAATATATTCTTTAATTTTCAAAAATATGTCTTTTCCTTGGGTTGTACTTTCCAGCTCACAGACTTCTAGTAAATCTTGCAACACATTCCAATTTTCATCAACACACCGCACAAAAATAGCCAACTGAGATCTACTCGTTAAATTGCAAGTTTCATCTAACGCCAATGAGAAGTATTTGCACTTAGCTACGATTTCTTGAATCTGCTCATTGATGTCAACTGCCATTTGCTCTACCCGTCTCGTGACAGTGTGCCGTGAGAGTGAAATACTGTCCGCTTTACCTTTGACGGTTTATCATCACAATTTTGTGCAAAGATCGTTAAAGCATCTTTAACAATCTCTCCATCGGAAAACCATTTCTTTTTTTTGGCTAAGAGCAAAGAAATCTCGTAAGATGTTTTGACCATGGATTCTAGCTCGTCGTGCCTTTTCACGAAAATATTCTGTTGGTTAAATAGTTCTCATTTCTTTTTCTTCTCTGATAGCACTACCAACAGGGTACTGTTTTTCAAAATTATTATGATTTTGCTTATAATGCCTTTCTAAATTATATTTTTTTGCAATAGCTACTGTAGCGAAGACCACATTTTGTCTATATTTTCCTTTCAAAATAAGTAGGTACCTAAATAATATGAAAATATAAATACATTGAATAACATACCTTTGACAGCCAATGTAATTACGAAAATGACAAAATATATGTGCCAGTTACTCATTAACAAAAATACAAATTAAAAAACTTCACTTTTAACAGTCAGTTAAAGTTTAAATAATATATCACGTGCGCACTCAATTGTTTCTCGAAACATAATGAGACTGTATTGCGCGGGCAGGGTCGATGAGCGTGCGGACAGTGTAGGACACTGTAGGTACTAAGTTCCTTCGCGGCAGGCAATTTGGCGGAATTTTTCAATTTGGTGCGTATTTCAAAACTTACTTGCGCGGGACATTTAAAATTCTTTCAAAAAAACCCCAGCCTGTTTGGCCTGGGATTGAGCACCCAAGGTCTAGTATATCTTTCACAATTGTAAAAATATTATAAAAATTTCCAAAAACTACACGTTCTAGGATAATTTCTGTAATCTTTCAGTGAGTTTCTACCAATCCTACTTTTTTATTATTTTTGATTCATCAGCTTCGAAAATAAGAAGGGGCATGCATTTTATACCATTTAAATTTCAGTAAAAAATATTTTTGAATTCTTTAAAACCAGCTTCAAATGATATCTCGTATAATTAAACTTAAAGTTTTTTTGAGTAGTTATTCGCCTCGTCTAAAATTACCATACAGTATGTACCATCACTAAATAGCTTCAATTCAGTCCGTAATAGTGCATCATGGGTAGATTGCACCCTATTTTTTTATTGATATGGCTACTATTTTTAAAAAGCATACTACTTTTTTTCCGAAATTTAAAAATTGTCTAAGTCATTAACATGGAAATACATAAATCCATATCTTTGATTTTGATAAACGTAAGAAACGTGGCTATATTGTATAAATACTCTTCTTAACGATCAATGGTGAATTTGACTTTTCTAACTATCCCTTTCATTTCCATAGTATTACAAAAGGTTAAAAAAAAAAGGATATAGATTATGTGGTAATTCAATTTCTAGGTCAAGGTTGTTCACATTTCGTAAATAAAAATTATTGCATTTAAAAATCTTTAAAATCCATAATTCACCTCTAAGATTATAAAAAATAATATCATCAATTTTAAAATAAACTTATTGGAATAACTATTATACAATATGTATTCATTTGTCATTTAGATGAATTATTATTTGCTTCTTAATAATAATATTAGTCTAATTTTTATGATTCAAAACGAATTTGCATGATTCATTTATTTTTTAATATGGCAACATTTACAAATGTCTACAACCAATCAGAATGTTTGAATCTTTTTGAAGAGATAGTTATTGCAGCAAAATAAGAGTTAATTTGTGTTATTGTATAATGGGTGTCAATGGTTTTTGTTAAATATTTGTAATACAATCTCAAGTGAGTGGAATTAGTGAATGTCGTTTTTAGTGCGAGTGAACAGATTTTAGTGATACGAGTGACAGGATTCGAGTGACAGGATTTTAGTGGGCGCCGAATGTAATTAATTAGAATACTGGCGAAGCACTTAACATTTATGCTGTGCGGTACTCGAATTGAACTTAAAACTTATGTAAGTACAATACATTTTAAAACAATATAATTTTATTTTCAATTATTGTGTATAAGTGCACAAACTAATTTTCAATGAATGTTACAAAACATTGTGCAATAGTGTAGGTACTTAGTAAATGAATAAGTGAAAAAGGAAGCAAATGTATAGAATTAAGTGCATCATTTCATTAATTGACTAGTTATTATCACTGCAGTATTTACGCAGTATGTTAGTATGCTAGTAAAGTATGCTAAGTTAATTAAGAATGAGACTTACGCTTTTATTTTCTAGTTTTTTTCAAACAGATAAATGACAATTTGTTTTGCCACTTGACAACTTACAATACGTTATATATTGTTAAAGTGACAATGAGTGCTATTTACACAGTGTGTTAATTTATACATAATTATGATTTCATACAAAATTTAAACTTTAATTATTTTATAAACTAGGTGACTGATTTAAAAAATAACATTTCGCCAGATTATACATGATTAATTGTACAAGTGGTTGAAGTGGCACTATTTAGGAATGGTACATCTGTATAAATATTTTTAAGTCAGCTACTGTAAAATATGCAGGTTAATATGATGAATTACTATTTAACATTTTAAGATTATACACTAAATTGTTTCTTAGAAAATTGGCTGTGATTGCAAGACAGTATCCTTTTTACTCTTGAGGTTCGGAACTATAAAAATCATAAACATCCCTCATTGAAATAGTAAGAAATAGATACACATTACAAAAGTTACGACGACCACGGTATGCGATATGCGAGTGGGGTATACAACTAATTTTATGTCTCAGATAATTATGTATTGGAGTAATTTATTGGCAGGGGAAGTAACACTGTTAATGTGTTAGTTTTTTATTTCATTAATGCTTCCATCTTCTTTTGATACTTTCCATATGACAAATAGTTAAATGGAATATGGAATATAATATACATAAAACATAGTGAGTCAATGTCTAGGAATCACTAAATTTTACTTAGTAATTACCCAATTTATACCTCGCAGCTATTGTACAAACAGCAAATGGCTAACATGTAAGAGAAATCTTTTAAAAAAAAAAACAAAGAAAAGTAATATCAGAAACAAAGAATAATATGGTGGCCAGATTGGTCAATTATTAAACAAATACTCCACAATGGCATTTCTTAAGTTATGAATTGAACAAAAAACATGTCAAGATGAGGGTCTCTGCTCAACACATGACTGACAATTTTGCTTGAAAACGACAGATATATACTTCATCCTAACCCAGGCGCGATTATGAACATAATTAGTTATAAAAATATAAAATTCAATTAAATGTAAATAATAACAATATGAAAATTTTTATCATTAATTAATAAAAATTTTATAATAATGGAAAATTATTATATGAATTTCAAATAAACCTAAAAAAATGAAGCAATCGCCAAATTATATATATATATATATATATATATATATATATATATATATATATATATATATATATATATATATCCTATACATAAAATATATATACATAAAATAGTAAAAATCAATAAGATAATTTGTTATAGTTAAAGAAAACAAAATGAAGGTAGATGAAAAAATAACTAAAAAAAGGTAATTATACCTATCTAAAACACATATCTACTTATTTAAAACACATATCTACTTATTCATGTACATATCTGCACTATAATATTATTCGAAACTTAAACCATAGACAAATAGACTTTATTGTTTCCTGAATGTTGTTGGTACCGTATAAACAAGATGTAATTGTTGGAATTGACAGGTTGAGTAAATATTTAAGTTGGATAATTAAAATTACTTATATTCATATTATAAACACTTAATAATTTATAAAAATGATTTGAATTGTGTAATAAGTGCTTAGTGATAAAAGAAAAAGTGAATTAATTGAAAAAAAAAGGTTAAAATGTATTCCTTCGCAAACAAAAGCATCAGGGATGAAATTTTTTAAATAGATTTTTTTTGTAATAAATATCGTCTGCTGGAGAATTTTTTTAAACATGTCGTTTTTAATGCATATTCTTTCATAGAATTCCAAAAATTTTAATTCAGATCAATAATCATTTGTCAAAATATAATTGGTACTATAACGCTTTAATACCAAAATTTGACCTTTAGCTTTAGAGGCATCGATACCGATATTAATGTTTAAAACACAAATATTACTTATATCGAAATGATCTTCGCACGTAAAAACATTTGAGTGTGCTTAATGCGTTTGGATCTCTTTGGGCTAATCATAGCCACCTTTTTCATCTTTTAGGAGTTGTTGACAACGAAATGAACTTTGTGTGGACTTTTTTAAATGTATTTGTACATTGTATCACTACAAACCATTTATACATCAGTTTAATATGGAAATAAATAATATTCCCCTTTAGCGGGAAGGACTGTTTATGACGTCATGTGTGTGATGTCACTCTAGCCGCCATTACAGAAATTGCATTTTTAGCGAGAGTTTGATAATTTCAACTTTAAGTGCTTTATATGAAAAATACAGCATATATCCTGGAGATATAAACGTAGTGTTGCTTGCAATGAAAACGAAACAATTTAAAACAGTTTAAAAAAACGAGTCAAATAGCCTATTAGATTATTTTTTGATAATATTAACAAAGGCTTCTTTAAATAAATACTTTTTGGATTAATTGACTCCTTTCAATTTTAATTTAGTATTTTTATAGAAAACATATTTGTTTTATACAAAGAAATATGTATACGAATATTTGTATATTAATAAAGATGTTTTCTTGTCTATAATATTAATTATAATAAAATCATACAACATATGCCCTGTGTTGCTTCAAGCATTTTAGAATTATAAATTCAAAGAACTCACCAATAATTTGGTGCTGAAAAGACTGTGATGCAGCAGCCGTCGTGGGCGACTTCATATCCATTATTCTTGACTTCATGACTGCGTATGATGTAGTCGAGACTGTTCAACTTGAGGAAATTCTTGGTGACGTCGGGGCCAAATTGGCAGCCCACACCACGTTTTGAAGGTGCCCTCCCCATCATGGGCTGAGGGTCGGACCAAAGGAGCTCGCACATTATGCCTGTAGACGAAAGTTATGAACTTTGAAAATAGCCAAGTTAAATTTTTTTGAATCTTAAACTAAGTAAACTAGGAAACGACACCAGTAATTACTCTTAATATTATACATTGTATTAACATCTTCAATTTTCATTATATTTGCTGGGTGCATGACGATAATGTGACTTAATGTTGATGACTACTGGCTTTGTTAATGTTATGTAGAATGAAAGTGTTTGATTTGAACATTCCTTTAATATTCCTTTAATTTATGTACACTGGACTATAAGTGTTTTTTGAGGAATAATAAGTACTAGCGTGACCCGTGCGAAGTCTTCGCATTATTTATTCCATTATGAAGCTCAGATGACAGATCAAACAAATATTTTACTAAAATTGACATATAGAGGCGCAAGTATCAAAAGCATTAAGCTAAAGCGCCACTTTATTTATACGTGAGTGGATTTGAAATTAAACAAAAATTTTACCGACCGTCAATCATATTGACGTTGAGCCGTTAGATGGCAGCATTGCTGTTTTGTGTATATAATTTTAATAATTAATTAATTTGCAAAAACAATAGCAATAATACATTTTTTAGTTGTGGATGCCGGTAGAGCAAGCAATTATCTATAAAATGATATATAATTTATGTGGATTAGTTGTGAGGTTTTTTCTAAAAAGGGAGAGTAACATCTTAACCTTAGCGTATTAATATATATTTTAATAATTATTTAATTTGCAAAAACAATAGCAATAATACATTTTTTAGTTGTGGATGCCGGTAGAGCAAGCAATTATCTATAAAATGATATATAATTTATGTGGATTAGTTGTGAGGTTTTTTCTAAAAAGGGAGAGTAACAGCTTAACCTTAGCGTATTAATATATATGATGATAATTTACTTAAAAGTGTATTTACTTTCAGCACAATTAGGTTAAGTCGTCCTAGTATAAGAGTATGTTAGCAATAGTTACGTATTTTAATAAATATATTTATAAGTCTTATTTTTATTAATTGGAGGTTCAACTTTGTTATAAAAGAAAAACTTTTGGAAAACAAACATTACTCGGCTCTTCGCCAATTCTGGAGTCATAATTTTCTTTATGATAATATACACTTCAAATTATAAGATAAATTGCCCAGAAATTTTTTTTAAGAATATTGAAGTGTCACAAGGACAGTGCAATTTTTGAAGCGAAGCTTCTTAATAGACTTTTGGGATGGGGCCATAACAAAAGAAATAGTGAAACATCACGAATGAATGTGGCGATTAAATGCTTCTCATTGCCCATATGAGTGTGGAGGAAGGAGTAAAAGAGATAAAATGCAATAGGCAGCACATAGCGCTGCCTCTCTCCCAACTTCATTCTTTTTAAATATATGTTTTTGTGTGTGTGTATAGTCGTTCTAATGAGAGAATATACGTGCTTGGTATATACATGAGCATGTAGTAGAAAAAAAGAAATTTCTCATGTGAACAGTTAGTTTTTTGTTAAATGTTGTTTATTATGTGATGGATAATTAAAAAATGACTTGTAAAAAAATGTCTATTATATATTACCGTATCAATATTATAATAAGTATATTAATAAATAATAAAAATTTAATTTTATATGCTTTGCGTAAGAAGATTTGCTTCTTCTTTTTTGGGATCCAGCTATGGAAACTAATTTTATATTTGTATTCCGTAGTAAAATTCTGCTCAAATATTTAGAAGCATTTACACTCACAATGAACAGGAAACTATTTGTACTATACCTATAGTTATGAAAAATGTTTAGCCAATAAATTTTTTCAAAATTTTTTAAATATTGCCTGTTTTCAATTGATCAAATTTTTCGGAGTATTCCAACTCAAATAAAGTTTGTTAGCTCAAAATGAACTAGTTTTATCATCCGTTTTAGATTTAATAGAGTCATAGCAATTGTGCTTTACCATTCACACGTGAAGTTTGCAGTTTCAAAGTTCAGTTCGCTTAAAGTACTCGTATGGTTATTAATAATTTATAAAGATATGATAAAAGCAAGTTGAACAGCTAAGTGCTGTTTCTTGTGTCTGGCAAGAGTTAGGAATGAGCAAAACATATATTTTTACAACATTACGTAAAGAAAAAAATAAACTAAAAAAAATGAGGATAGAAAGATAACTGAAAGACTTGAACCATAAAAGTTTTAAATTGACTGCTTCACTTTTAATTGATTTTCGCTCAAGAAATGTTTACAGTTTGTTTATCCACTCAATCCACAAAAAATATAATCTATCTTCTAAACCCACGCACTACAGATTTAATTGGGAAAAATTTATACATTAGACTAACAGATTAAAAACTTTAAAGAGTCAAATGAAATATGGATCTAACAGAAGAGTGTTTGTGCATTGTTAAACAAGAAAGAGAACTAATTACAAATTTAAAAAAAAAGAATTAATTAGAAATTAGAAATTTCCAATGATCAAGCAGAGAAGATGTGCAGTCTTGTGAAAGTAAGTGGTAAAATTGTACATAGGAGGCTATGTAAAAAATTTCAAAAAGACGATATACTGTTTTGGTTAAAACAGAACAAAGCCAAACTGTGTCGAATATTACTAGAGGAAAAATTAAAAACAATATAATGAAAACTATGAAACAATAAAATTTAGACATTATAAATTCAGCAGATGAACAAAAACATTTAATATAGTAAATAAACAATGCAGTGAAACATGTAAGTGAATTAGCAAAACTGAATATTTATTATATTTATAAAGGAATATCAGAATTTGTAAAGAAAGGGTTAAAAAACATAGTTTGTCATTTCAAGGAAGTTAGAATATTTTTGGACACGGCAAATGGTCATGTTTAGAATCAATTTTATCTTTTTATTGTCACACAAGACTTCAGTTAGAAAATGTAATTATGATTATTATTTTTTGTTATTATTAAATGAAAGTTATTAGCACCTTCTTACTCTTAACTATTTCTAAAAGTGATTTATTACAAAATTAAAAACACGTTGAGACTTCAAATAAAAAAATTCTATTTTGTTAACCAAGTGTTGGTCGATTGATCACCCAATGGCATTTCACACATATTTTATAAATGTTCATATTTTTAGATTTTCAGAATTTTATCAACACTGGAATTTTATGTTAAAAACAACTCACCATCTTCAGGAGGCTGCCTATTCCTTTCTGTCTTCCTAATATCATCAAGTGTAACATTGTCATTGGAGAATAGCCCACCGTGCATCACCAGCACCTTCTGGTTGATGCAGTGGGCCAGTGGTAACCAGTTGTATACTTCCGTGAAGAGATCGGCCATCTGTGTTGAGTATTTGGCCTTCACTTCACCTTGAAAGCCGTACATCTGGTTCATCACTAGTGCCTCGTGGTTGCCTGTAATGTATACATGTGATGAAAATTCAGTGTTATCGTACTTAAAAGGGAATTTTGTTGGGTTTGTTATTTGCACATTGCAATTGTTTGTTGTGTTAAAACAAATGACCATAATATATAGCTGTGAATAAAAATTTGATTAACGCTATAGCAAGAAGAAAGGCAGAAAGATATAACCGTAAGAAACTGTTATATCTTTCTGCCTTTATTCGATTCTGCCGTTATATCTTTCTGCCTTATTATTTCGAATATCGTCTTTTCTATCATTTCTCTGAAATTATGAAGATTGAAAATATGTTTTTATGTTATATTATATGTTTTCATATTTCATTATACAAAATCTTAAAATTTGTAAAATTTTCCATAGCACGAAAATTCCCTCAAAATTGTCTGTATTATTACATAAACCTTCAGTAAAGTGTGGTAAGGAGCAATGGCATTGTGCTACAAATTTTTACAAACAATATTATAATAATAAATATCTGATTGATATGTGTCATCATTTTCGGGTTAAGAATAATGACTGACAAAGTTTAATTGTAATAAATTAGATTTAACTTTTTTATTTAATAATTGAAATTAAAAATAATGTTGTTTTATAATTTGCAGCAAACACCGAAACATGAAATTATCCGTCAATAAGAACGCGTGACGTCGAAATGCATCACAAAGTTATCAGATGGTCAACTTCAAATAATTGTGTGAGTAAGATGGTGTGATCCCAAAAATGAAATTGCATAAACAATAATTATCGGTCACTATACAATGACAAAGTACGTGAAAGAGATGAGAACTCTTTAATTTCAGTATTTGTCTGGGGCATTGTGACGTCAAGGAATTTAGTATCACGTGATTTAATGTTTTGGTGAGGAATTTTGCATGACTACAATAGAAATCAATATTTTTAGCTTAAATTATGTTTACTGGGGAAAATATCATAATTCTAGGTTTATTAAATACATTTCCAATAGATTTAAACATTTCTTTCAAAAATTGTCCTATACTCTATCCGTTATGCATATCTGCTATTTTTTGGTACTTCTTATTTTTCCTCTCTTACTCATCAAAATGATACAAAATCTATTAAGTTATCTTGTATATTGCATAGAAATAATTTTCATAACATTGCACATTGGTCATTCGCTATAAAGACCTAATGTATTTCCAGAGACCTTTCTTTATTTATAGAATAACACTTTTATTTGATATTCTAACCTAATAACTTTATTTCTTATCTGATTGCTCTGGTTTTTCACGTATATGCCACAAACCAAAATATATTAAAGAATGTTTATTATTCCAATCATAGATTCGATCGTAAATTAACTTTGGCACTGATGGTACCAAAATTTGGGTAACTTTGTCAATACATTTCCCCGTAAATTTCATACAAGTTTATTTAACTTGTTGACACGTGCCAACAAGTTAAATAAACTTGCAATACCAACTTGCCAACAAGTAAAATAAACGTGAAAAAAGTTGTAAGTGAACAGCGACTTAGAAAAATAAAGTTTCATTTTTTATAACCCAAGAAACACCGCCAACGCAGTGCCGCGTCAAGTTGTCTAGAAACTGGGGACATAGAGACATATTTGGAGGCAGTATCTCCTGTTCATAAATACATATTTGGCCCAGCACACACTCACTACGACTAGCAATCAACATGTTAACCAGATAACATAAAACTGATAGTGAATTACTGAATGAACTAGAATTTCACAAAATTTTGAAGTTACTTAATAATAGCCAAATTAATACCATTTGTCACAATCACTTTGAAAACATTGACTTACAAACTCCCTTTTTCATATATACTTTCAAAATAATAAAGCATTTTGTAATACCAACAATTTCTCACCTCGTGACATGAAGAAGTGATTCGGATACAACAATTTAAAACTAAATAATGTGAATATACACTCCACACTGAAAGATCCCCGGTCCACAAAGTCTCCGTTGAACAGGAACGGATTCTCGGGAGAAGGTAAACCGTTCAGTTCAAATATGTTCATCAAATCGTAGAACTGCCCGTGAATATCACCGCAGACTGTGAACTTGGCTTTGTCTTCTACTTTGATATCTATCATTGTGGGCTGTTGCATCAGGTATGCCTTCACATCTACGAGGATCTGAAATAGTGGAGAGATACTGTGATCATTTTCAAAGAGGATTAAATAGGTATTCAGAGTTATAACATGAATGTAAATGGTGCAGCTTTGGCGGCTTTTTCTAGTTAGATATTATACCACTAATTAAGGTTTCTTTGCCTCCTTAACAAAAATGGCCTTTCATTAATTTTCACCCTTATACACTCTAATATTGACTGGATAAAATTTGTGCCGTTTAGTGCGAATAGTTTTGGTGGCTTTTTCTAGTTAGATATTATACCACTAATTAAGGTTTCTTGACCTCCTTAACAAAAATGGCCTTATAACTATTTAAATTTTATTTAATTTCATTATAACACCATTTTATTCAGTTTGAAAGTATTGTGTTTGTATAAAATAACTTTAGATAGAGACTAAGATACACTTTCATACATGGCCACTGTATGGTAACCGTAACTATTTCTGCCTACTCCATTTTTTAAATCTATTTACTCTGTTACACTTTTGGTAGTTATAGGATGTAGACAAATTTATGTAGTTTTATTACAATGCCTTTGTCCAATTGACAATCCTTCCTTTGTACGCTTTCATATTTATTTTATTAATGTCTTTAATGTCCAGTGTATGAAAAACCATTAATATTGTGCCTATCATTTAAATGGTCTTATTTAGCTTTGTTAATAGGTTTACAGAAATTCCTAACTTTATAAATATTGTGCAATCTAATATAAAGTTAGGAATTTCTGTAAATGTACAGAATTTCTATAAATATATGTACAATATGATTATTTTAATTAACTTTGTAAATAATTATATTGAAAAGTTTTTAAACAATATACGTTTTGTTCTCAGACATTATTCTTTATGCGCTCGACTTGAATGGAGAGGAATAACTTATCTGAGTATTTAATTTTATCATTTTTATCAAGATCTCAAGGATTTATGTAGAAAACCAAAAAAGTGTCGGAGGTTTTGCGTGAAGTGGTATGCAGTTATATAATTTCTAAATTTGGCGACAACAAGGAAATAATACCCTTAGTCTGCAATTAAAGAAAACCCTTTATTACTATTTGATCATTAAATAAAAAAGGTCTCTCGTGTGTCCCTGTCTGCATAGTTACATACATATTAATAATTTAATTGCAAAGTAAAATACATGTTGCCATTTTAAGATAAAACTTGAAATGAAAGGAAGAAAGTTGAAGTTGAAGTATGAATTTTTTTTTACATGTCTTATTATAATCCTGCATGGATTGTAGTTTCAGACCATGGTTGCAGTTTTCAGAGTATATATTTTGAAGACTTAGTACCACCTTCTCACATACTTGGGACTGGAAAACTTTTTATTTGATATTGAAAACTGTATCAATATTTATGAACGCAATGGTACAAAATTTAAGAATGCAACTGGACAATGCATCTCAAAACTAACTTTGAATGCTTTTCACTCTTTCTGATAAATAAATTACACCTCGTCTGTTTAGATTATTATCAATATTTTAAAAAAGGAGTGGCTAATCATTTTACCTCAATAATAAGTGGACAATTCGAGTAATTGATGATATTAACATTATTTAACTATATTATGACAGAATGATACATTAAAAATGTAATAAAAAAGCAGCAATTATATGAGATAAGGTCCAAAAGTTTCCGGCCTATCCGCTTTAAGATTAATTGGTGATACACATTTTCAATGTCATTCTGTCATCTACCTATTCTACATCTACCCACGAAAAAATATTGCATCAATCGTTTCGTTGTCAACATAATGGTTAATAAAGTGAAACCGTCAACTTAAAAATTGAAAATACATAAAATCGAGTATCGTGATCAAGTTTTTAACAAAGGAAGGGAAGACGCTATTTGAAATTAAACAACGTTTGGATATTGTGTATGGACACTCTTCGCCTTCATATTCCACTGTAAAAGAATGGGTGAAACAGTTTCGTTTAGAAAGAGAATCAATCGAAGGTGAACCATGATTATCTGAGGTTATCATGGAAGAAAACATTGAATTAGTGGAGGAAACAGTACTGAAAGCTAGATATGTAAAGACAAAAGATTTAGCAGCAAAGACTGGTCTTTAGAAACAACAGTATTCAAAATCCTAGATGAATATTTGGGTATGAATAAGATCAGCGCCAAGTGGAATCTCTAACTTCCTTCCGCTGTTAGAAATAAGAACGTGTGAGTGAGGAAAGTTCGGGAAAACAATCACTAAAACAGCAATACTCCTTGTATTGCTGTTGCACGACAACATGCTGGTCTACACATCGCATATTTCTATGGCTGTCATTGAGGAATGCAGTTCCAGAACTGGATCATCCACCAGAATAGATCAGTCCCGACCTGGCCCCAATAGACAATTATTTATTCTCAAAATTAAAACCAGACTTGAGAGGGAAGAAATTTAACACTGATGATGAGGTTAAGTCAAAGGTTCTGGCACATTTTGAGGACAAAAATCTAGACTTTTTTAGGGTATAGAAATGTATGTGGAACATTGTGAAAAGCGTATTGAAATAAAGGAGATTACATTGAAAAATAAAAATAGTTATTTGAGATTTACGTATAATATAATACATATTATTATTAGTATAAAGTTTTATCAGAATTGAAACTTTTAAATGAGTTTTTGTAAAATAATACAAGGATAATTTATTTATATATTTAAGATGTACTAAATGGGTTTTCAAAAGGAGTGAATGGGTACCAATAAAGACATAAGTAATAATATAATATGATGTTTGACAAGGAAAGAATTTAATACGATAACCTGAACACATTCTCAATCATTCCAAATATGACACTTTCATTTGACAGTTGCGAGATCCGTGTGACGACACCTTAATATAGATTGAATAAGGTTAATTTCATTTAAAATGACGTCTAAATACCCTTAAAAAGAATTAATTTTTTTTCTTTTGTATAGTTGAGTGATTAAGCCTGCCAGAGTTTAGTGATTGTATCAGTTAGGAATATATAATTTTGATTAATTGGAAAGCTTACCTTATAAGCATATTTCCTGTGTAAGGTTTTTTGTTTTTTGTACGCCTCCATGAGCTCTTTGACAAATTCTAAAGTAACTTTGCCATCTTCTAAAGCTGGGCCATCGTATTTACTTTCTATTGCTGTAATTTCAACAAAAAAATTTAATATAAACTACAGAAAGTAATGCTTAGGTTTCTAGGTTTTATATTTACATAATTTAAACAGAAATGTTAAATGAATTTTGTTCATTATCAACTCATTTATTTTATAAATTTTGTACTTTGGAGTTTAATGTAATAGGGTATTTGACTATATTTTTGTATTGCTAAAATAGAAAAAGTAATAACATAAATATATCGTACCTGGGACTTTCCATTGCAAAGTTTTAAATTATTTAAAATGTGATGAACTACAATTCGCCCGAAAACGCCCCATTCAAAACACAACTGGCTTATGACGTCACTGGCCAGTTATTTAGCATTCATTATAAGGGAGTTTATTAAATATATCTCGTTAAATATTGCGTTTAGGTTATATATTGCATATTATAATTTTCTCACTTTTTTGGGTGGAAACTAAATTCATTATGAATTTAGTCTCTTTCAAACTCTTTCAATTTAATGAACAAAAAATGTACACTTCCATATTTAGAAGTTTCCATTAATTGTTTTCTATATGCATTTTTTTCACCTTAAGGTTTTTTTTAAACCTACTCTACAGTTTTAAAACATTTTTACAAAAAATATCAACATCAGTCAAATACCCTATCGTGTAAATAATTATAACTAAAAATAATGTTATACCCATAATTTCGATATTTCCTGAAGACATTAACCATGATGAGAAGAGTAAACATTTGATGAAGCCATTATATATAAAATCCTGTCATATTCCCCTTAAATAGGGATATAATGGCAATGAAAAGTACATATAAAAATATTATAGACGCGAGTTACTAGAAAAATTGAATTAGGTTCTTGGACCTACAAGGATATATCCACAATAACATGTATTAGAAGGGAAATTTATATAGACAGTATATGTATATACGCAGGTATAATAATGTATGTACGAGTATATAGTCATAACATTTTTTATGTAATTGATGCATACTTTAAGCGTTTCAGTGCTGACGAGAGCCATCGCGCTCTTGCGCATACTAACTAAATTTGCCACAAGCGCAATGGAACTCGCGAAATCAGTTGCTGTTTAGTGACACACATCGCTAATTTTTTATCTTCTACGTGTTATATAAAGTTCAAATTATAATATTATTAGTAATTACAATATAAAAAGGATCCAGGAAAAGAAAATTTCTAACCCATAATTTCGGAAAACAAAAATAATTCGAATGAAAATGATCATTTTTCAAGTTGTGAAGAAAGTGAGAGTGACATTGTGGTGTGCTCACAATTTGGCGTAATGTAAATTTTAGGTGATAGTGATAATAGTGATGATAACAATTATTTTGCTGATACAGAGGATGTACCGGACTGCAAAAATATGATGTCACCTTGATTTCAGTTTTTGTTTACATTATGTATTTCCATAATTTTCTTTGTATTTTACTAACCTTGTACAAGTTTTTATTAAGAAAACACCGAAAAAATTATTAAAATTGGATAATTTTTGGAAGAGATACAGTTTTTTTTCGAGACAAGGTAAATGATATTAAAAACAAAAGATTTCTTTGGCATTTTTAAGTATATATGAGTAAAAAACCATGGCATTAAAATGGTTAATATATGGTAAACTGCAATAAAATATTGATAATGAAATACATAGGGAGTCTTCTTCCTAACGGGTAATTTAATTTTGATGAGTGGCGATATCATCTTTAAGATGGCATTACTATTTAATTTGTTTTCAAATAAATTTTGACGATGTTACTTTAACAACACTCAACTCTAACAACATTATGCCGACATGCAGTACTCTTTATAGCTGTATAATAAAATAAATACAAGAAGCGAGAGGATCATTTCAATTACACAAAAAAGACCTCAATTAGTAATTAATTTGCTTACTCATCGCATCCAAATTGATTGTGTCCGCAATATTTTTTTCCTGTTTATCAACAGCAATTGCCTTTTCAAATGCCAGTTTTTTAACAATTTTATTGCATTCTGTATACTTTGTTTTGGCATCTTGATCATTTGGCCTAGCTTTGGTTACCTAAAAGACAAAAATATGTAATATAAAGAAAAGCTAGCACAATTTAAAATAGCATAATAGCATAGCTAACTCAGTTCAGTTTAAAGTAAAACTTTTGAGATTGATATTTAAGAATGAAAATGCAGTTTATTTTTGTACTATTGACGTAAGCGTGGATTACTTGAGTTGGACATAATTAAAAGAAAGAACCATCATCGACGTGATCATCACATTCAGTCGTATTCTTTACATTATGGTTGTTTGTTAAATTTGCATGTAGATATAAAAAAATTACCTATTATATATTACACTTGAAATAAGTTTGTTTTGCTTATAAAAAAAGAAAATTTTTTTAATAATATATAAAAAATTACACATTTTAAAGTCACACTCTTCTAAAGCACATTAGACTAATTTTAACATAAAAATCAGTTAAATATGTTACAGATGCTATAGAGTTGGGTATAATTGGCAAAATTTTTCCAACCAACTGTAAAATGTAAAAAATAATTATATTAAAGTTGCAAATAGAGCTATAGACGTTATACCTTATTTGTTTTGTTAACAAATAAATTATAAAAATAGTTAATAAAAAAGATAAAAATAGTTCGCCACAATATACTGTGAACATGTTTTTCATTTGTGAGCAAGTCTGTAGCAGGTTTTATAGATATTTATACAGATTCAAATGCAAATATATAAAAAGTGAAAATTGTATCTTTTTGATAATTACATAGATGCAATTTAAAATGTTGATTGAGTCAGAAATATTGTGATAGCTAAACCACTCAAAATTATGAAAGCACAATTGTTATTACAGTAATATGTGGGCCGTCTTTAATTTAAAATTATGGGTTTCCCACAAAAGTGGGACTTTAAGGGGTGCTACATCCACATGAATGACTTCTCACTTCGATGGGAATAATTTATTAATACCTTAAATGAAGATGGAAAAAAAACATTTTATTGAATGTCCAAGACATTAATATGTAACATTATGATAATTTAAAAAAATGTAGTGTTACTTTATCCTGTTGTCACGATTATTTAGTTTAGTTTTGGCTAGGTTATAGTTAATCCAAACAGCTAAAATTGTGTTGAGCAAAAACTATTAGAAGAATGATCAATAGGGTGGTCCTTATATTTTGACTTGAAAAATTGGCTAGGCACCCCATCATATGATTCTCTACCCTCAGAAAAAAATATGTATAATCTTAATTTATTTTTTAAA
The DNA here is from genome assembly GCA_039881145.1 of Druceiella hillmani. NCBI lineage: Eukaryota > Metazoa > Arthropoda > Insecta > Lepidoptera > Hepialidae > Druceiella > Druceiella hillmani. Next base: position 3,417,148 of record JAYKKI010000040.1, on the reverse strand, counting down.
AGGCTTTAGAGATCACTACCGTAAGTCAAACTTTCAGAGAAAAACATTCTATGGCCACTCTAACTATCAATCCGGCTCAGTGACTCTGGTATGTTTATTAGCCTATTCTGAAGTGAAATAGCATACAGAAAGGCTCACTAGCTCACTACAGTCACCCCCCTCCTTACCACTTTTCCCTATCCTACTTCCTTCCTGTGCCTATTCATCGAAGTTGGGCCCCACCCCGCAACTCAGTTCAAATTCAGTCGAGAGCATGCGCATTTTGTTTTCCAAACCAAATTTACTTGTTTAAACTTGTCTAGGTGTCCACAAGTAGTAGCAGGAGTTTATTAACAAAAAATAAAACCAACATTTGGCTTATCGGCCAATCAACACCAAATTTGAACCGTTACTACAAAAACGAAAAAAGAAAATCATTTGGGATTCCGTGACTGCATGTGAAGTGTCTGTGGGAAAAAGCTAGTTTACCAATGAGATTGAAAAAAACATGTAATCAGTAAAATGGAAAAACACAGTCCAAAGTGTGGGTAAATAAGAAAGAAAATAAAGAGAACAAGAAAACAGGTTGGGAAGCATTAAAAAAAAAAACAAGACTGGCAATAAAAATTAGACTTGTTTGATATAGCTCATTCTGAAGCTTTCAAGTATCATGACTACAGAAGAGGATAAGCAGTTTTTGTTAGAACAACAGAAAGATTGGCTGGGGTTTGATATGTTTCGCAGATAAACAAAGTTTAAGAAAAAGTGAGCTATTGAAAAAGAAAGCAGAATGCCTCCAAAACTTGCACGAAATTGAAAAGAAAAATGTCACAGGTTTGACAGAAAATGCTTACTTTCTTCTTTGACCACCAACGAAGAAACTACTGTATCTGATTTCGAAGTCTTATCAGAATCGTCAAACCGTAAAATATATATTTAATAGCCACTTAATTGCTAGCCCCGATCTCTTTAAATTAAGTGATAGAAAGGCTGCTGCGGTCATAGCATCTAGTTTGAAAAGTGCAGGATGTGTAATAGATCAATATTAATAGATCTTCTGTTTGTCGATGCATTTGGAAAACCGAAAATCAATGCAGAGTTTCTTAAAAGCAAGTTCAAACTTGATTTCCCATTAACGATTCATTGAGACAGCAAGTTGATTCGAAGATATAAGTGGTAATGAAGATATAAGTGGTCATTTGCCTATTTTGGTATCAGCTGCTAGCAGTTCCAAAATTGGATCACGGAACAGATGAAGCATGTACGTCAGCTGTTAACGAAGCAAAAAATTCATGGGGCTTGAGCAGTAAAATTAAATGTTTTTGTTTTGACACTACAGCTACAAATATCGGTTTGAGAAATGGAGCTTGTAATCTTATGATCATATAATGGAAATTATGTAAGAATCTGTAGTGCACCAATCGCTGGTCCTGATATTTAATCGTTAAAAAGGTTTAAGAACTTGGACAATGTGATTATAACACAGTAATTTATGATATCACATCCTCAAATATCATAGACGATGTTACTGCAGACTGGATTTCACTTGTTCAAAAACAACTCCAATTATTTCAACTTCGAGACAACCATAAAGAGTTGCTGAAACTTATGATCATTTACTTGGAGGAGAGTTTCAATTAGGAAGCCTGCTGATATTCACTATGCTAGATGGATGGTTAAAGCTATGTATTGCTTGAAGATTAGAGAAGAGCAAAAGAAATATATGATATTGTTGGTAAAATAGTGTAAGAAATATTCTGATGCAAAAAATCAACACTTATATTCTGATTATAAATTATTTTAATATTATGAGGTATCCTAATTTGAATCGAAACATTAATTCTGCATGTAAATGTTTTATATAAAAAAATATAAGTTAGTGATTAAACAGCGTTTTAATTTTTCTTTATTAAAATTCAAATCTTGATTTAAAAATTCCGAAAGTGTTTTTTAGAGTAGAAAATCAAATGAGAGATGGTGCTCTGTCAAAAACAAGAAAAACATTTTTTTTCACTTATAAGGACCACCCTAATATTAAGATATTTAATCTTGAAATAACAGAAAAAAATATTAAAATTTATCACTGGATGAAAAATATATGTCCTAACATACCTAATACCAATGAAGTTTTATAGACATGTCATTAGTGTTTTAAAATTGGCCTTCACACTGAGTTAATTTGTCAACAATGCAACTATCTTTTTTATTTTAGTGATATTGTTGACTCTATCAATTTCATTGGATGTGATGCTTATTGGGATCATAATTTTATTCATTGATATGGGTGTAGCATGTCTATTAGCATAAGATCATTATTTAATACAATTAGTGAATTATTTAACAACATAGTATGATACAAAGTGACCATTACCTGAAAGTTATACACATGGGACAGCATGGAATGTGTAAAAGATTAAGAGAGTGATGCATGGATGGAACTTATGCAAATATTGAAATTGTGATAGGAAAGGCAGGGAAATACATGTGCTAATATTCTGTATCAGCAGAGGATGTGAGTTAAACGTGTCAAGTCAAATTTGTATGGTGTTTTTATTATTTTGAAATAGCTCACTTTGATATGCAAATAAAATAGGGATACAACCTGTTATATATTTCACACGACAGTATGTTTATAATATTTTAAAGGAATAACAAAAAGATAATTATGGTTTATGCATGCAAATACTTACATATTCAAAATCTTTAAGAGCTAATTTAAATTTTCCTAAAGACATATAGGCAGCCGCTCTTCTGTAATAACCCTTAACATATGACTTGTCTATTTCAATTGCTTTTGAGGCATCGCTCAAAGCATATCCGACGTTTTCTAGTCGTAAATTTGCTATACTCCTATTTGCAAAGTAAACTGCACTATTAGGATTGTTTTCTATTGCTTTCGTGTAGTATTCAATGGCTAAGTCATACTTTTGTTCTGAAAAGTAAGGTTATGAATTTTATAATTTTAAATGTATATCAAAGAAACAGTACATTAAAATCGAAAAAATTATATAACATTTATTTACATGATCGAGCCGAAAACAAACATTCACTGGTAAAGAAAAATATCAATCGTGACAAATACGTACTTTTAAAATATTCATTCGCTTCATTTTTAAATTTTTCGGCAGCTTCAATTTTCTCTTGGGGTATAGGATTTTTAACCTCTGCATCGCTAGCCATTTTTATATATAAATAATAGTCTTAAAACAATAAAATATCTTATTTACAGGTTCAACCTGTACTTTTATTTCCATTAACAATTGAAAATGCAATGAATGAATAAATGTCTGATGTTACCATATCGTGAGCATTTTTTAATCGTAAGTATACCGAGGCAATGAATGCCATATCAGGAGCACACCGTTATGCAACACTATGACGTAAGTCACATTATTATTTTCTCATCATATATTATGCCATTTTTGTGTTACGTTCATTTATTACGACAATTTTAATTATGACATTTTAAATGTATTATTCTAGCTTCGCATAATGTGGCATTAAGATAAACTTTTGTTTTATTGAATAAACTCAAATTATTTTTATTATTCTTGTTCTGTAATTTTTCGTTCTATTTGGAAACTATTTGGTATTCTATGGTATCAAGCATTAATTCGAAGTAATTGTGGAATAATATTATTTGTATGTTGTGTTAAAAGTTAATATTTACAATTAGTTATTTTGCTATTTCAACAATACAACATATAACAAAAACTCTATCTGGGATTCGTTATCTGATTAGATGACTAATCAAAATATTTTTGTGTTCTCTCATTATATGTCTCTAACTATTACTAATGAATAGTGATTATTAGTACATATTACTTATTATCTCATAAATTTGAATAAATCACATGTATTTTTATATATTTAGAGGAGTATTCAGGTCTGTTTGTTTAATGTAATCGCCTATTAATCAAGTGACATCAAAATGAATCGCAAATTACTGACGCGAAATTTGAATATATGGCCATATTATCTGAACAATTGGATAAAAGCGCCAACTTTTTGTTAAGGTGATAGAGCTGTATGCAAGTGTTTTGTATATATTTTCACTTAATTATGATAAATTAATGTGACACAATATTATGGTGTGATAACATGGCCATTTGTCTCGCCTCTTTCACTGGTGGCATACGTTAGAAAGAAATTATAAGTAAAGCAAAACATCTAAAGAAATTTAACATCTCGCTTTTTCATTCATATGTGTTTAGTATGAAAACAACTCAGTACTATCGAAAAAGAGCCAAATAAGTGGTTACTATACTGATTTGTCCTTAGTTGAGGTCGACTTATATTCCATAAATGGCTATTGGGCCAGGTTTAGCTATTTAATATATACTTTATAACTATTTCTTACAATTACGAGAGATCTTAGTTTCTAAAGATGATTAAACATAAGTTTAATACAAATTAAATCACTAATTTACCTATTCATTTTAAGTTCCAAAATGTTTGCTTGAAAACATGACCATATTATTCTTAATGATCCTAAGACTAATTTTATTGTTGGGCCAAAAAATAACTCAAAAACTGCGCAGATGGTTAATGGGACTCATTTGACATTTTTTTTATAAAAAAGGGTGTGAGTATAAATTTAGTATATGATCTATAAATGTGAACAAGGATCTATGGTATTAAAAATGAGTATAGGTTATTATGAAAGATATTTTTCCAAATGTACAAATAGAGTGAAATTTGATAAAAATCCCAATTTTTCATAGTACTAATATGTTGAAATTGTGCATAAACCAAACTTAACGTATACTTCGGTGCCAGTAAGAACTCCTGAGTACTTGACCGACTCAATGGGGCTTGAAGGAGCTCGAACCTTCTTTGAATGTTATTGTCGATAAAGTTGAGCTTCCCTTTCCCCAATATTTATTTTCTGCCCCATCAACAATTAAAATCAAATTAAAAAAGTTAACCTTTTCTTGAATAAATTTTCTTTTTAATGGGCAATAGGTTTCTTTTTCAAAATTAATTGATTTTGGAATATCGATTGCAAAATAATTTTTTTATTTCTTTACATTCAATATTTAATTTAACTGAGTTTATTGGAACTTAGGAAATAACCAGACAATCAGAAGGATGGATGGTTACGATGCCATGAATTTTTAGCAGAGATTTTTTTATTGTTTTACGATCTTAAAAGGGAGATATTGAACTTGGGAATCACAGGTATTGATCTGTTTTATATGCATTGTAGGGTAAAATCTCTTATATAATAGGGTAAAAGGATCTTGTTCAATGGGTTTTAGGTTTTCAGAAATCGTGCTAAAGTCTAGCTTGCTCAAAGAGGTCCGTAAAAATACAAACATCTTAAGGCGTCGTCCGCTGCCGTGGACTGTGTCCAGTCACAAGCACTCGACTTCGATGGAGTCACTCATTACTTCCTTTTTCATTACTTACTTCTTTAATCAGTGGACAGACTACAGTATAATTGCAATGGTTAGAGTAACAACATTGTGCTTCAAAAGTACATAGGTATTTCCAATAGTTAATAAACTTTGCCAAAATTTTAAATTTTAACGTTGTTATTATCCGAAGTTGTTACTTATAAACTTTATATTTCTCTATTAGTCCTTTGTATCATCACTAACATACTCTCAAACGCCAAGATTAGATAAATTCAGTTGTCTAGAACGATATGTTAATAAATACAAAGCAACTCATAATATCTGCAAGCATACGGAGGCTTAAGGATTGCTAATAGTGAGAAGGAAAAAGAAAGGCAGTTGCATAAATTTAGGGTTTTATTGTTAGAAGAAATGTCTAGAAAAGTTTTATGTATACGAAAAAACAAAAACCCGAACATCCACGAAGAAGGTGCAGTGAAAATGACATTTTCATCTTATCCTAGAATAGTTATTCAGTTGACGATCAAATTAAGTCTGATACAAATAGAGCGCGTTCAGATTTTATGGCCATTTTCTCAACTTTGAAGTTTCGGAGAAAGGGTGTGTTTTGTCATTAATGAGGGCTACCACCAGCTCCAAAATGCAAGAATTTTCATTGGCGAAGATTTAGATGTCGACTGGCTTGCGTTTAACTTCTGATGATGTTTCCAAGTAAAGGAAAGAACAAATCAACAATGAAAGATTTGTTAGTGTTCTTCGTCAATTGAATACTTATTTAATGTCTTATATGGTGCAGAAGAGGCCCACCACATCGCGGTATTCAATATCCCTCTGGCTGGTCTGTACGATTTGATCTCTCCTTAACTAGTGTGTCATGCACAATCAAGTGCGTCGTTCATTATCCTTCATATATGAAGTAATAGCTTATGTGTGGTTCGTTTTTTTCTCATTTTTGCGGGACAATTTTTTTACTAAAAATATCGCTATTAGTAACCGAAAGTTTGTAATTGGTCCTCGATTCGAACAAGTATTTCAGAAATTATAATGTGTTTTTGAGCTTGTATAACCAGAGGTTACAATTTTTATTTATATTCTTATATTTTAATGTCAGTTAAAATTTTTGAATTTTTTAAATGTAGTTATTTTTATTGTTTTACTTATTAATTTGTTTTTTTTTATAATTAGAAAATTAGTTGCATTACTAATATAATTTTTTTCCATTGGTCAGGTGTAATTATGGTCAAGCGCAACCCCATTAGCGTTAAAAAAATTACATTAATTTATTTTATGTTAGAAAACTCAAGCCGCGATACCTAAATCCACGCTCCATGCTCTATTTGTTTCCATAAATATATTCTTTTACGGTTAATTTTTGTAATTTATATTTTACATAATATATACGTAGCCAGATTACCCAGACGATAATTATACCCGTAATCATATTTATTATGTACGTTATCTACGTTTCGGGATCTTGGATTCTCCGTTTTTAACAATTCGGCGTCGTTGTTCTCGAGTTATTAAGAAAATTCACAATTAGGCATTTATAAGTATTTAATTGTATATAGTATCTCTTGTTGTATATAGTATCTGTTTACAAAATTGTAATTTTTCTGAACGTTAATATATTGCCTACTAAATATTTTACATGCGCATATTTTATAAAAATGTAAAACTCCACATAGAATTAGAAATAATTGATTATTAGATTTTTTCCTCGTGTTATAAAAAGAATGAAAAATTCTACAACCAACCACCTATTATGCCAACTTTTAAGACTGTAAGTCGACGGAAATATCCTATTGTTTTTGGTGATCAGTGAGTATGCTGGGGTAAAAATAAAGACTAAATATGCTTTAAAAGGCCTTTTCTTTTTGTTGCTTAAACCAAAAAATCTGAAATTTTTACTACAATGTAAGGCTATGAAATTAATGTTATATACTGAGGAGTATACAACATTAATTTCAACTTGATGTCTTAAGCCGTTGATGAGAAAAAAGCTTTTGACCGAGAGGTGGATGGACAACTAAATGATCTTACAAGGGTTCCGTTTTTCTATTATGACATATCGAATTTTAAAAATGTTTTGGCGGGAAAACGTTCGACGTATTCTAAAAATGTGACGTTCGTTTATTGTATGATGGATACGTCATCTCAAAAACGGCGCGAAACTTGAATTTAATTACTCTGTTTAGAATGAGTATGAACTTTTCCCGCCTTTATTAACTACGCTACTTAATAAATATACGCGTAATACATAATCGTCAATGAGTATATAATAGTTACACAAAATAAATTTATAATCACGAATAGAAACTATTGTCATTCTCCCGTTCAATTGACTCGACAATACAATAAATATGTGTCAGTAAAATTTACACCTATATTGCACGTGTGTGTGTATTACAAGAAAAATGCGAGTCACGAAATCATTCGATTTTCAAATGTAAGATTTTTGTCGTATCGCACGGACTACGTGTAGGATTGCCATATGTAAAATCACTTTTTCCGGGACATTTCTACTACTAAATCTATAACTACCAGTGATTTAAGAAAAAAAAAATTAGTTTAACCCAACAAAAGGTTTTTTGAACCCCAAAAAACATTCAGATTAATAAAAATAAATAAAAAAGTTGTTTTCTTTTGCAAAAATAGAAAGTGAACTTTTTAATAAAGTTTATTGACTTATTAAATAATTACAAGTAATTTAATATAAAAACAGTCGTTATGTTAATCACATTTATCCCAATCACTAAAAGCTAATACTAATAAGGTACAAGTGGCATATAAGGCCCACCTAATTTGGAAATTGAATATTCGGTTTAATTAATAATATTAATAATACAAACATATGGAATTATGTTTTACGAGTGATTTATTTATCAAAGAAATTCAGACATAAATCACTTTCTAAAAGAGATCAATAATAAAAGACATATTAAAGTTTTTACAAACTTCTTCAATGGGCCTTATTAAAATACCACAGTATAGTAAGACCCGAGAAAAAGAATCATTTTTTCTAAAAATAACCAACGGAATCTGTCCATGGAAATGTATTTAATATAAAACAATCAACAAAAAATATTTTCTAAAGTAATCCTTATAAAAAAACTACTTTGGGCCTTATTGGTCGCCTGGTTTTATAAAGACATAGCAGTTGTATATAGTCATACTCTTTTCAAACATAACTAAATATAATAAAATAAAATCAATCTTCATTATCATATACTATATAAAAACAATAATTATCGTCAAGTTTTACAACATTTATTTAAAAACTTTGGAGTAAATTAAAAAATATAAACTTATTCGCAGTATTGGCAAAAAAAATTCCTTATCTTCTTTTGTTTGCCTCACACATTCTTCGTGGTACCATGTTTTGCACTGTCCACACTGCAGCATCTCAGAAATATATTCTTCTCCATAAGCGCAGCAAAACCAATTTCTTTATTCTAATAGTTTTTTTTTCTTTTCTCCTTTACTGGTCCCAATTTTCCTTTGAGATTATTGTCCTTTTTTAGTTTCTTTAATTTTTTCTGGATTCTCTTATTTTCTTTTCCTTTTTCCTTTTCGTTAAAAAGTTTCTTGGTAACCCGCTGACCTTTGTAATTTATTGCGTTTCTCTTTGGTTTAATCTTTACGGTAACGTAGTTACCGTAAAGATTAAAGTTTAAAAATCATTTCGATCAGAAACATCTCTTTCCTCTTCAGACAAATAAACATTAGTCCTACTGAGTGACTCGTTTCCAAACTTACTCAAAAGTAGCGGTTGTTGTTCACTATTCATCTCAGGATCTGTCTCTGAATTAGAACTGTAAATAATGTGTGGAAAGTATTGAAATCCAGTGTTTCCTGAAGAAGCTGAAGGTTTTGAAGATTTTGTTGGGGTAACTGAATCAAACTGCAATTCTATTTGTGATTCTTCGCCTAAGGAATTAGTAGCGATTGCATAGTCAACAACCTGTTCAGAAATTGGAGTAGGTGTAACGTCTATTTGAGGTTCTAGCTGGTCCTGAGAGGCACACTGACAGCTTTCTTTTAAAATTGGCGGTAACGCAGCAATGTTTGTGGCTGAAATTCTGTTGGTCGATTTTCCTAATGATATAAGTATCAGGTTAATAACAAGTCAACAGATTTGACTAAATGTATGGTAGGATAATAAGGCCCAGAGTCAATTTTCGTGGGCCTTATTAACAGCGTAACCTGATCTCAGAAAACTGCTAATAATTAATTTAAAAATAATCCAAGAAGGAACTAAATTAAAAAATATTGAATAATAATAATATGTTTTAACAGTTTACTATTTAATTTAAGTACAAAACAATAATTATACAAAAAAATTACCGTTTTAAATCACTAAAAGTTGTAAATCCACGTAAACGCACTCCTCCTCATGAGGTTTGGCTTATTACTGTTAAGATGGCGGCGCCAAAGACGGTAGCACCACGCGGACCTTTTTATGTAAAGTGTATCTATATGTACGTAAACTTATCTTCCGTTTAAAACCATTTGGGCCCAAGTTTTCAAATGTGGGCCTTATTACACCGCGGGCCATATTTGCCGCAAGTACTTTATTTGGCAAAAGAAACTTGTCTTGCAATAATTAATCTTATCTAATTTCAACTTGAAGCTTAACTTTCGTGAATTGACAATGACAATAATATTTAATTTAATTATATACATGTTTTGATTAATTATTTTAATAAATTGAAGTTGAATTCTGATTCTTCGCAATTTATTTGAATTTAAATTTATGCCTTGATTTGATCCGTAATCATGCGATTCCGGTCTTTCCATTGATCAATCTAGCAAAATGTAATGTAGCTGTGGCATGTATAGATTCACGAAAAATGCCAATAACGACAATTTTAAAGAATTACCATATTTCTTTACATTTCCGGGACAAATTTATTACATTACTGGACCCGGGACAATATCACAAATTCCGGGACAAATTGTGATATTGTATAACGAGCGAAACGTGTCGAGACTTGCACAGACCGAGCAACGGGGTAAACGTGTTCCATTGCGCGGATATCACATTCGACGGAGGCGGCATTAGTTAAAATAGTAAAAATCAAAGTCAGACGGCTATGTGACCGTTACTAATTCTATGTACATAACCTCCAGTCGGCCAATTTAATAATCTGCACGAGCGTTATGATAAATAGATCGATCCCGTTCAATAATTACTAATAATAAAAATTTCACTTGTAAATAATATTTATGAATACATAAGATATTTGTTCACGTTCGGTTTACTATTATAAATGTATATAATAAAAGGGCAGTTAATACGATTTATATTTTAGAGGTACTAAAATATGAACTTTTTAATGGTATTCCTGAATCTTTTCTCCTTTCAAGATTTTCACATTCAGATAGAATTGTTTTTATTATCCTGTAAATCAAACAACTTACTCTCAACAAACAAATTCTCAGCTGCGTAATATTTTATAATGGATAATGAAATAAGGACCGTATATAATGCTGCCAGGTGATGGTAAATAAATGAAAATTGAGTTAAAGTAACGTAACTTTTGTCGTACGAAGTTCCAATAGCGCACATATTGTGATGAATAAAATGTATTTAAAATGCTTAAATCTGATGTAGTGTGTTGTATAAAACACCCTAAGAAATCAAGATCCGCCTTTTTATTTTCGTAGCTTTCACAAACTTTCAAATCATAGTTTGTTTGTATCGTAGAAAACCAAAAATAGGAAACAAATTTCATGTTTTTAGAAAATATTGGAGAATATAATATTTTATGAAAGTGTTATAATAATTCATTTAAAACAACACAGAGAAATACAGACATTGGAATAACATATATTAAGGCTTGTATTTCAGTATAAATATTACTGCTTTTTTTAGAGTAAAAATTTTTTGGTTACATTTTAAATAGTCAATATCTGTTTTGTATTTTTCATAATTTATAATGGTATCTGACTTCGGCAAAATGTTCAATGTTGACATAAGCAATTACTTGGCCAGAATTGTAGTTACTTTATTTTTTTTAAATTTCGCTGATAAACGGAAGAAATATGTATTTTATCCATTTCTTAAAAATAAAATTATTGCACTAACATTGGATGTTTTTATACTGGCCTGCACTGCACCAACACCGGTACGGCAGCAGTGGAAGAAAAAACTAATGAAAATAATATTATATAAACGCCTATATTAGTCGGACTGACGTAATTCATTCACAGTGTATTAGCTAAAATAATAATATTAATAATATTATTTTATATTTTTATTTAATTTCAATATCAATCGTGTTGTCTTAAATACAGGAAGGCAGGGCCGACGGTATTCGACGAATTGTGTAAAAACAGGAAGGCAGGGTCGACGGTCGACGTGCTGTTTAAAAATGGGAAGGCAGGGTCGACGGTAATCGACGAGCTGTTTAAAAACAGGAAGGCAGGGTCGACGGCAAACTAGGGTCATGCTGTCGTGTGTAAAATCCCATTGGTAGAGAAGTTACTAAACTTTCTTATGACTCTCATTTATGGTGCATGACATCTATACATTATCAGCGACATTTGTGTTTCTTACACGGTATGGCTGTGCATGTTCGCTGTGAGTGTTTTTTGAACATTTTTCTTTTGGGCAGACAGTTTCTTCTATACCTAAGTTTGAGATAACTTAAGTTGAACATTAAAAAAAATCAGGATCCATTTGGATCATAATCTCAGTGATGTTTTTGCAAGCATCTGGGGAACTGTGAACGTAAATTAGGGACACGATTCAATTGTTTATCCAGTGGTGCCGCTACGGGCGAATGATTTTAATAATCTTATATCTGTGTGTTATTTATGACTCCAACAGTGAATTTCTAAATTGGTCTTATAAAAGATCTGTCAAACACGAGTAGAAGTCACACTAACGAGAGTTCCGTACACATTTCGGTGCTTATAACATTTAAGTGTATTCTATTACAAATATTAATTAAAACTATTTACAAATATTAATTTTTAACAACATATTGCAACTTATTACGTATTATTTCTTTAATAGGCTTAAAACATGGTGCAATTTAAAAAAAAATATAAGATCTAGGACAATTGCTATAGTTTTCTTGTAACCTTCTAGTCACATTTTACTAACCTTATTTTCCTTTGATTTTTAGTTCAGTAGTTTCGGAAATTATGTCATATTTTTTGAACATAGTTTAAAATTGCGTAAAAATCGTCTCGTTTTCTTCATAACAAGATTCTTCAAATGATACTCCATATGATAAATAAAATACCAAAAAAAGTTAAGATCTTTAATTGTCATAAGAATATTTAAAAAAAAAGTTGGTGGTGTAAAATTAGTGTAAATAAGATATAATACTATGCCAACGGGTTAATAAGATATAATACTATGCCTAAGGGTAAATAAGATATAGTACTATGCCAACGGATTAATAAGATAAACTACTATGCCAACGGGTTAATAAGATATAATAGGTACTAGGCCAACGGGTTAATAAGATATAATAATATGCCATCGGTTTAATAAGATATAATACCTACTATGCCAATGGGTTAATAAGATATAATACTATGTCAATGGGTTAATAGGATACATTACTACGCCAACTTTTAAATTTATACGTTCCATGGTTTCTGAGAAATATAACTTATATAAATGTATTGCCTACTACATCTTTCGTAGACTTAAAAAAAATGGGGAATATTTAAAAAAGTTATGTAATCATCGCTGTGGTTTTCCTACAACCTTTGTGTGGGCTTCTAAAAGCTTTTTTGTTTTCATAATTTGATGTTGTTAGGGCACCTCACCTCTGTTTCGTAAAACAGAGGTGAGGTGCCCTATCATTCTTTTTTAAGAATTTTTGAGTATATATCTGAAGATATAATATCTAAAATAAAGAAAAAAATATTTTTGAGACCCTTATAAATAACCCTTTCAAACGACACCCTGCAATATACATGGAATTAAACAAATTTCATGTACTTAATTTGCCCTCCCTGAAGTTTCCAAATGAATATTTTTGAGTTTTAGCTATTGAAATATGTGTGGATTAATGTATTTTATTACTGTGCAAAATTCAAATTTTAAATTCAAGCAATTTCTAAGAATAGCAGCTATGCTATTCTTAGAAATGCGATCTTACAATGGTCCCATTTTTCCTTTTAAGGTTTCGAACCATAAAATTCTCAAATTTATTACAAAGAGGCGAAAGAATAATATTGAATTTCAAATTTAATTAAATTTATTCGTTCAGATAAATACATGTGCCATTCTAACAATTTGTATAGTTTCATAATACTAATACATGTGAATGCGATACATTTTGAATGATTTTAAACATTTCTTAATGGTTTTTATCCAATAAAATACTCAACGAGTTTCTCTTAATTAATAAGTTTGAGTGCTGTAATAATCTAAATATATTATTTCTAAAAGGTGTTTTTTGGTCGAGCGGCTCGATCTCTTTAACTACTGCACCAAAAAAAAATAAAAAAAAATACCCACTTAAAGCTTATGTTTTCTACTTTGGGCGAAAAATATAAAAAAAATGGAAAAAAATCTTTTTGTTAATAAAAAAATTAATTTTTATAACAATTGGCATAAGCGCCATCTGTGGGCGACACATCAAATATCTTAGCCAAATTGTATACTTGGAACACGCTAGATGGCGATATAGTGCGAAGACTTCGCACGGGTCAGCTAGTAAGATCAAATTTTGTATCCATACTTTAAAATAATCATAAACAAAATGAAAAACAATTATACTTTTTGGGTCAATTCAGAAAGAATAATTCTACCAAAATGCAAACCATTATTATTACAATACAAAGTGTTTAATATATGTTTTAGTATACCGCAAGTAGTTATTTAATTATTTCACAATTGCGCGGCAAAAAATGGAGTATGGAAAGCTTCTTTATGGGCGCACGAGGTTGCGGAAAAGTCTTTCGGTTTAAACTGAGCGTTACGAAGATCTTTATTTTCTTTTAAAACTGCGTCCACGCGACTCCTTGACTCTTGACTTAAGTGCTCACTTTTTGATAAGATTAAAGCGGATGCTGGAAATTGAAAACAATATTGTTATTATTAAGTGTATTTAACTTTTCACGCAATATTATATGGGAATGTTTCCATACTTACTTCTTTTATGTTTAAAACTATAAATTACAACTATAAGTTTTTATGCTTAAAACTATAAGTTTTTTATGCTTAAAACTATAAGTTTTTTATGCCTAAAACAATAAGTTAAAACTGAAAGTTTTTAAATAGGCAGATATTATGTTAAGGACCAAAATATTTCTCATTGTCACAGTAGGATGTTGGTAAAAATTAATAATGTATTTAATATTAGATTAGTAACGAATATGTAACGAGCCAATTAGTAATGAATATGCAAACAACAATATACAGACAGAGCGTAGCTAAAACACCAAATGAGGCATAGTCTTCAACAAACTTTTCTCGATTTTTGCAGAAGTCGATTATTTTTGTTGGAGATGCAACGGCTGTTTGAAATAAAGGAAGGAAAACGGCTTCATTTGCAATAAGAGATTCTATAAAACTGTCGATTTTGTTTCGACAAAAAATATTTAGTTAAAAGTACAATTTTAGTCGAATGTATAAATTCGAAAATTTTTGACTTTTTTTTTAAATTTTAATGAGATACAGTGACGGAGTTGCGGAGTGAATCAAGGTGTCCATATTTATGAAGGCCAGAGTAATGGAGCAGTGGGATTTACCCTGAGTTTTGACCCTGACAGAGATGTTCGAAGAGAAAATCCGACTTGCTCGGAGAAGATCACAGAAGATACAGGTAGACAACGTACATCAGTATGCAGACTGGGGACGAATAATAAAAGCTCAGAACAGTCAACAGCTGAGGAAACTGTAGGCGATCTAGGCCCAAAAATAAGTACCTAACAGGCCCTTATTATGATAATGAGTGACTTCGTATATTGGATACTGAGTAGATTAAACTTTGCATAATTCTTTATATGAATATAATTATGGACTACATGAAGTTAAGTACAACCAAATTCAAAATTAAATGAAACTACGTGATGTAGTATTATTTCTACTTTCTTTAAATTCTTTACCACTACCTAGGTTTCGTTGTATTACAACATTTTCAGGTGGGCATTTAATATGGTGTAAGGTAGTGTAGTAGGTGGAGTAAGGTGGTCAACCTGAAGATGTAATACAACGAAACTTAGGTCGTGGTAAAGAATTTAAATATATCTAGTATCATTTAATATATATATATATATAGTATCATTTAATTTTGAATAATGAATTTATGCAAAATTAACGGCTAATATATTCAATATAACCAAATTATTGACTGTATGAAAAACATGTTCCCACAATTTGTATTATGTTAGTTATTATCTCTGTATTGCAATTATTAAGTTTTGTTTAAATTACATTGGGATATATCGTCATGATTTGCAATGACTTTTTTATTTATTATTGGAGTGAAACATTTCTGTGTTCACAGATGAAATGCTAAGGAGAAATTTCATTGGATTTCTGAGACAAACGACGCTATCTTAATGCCATCTATCGGTAAATATACTAAATCTAGTATTTCTATAATGCCATATGTAGTATACGTTGAAGTTAATGTCAAAATTTACATTGAAGACCAGACATGGTGCTGGTCTTTTTTATAATTAACAAACTTTATTATGAAACTTTGTGAGTAAAGTTATCATATAATATTAATATTTATTATTTTTTCATAATGAGTTCATAAAGATGATTCATTTCAAATGAATCTCACTGAAGATATTATAACTATGTTACATTAAGGAGCTGTTTTTGCTCCAAAAGCATGGGTACCAGGAAATATATTTATTACACTGGTTTTCAACTATTAAGTGTATGTATATCAAGAAATGAAAGAATAATATTTACCAACCTGAGTGTTTCCTTGCACGGCTCTTCAACGTTTTGCAATAGTAGATCACTACAAACTTCTCGTAGTCCGTGTCTAGAATGTGGATTGGTATCATATAAACTAAATCTGAAAAAAGAATAGCACACAGAATAAAACAAAACGCATAAATGTTTTTATCATAGAAATGCTCTAAACTGTTTGGCTATCCAGATTGTACCTATGGTTACCATTTTTTTAAAGTAAAAAAAGCACACATGAACTTTTGGACACCGAAAAAAGTACGCAAGATAAAAGAGAGTGTTTAAGGAAAGCAGCATACTTATTCTGACATTATTTATTATAGCACAGTTTCACTCTTACATAGTCAGTCGATGTGTCTATATTAGATTACGTCCGGAAATTTCATCTCTTTCATTTTATTAATGTGTTTCAGTTCTCCAAAAAGTGTAAGTAATTTTCGAAAATAAATGAATACGAGATAAATTAATGAATGCTAATGAAGTCATTTAGAGTACTTTATTACGTTTATAAAGTATGTTTGTCTAAAATAAAGTACAATATTTTATTTTAAAATGTGGGTGGCAACCCTAAGTGTACCAGTATTTTGACAGCCGAAGTTTGATTATAAAAATAGAATAGTACTATCAAGAGAGACTATACATATATGAAAATTGGTTGGAGTATCAGTGATTTAGTTGTTTGAAAAAAAAAACATATAAACCCTCAAATTTATATATTTTTTCAAATAACTATTGTTTATACGATTTACAGACATCCATTTGTGCACTTAATCCTTCATTTGCTATCTGACCAAGATTGCTTTTATTTTAGGACAAAAACGAAACAATTTTCGTCATTTTCTTCTAAATAAAAAGCTAACTTCTGAAAAATTTAATGATGGGGTCAAGTTACATCAGTTTCAAGTCAAGTTACGTCAGCCTCCAGTCAAGTTACGTCAGCTGGTTTCTATTACTATTCAGTTGAGTATTTATTAAATATTCGTAAACACTTGAAATTGTTAAACATTTGTTAAATTGTTCATATTTTTTATAATCTTTACTTAAAATATTTTTTTTATATTATTAAAAAAAGTTTGCCCAGTGACCGCTTTTGGTTTGAAATATCTTCCAGGTAATGAAGAGGAGTACAGCCTATTTGAAAAACTTTGCAGGTTAAAACCAATATAAAAATAGTTTTGGTACTTGGTAATGAATATGATAATCCACTCGACCCGGTTCCTATTATTGACCTACTATTATTGGGTCCTATCACTGATTTTTCGACTCCATCAATGACCTCCCGGAAAGTAGAAAAAAATATTTTTGAGATTTTGACGTGACTTGACAAGGAAATTTTTAAATCAATAGCATACGTAGTTTCTGAAAAAAATAGTCGTGACACAGACAAACAGACGGACGGACAAGTAAGTCTTACCTTAAAAATGAGAGACGGTGTTGTGTACGGTATTATCCTGAGATATTAATTCAATTGTAGCAACATCGGGCGTAAAAAAGATATTATAAATATATATATATATATATATATATATATATATATATATATATGTGTGTGTGTGTGTGTGTGTATATATATATATATATACACATACATATACATATATTTATAATTATATAATCGACACGTACCCAAACGCGCAAGCATTTTAGATAAGTAAAGTTATGTGTTTCAGGAAGCACCCAATGTATAACAACAGTGATATCAAATTAGATAAAACACTTTGTTTAACATTTTCCTTTAAGAAAAACATTCGTGGTGGATAATATTCCGTGAGTACTGATCATATCTTAAAGACATATCACTAATACATTTGGTTTAGGGATATTGCTTCGTTCTCAAATGTATTTTTAGCGTAGGTCTTTAAAGAAACAAAAAAATCCTTACGATTTCCTCATGTCCGTCCGTACGTTTAAATATCGTTTGCGAAATATTAACCTACTAAATTGATTAATGTAAAAGACATCCAGGACATGCTGGTTGCATTCGATTAGAGTTTTCAATTAAAATTTTCGTCAACTTTCATCAACAATTTCAAAAGATATAGAGAATTATGGAATTACATTTATTCATATTCAGACAGGCATTTGGGCGGTTTTTATTATTTAAAACATTACGCTATTTGCACTTCACAACTGAACCAAATATAGAGAGAATAATCAAAACATGCAGATAATATTGTCAGATTAACCGAAAAGAACTAATTTAATATACAAATAAAAAATGTCCGGTTTATGGAGGTTTTTAGATTGCTATCATCTTTTCTTCTTGGTTTATTTTTTAGGGAAGAGAAGGTATAAGTCGACCCAGTATTATCATAGAATTAAACCAACTTAAGCTTTACAAATCTTCAGATGTAAGCTATGTGAGAGAACGGAACAGAGAACGGAGAGTCATAGTTTATTTCATCTGCCTAGAACGCGCACAAATATCCTGGAGCGTTCATCAGCTTTTCATGCACTTATGTTAATTACGAGGCGCCAAATCTTGATATTTTTTGTACCATTGACCGTTTTTGGAACGCGATTATGGAGTTGCTTGGTAGCTCACGTTTGATAATTAGTTAGTTTTTTGTTCAATTTGAGTTAAAGTGAGTTTTTTTCTTCAATTAATTATTAAATATGTTATTATGCGTAATGTTATCGTTTGCATTTTTAATGTTTGAACATGTTCAAGGCTTTAGGATAACCTCTAATGGCATGGTGTTTTTTGATAAATTTATTGTAATATGAAGCTCTGACAAATATGAAGGAATGCAGATGCAAAAAAAAATTAATTACCAGAATTCACGGATCTATGACTTAGTACGAGGTCACCATCTACGTCGTCAGATGCTAGCTTGTCGATTCTCCCTGCATAGTGCTTCGAAGTTCTAACATCCAGCTGGATATCCACATATGATTCTTCAAACGAGAGACCATCTTTATCCTTGATGATGTTAATCTCGCGGCAGTCCCGAGTGTCCATTTCGTCATTTTTGTAAGTGCCAACTACATACCAATTTCCTGCAAGCTGAAGGTTGATCAAGTTTATTTTTAAACCAGTGTCAGTACCACAGATGTAAATAAAGATTTTGCAGCTTTATACCATAAAGCTGTAAAATAAATTCATCTAGTTTGTAAATAATAAAATAAAACACCAATTGGAAATAATATTTATTTTGTTTTTATTTATTTAATATCTGCAAAAGATGTAAATTTATTAGTACAAGTGTAATGTGTAAACATAACTTTAAAATTATGTTATAAATAATCAATTGGTAAAAAAAAACAAATAAAAAGAAATAAACAAAAACACCGCGAGTCGACCTGGACCTGTATATATATATATATGTATATATATATACCGTGTCCTTGCGTACGAGACGTTAACTAAACGTAAACGTAAACGTAATTAAAATTAATGCGTTAAGTATGGCGTTCAAAATGCTAATTTTCGTTACGAGTATATTAAATATAGGTGTAGAAATAAAATTCAATTTTTTTTAATCTAATAAGAGTGCCCATAAATATTGTCTCAATGTGTGTTATAGTTTTTT
Source organism: Druceiella hillmani (assembly GCA_039881145.1). Classification (NCBI taxonomy): domain Eukaryota; kingdom Metazoa; phylum Arthropoda; class Insecta; order Lepidoptera; family Hepialidae; genus Druceiella; species Druceiella hillmani. The sequence continues at coordinate 3,397,376 of JAYKKI010000040.1, read as the reverse complement.
TAATAATTTATTCTGCATTTTACACATGTTTCCGGATACCATATTTAAAGCACAAAAGTAAGTATCAAGTTAATATTTCTGTGGTTAGTAAATAATATCACAGAAATATTAACTTGATACAATAGCGAGTGCGTTTGTTGGCTTCGTCGATAAAAGATTCGATATGTAGATTAATGCCAAATTTTATTTAAGATTCCTTAAAATTTTTAAAAGAAAATTTAAACTTTTATACTATAATATAAACTTTTTTATAATATAAACTTTTATTTAAATGATTACTTGACAAGTTCTGTTTTTTTACATTATATACATAAAAGTGACTTGTGTGAAAACTTGTCAAAGAGACCTTAAGAGACAAACAAAAATACAAGTCTTTAGGTTAAACATATACAACCTTTTGTTTAAACATAAACACGAACAGTATTCGCCCTTTTTTCTATTCCGAACTTGACACACTGTCGTGTATGTCGATAATATTTTTGAAAATCTTCAAAATTGTTGCCTAAAATTAGAGTGAAAATCAATTGTTGACATCGTATTTCCCAGATTTTATTTATACTGTTGTTGTTTCCAGATGTATTTCCCAGATTTTATTTATACTGTTTTAAGAAATAAAGTTTAATAAATAATGTTTAAAAAAGGAAACACAACAATTTATGATCCTAGAAGGTATTTAGGTATATTTGAAGTATTATATTAACATACATAATGATTTAAATTATATTAGGAATGTGCGTTTTTGAAGTGATGAAACAAATATTAACAACGTTATATATAATTAAAATAATGATTGCAGCTTAATTCTGGTCACTTTGGTCTAATTACACAAATGCCAGTCGCTTATTTATTCAAGTAGGCGGCAACGGTAGTCCCACAAACTCAAAATTTACTGTAAGCAAAATTGTCATCTAGTACAACTCCTTGAGGTACACGTCCTTCAACATAAGCAAATAATATTCGCAAAAAGGAAAAAAATGGTTGTTTATTATTACCTTAGATTCATCCAAAGAAGTAAACTTCTTTACCGATGGACATTCGCCATTGAGTGTGAATTTAGAAGCGGAAATATAATTAATCGATACTAATAACAAACAGCAAAGTAATGTGGACATCATTCTTCCGCAAGTTTAACACAATAACTGACTGAGAACGCAGAGTAAATGGACTCGACGTATAGAATAAAATGATTCAAAATTTATTTCGCATGCGTAAGTCGTCTTCGCCAAGCAAACAGGCAAATGATATAAATTATCTGTTCTCTCCAGTTATCACAGTAGTTGGAACGGGAAAAAAATTATATCAGAATACTGAGAAACGAACTACTAACTGTTATGCTATTTCCTGTTGGGTTGTGGTGACCCGGTGATGCTTAAACTTTTGAGAGCAATTTTAGAATTTGGTGGGGAAGCTTCTATATCGCTAAAAGCTTTTTAATAATAATGTTGATATTGGTAGCAATTAATAACAATATTGGGTCTAACTAATTAATATTACGTTTAATTAATGCGCAACATTGCAAATAACCAATTGCCGTTACGTGGGTATCTTGCATTATTATACACCTTTCTCCAATTTTTATGAACTTCTGAGTTTCTTGAAGTTTAGTACAACTCTATTATATATGAGGTGGATTTACTCAATTAGATATCTACATTTATTTGGCATAATTAAAAATAAAAATTGTAAATTTCAAACAGAATTCGGACTATGAGGGTTCCGTAGATGTTTAGGCATTTATAAACGTTTAAGGGTATTTGGTACTATTGACTAATATTGGGCCCTTACATATGAAATTGGCGTTTTATATGCGAATAAACAAAACAAAAAAAAACGATGAAACTATATATTAATTCAATTAAAATATGTACCATTGCTATCTATGCACTTTTGTCATCTTATAGTTAGTTCATTGATTCCTTTGTTGAAAAAATTGTGGAGGTGAGAATTAATAAAATCTTTGAATGTGATTTGGACGGCCTCATCGGAATTGAATTTCTTTCCTTGCAAGAAATTGTCTAAATTCCGGAAAAAAGTGGTAATCAGTTGGAGCAAAATCCGGGGAGTATGATGGGAGTCGCAGCTCCTCTAATTTAGCGACCGTCTGACGTGCAGTGTGTGGTCTAACATTTTCCTGACGCAGCAGTGGGCTAGAGAAATTGATCAGCCTCGGTTGTTTAAAGGCTAGTTTTTCCATCACGGTTTGCAATTGCTGATAATACACATCTGCTGTAATTGTTTGATCAGGTCTTAGAAAGCTGTAGTGGATGACACGAGCACTGGTTCACTAAACACTAACTAGTACCTCTTCTTGGGTTAAATTTCGTTTGGTGCAGGATTTGGCCGGTTCTCCTGGGTTCAACCATTGTGATGAGCATTTTTGATCTTCGTACAGGATCCATTTTTCATCACAAGTAACGATACGATTCATAATCCCCTGATTATTGTGCAGGTTGAGTCGTGTAACGCAACCCTCGATGCGTGTTTGTTGGTTTGCTTCACTCAATTCATGCGGTACCCATTTTTCCAGCTTTCGTACTTTTCCTTTTTATTTTAAGTGAATCAAAACTGTTTCATCACTTACACCGAAGCCTGCCACTAACTCTGACGTAGTTTGCGATGGATCCGCTTCCGCGATAACTTGGGTCTCCGGCCGTCCACGGAGCTTGTTCTGTAGGTCAAAATTTCCCGAACGCAAAAGTTTGATACAAAAACGTATCGTGTTCTGTTTTGCAGTAGCTGCTCCATAAACGTCATTAAACTTTGGATCTGTTTCTGCAGCGCTGGTGCCACTGTGGAACTAGTAAATAACGCGATATTTTAATTTTTCCATATTGTCCACAGAACGATCTCGAAGGAAAAACAAAAGACGTGAAATTTTTTTTTCACTAAATTCAAAACACGAATACATGAGCTTAAATTTGAAATAAATTTGAATTTAGAATTCAGTCACCATAACTTTCTTGTAGTACACTAGTTTTTGATTCAGTCGTTTCGAAAATAAAGGAGGAATGCTCAATTTTCGCATATTTTTCAGACTATCTTTTTAAATATGGAATTTGAAATTATGAAAAAAATATTTTTGCTTTCCGTAAGTTCTTTCAAATGTTTTTTTTTAAATTTTATGTTTACTCCTTATTATTATATACTTTATTTATGACTTGCTTAATTCTTATATATAATGATTTAAAGCTATCAAGATGGAGTGTTTATTAAATTATTATTATATTTTTACTTTTAAAAGCGTACCTGATTATATATATTTGGAAAAAAACTTTAATAGTAAGAAAATTGGGTATGTTAAGGCCACATGGTAGAAATTATAACTTTAGCGACCAATGCCAAAATCAGAAAAGAGACAAGTAAAATTAATTATATTAATAATATAAATATGATGTATTAGTTCATGCAAATACGCTCTCTCAATTTATAAAAGTTAGGCAATTACCTGCAAAATACACCCATGTGGATATAAATAAATACATTTGTCTAAAGGGAAAACATATGCTTCATTACAAACGTGGACTTTATATGCTGAGTATATCTCGAGTGCGGAAGAGAGGAGGTATATAATATATATATATATATTATTAGCCCGAACAATTTTTCTTTCTGGTATACTCGGCCCGCCATCGGATCTATACGAGGCGTGTCACATTGCCTGATGCAAACTCGCCCCCTTGATATTCCTTTCTTACGGCCGTACTCGTTCTACCGCCGACTATAATCGTAGTGCGTCAAACTGTTCGGCCGTACTCAGCCTGTCGCCGAGTATAACCGAACAGCGCCATGCTCGTAACGTGATGAGAAATCGTAATTTTTTTTTTAAAAAAAATTAAGTAAGGTGAGCCATGAGAAGTTTTCACTTTAAAAATGGTTTATCGCCAATATTTGCTGAAAAAATAGTTTTTCCATAAAAATAGTTGTGATTAAAAAAATGTAATATTCATTTTTTTCAATCAATTCGGCCTTACCCATACCATTTTTGAAGTCAGTAATTAACGGGTAGATCTTTGAGGTAGAGTTTACCCTTTAGGTATTATATGTTATTGATATTTTCAAATATTTGACTTGTTGGAGAGGACTATTTATTTTCGTACGGTCCTGACTAGATATATTCTCGAATGATTTCCGCAACTGCCTTCAAAATCCAAAAACATTATCTTTTATTATGTTTTTATGCTTTCGTATCAGACCCTGTCCAACATTAATAAATAATAATTAATAATACCAGCATTAATAATAATTTGCTATTATGCTTTACCTCCAATCTTTTTATTTGTTTTACAATCTGGTACAGTATTTTTGAAAAAAATTTGCAATGAAAACTGTTTCCAAACATGAAAACATCTATTCCACAACTAAGATAACTTTGTTATCTTACTACTACCTACCAAATTTACTCTCTGTGGGTTTAAGAAAAAAAGTGTAACTTTTACAATGATACTTGGTTTCAGCAGCAACTGAATCATATTCATAGCTAATGTGTGTAAAATAGCATCTGATATACAATCAGAATGATTCTGAGCTAATTCAAAGATAGCACATCCTCGGATGAAACTGTCACCGCTTGACATACCACGGGCCGTGCATTCTTCTATTTTTGTATCATCTTTATTGTTACAAAATAGACAAAATTTTTTAAAATAAAATGGATTCAGTTGATCGTGTTTTTAAATGAAGTGGGTCCCTAATAGATGTACTGGCTTTTACTATATTTTTTTTGTATTTTAACTGAGATAAAATCGTAAGGTCCTTTTACGGACAGTAAAAGAAACCATCCAAAAGAATAAAGTTTTCTTGAAATAAAGTTTTCTCGAAATTTGGTTACGAAAAAAATATTTAGCACAAGGCGGGCCGATAAGGATCTTACTCCTTTATTTGATTTTCAACTTAATAAGGTATAAACCTTATATTTAAATTGTATCGGAAATATTACGTGGTTTTGGACTTTTCTGGGTCTATTTCGACTATTTTAAAACAGGTATACAATACAATGCCTCAGTATGTGTTTTTATATGTTAAGACGAGGAAAGCCAAGAGAGCTTGCTTAAGCGGTTCACAAGCTCCACTTACTTATAATTTACAATTATTATGACGGTTTGAGAATCGACGACTTGGCGCCGTCGAGTCACGTTAGGTCAAGTGTTTAGATAAGTCGCTATTTTATACAGCATAATAAATTTAATGCAATAACTCACTTATCATCAGGCGAACTGGTCGTCCGAATTAGATTTAATTTGTTTTAGCATAATTATAATCAGGGAACATGTTGACAAAAATTAGCTTGATACTTAGCTTAATTTCGTGCGGCTTTGCATATTATACTTTACCGGGAAAGTGTCCCGATGTTAAACTGAAGGAGGAATTTCGACTTGCTGAGGTAAGTTGGAGAATATTTAATTACACTTAAATAATCAATTATGTTGACATGCATCATACTTATGTAGGGTAGGTTGCGGTTATTGAACAGCTCATGAATTATTCATTCATTGCTTTGTTTTATATGGAGCCTTGTATGTTTTAGGTATGTATGCATATAATAGATAGCTTAATGAGATCATTGCTCTGGTCGCCTGTCACAATAACTAAAATATATGTCTTTAGCAAACGTTTGTTTGCATATTCGTAGTTTACTTTTAGCATATATGAGTGTATTTAGATTAATGTAACTTTTTGTTTACACTAAATCGAAGGAAATTCAAATTTTTTATAAAATAGTTTCGCCGTTTTTAGCTGTAATCGATATTACAGTATGCCTTTTTTCATTGGCTTGGGAATGAAGTATGATCCTGATATTTCATAAAAATAATAGGTTAATGTAACTTTTTGTTTACACTAAATCGAAGGAAATAAAAATTTTTTATAAAATAGTTTCGCCGTTTTTAGCTGTAATCGATATTACAGTATGCCTTTTTTCATTGGCTTGGGAATGAAGTATGATTATGATATTTCATAAAAATAATAGGTTAATGTAACTTTTTGTTTACACTAAATCGAAGGAAATAAAAATTTTTTATAAAATAGTTGCGCCGTTTTTAGCTGTAATCGATATTACAGTATGCCTTTTTTCATTGGCTTGGGAATGAAGTATGATCCTGATATTTTATAAAAATAATAGGTTAATGTAACTTTTTGTTTACACTAAATCGAAGGAAATAAAATTTTTTTATAAAATAGTTTCGCCGTTTTTAGCTGTAATCGATATTACAGTATGCCTTTTTTCATTGGCTTGGGAATGAAGTATGATCCTGATATTTCTTAAAAATAATAAGTTAATGTAACTTTTTGTTTACACTAAATCGAAGGAAATAAAAATTTTTTATAAAATAGTTTCGCCGTTTTTAGCTGTAATCGATATTACAGTATGCCTTTTTTCATTGGCTTGGGAATGAAGTATGATCCTGATATTTCATAAAAATAATAGGTTAATGTAACTTTTTGTTTACACTAAATCGAAGGAAATAAACATTTTTTATAAAATAGTTTCGCCGTTTTTAGCTGTAATCGATATTACAGTATGCCTTTTTTCATTGGCTTGGGAATGAAGTATGATCCTGATATTTTATAAAAATATAGTTAGTTGTAAACCACGAACCTACTGCACTAAGTTTTTTCATCAACAAGGATATGTTTAAATTTAACAGTTGTATATAAAATTTAACAGTTGCATGCATTATGATATTTACTTTTTGGAATATGTGCGTTTTTTTCTTTTTTTTTGAGAGGGCGTTGTTTTGTGAAAATTGATGTACAATTATAGGTATATTAAAAAAGAATAAAGAACACTTTTCAACTACTTAAAATACGCCAAAAATAGATTTTAAATAGTTGCCAAGTGTGTAAAATAAGGTTACCTCTTATGGTGTCATCAGTTGTAATTTAATAAATAGGTTATATGTATATATATGAAAAAAATTAAAATTTTTCATAGCATTTCAAACGTTACATCTCTGCGAGAGGTAAACAGATTTTCGTTGAATTAGGGCTCATTTCAAAGCTTGTCTTTTTATTTTCAAAATAATTTATTCACCATTTTTGTTAATCCATTATACCGCCGGAAATCGACATCACAGTATTCCAAAAATTATCAATGGTACTACAGATCTGTATAAATTTTCCTTTAATTCTAATTTTTCACAGTAAAAAAATTAAAAGAAAATATTGCAACTTGTGTTTCTTCATATCTTTAGACGATATATTGAAGCGAAGAAAAATGTAGCAACACTTTTGTTGTCATTTTTACCAAAATGATGTTGATTTTTATGTTGTCAGATAATTTAAAGGAAAAAAACTAAAAGGTTGTTGTCTGAAATATAGCAAAACATCTTTTGTTACATATTTGAAGCTTTTACACATTTCAAGCTAATAAATAATGTTCGCAAAATTACTGTGTGGTCATTATTTTAGAAGCTATGGAGTTTCAAATTTAGAAACGTTGCCTTTTTTATCGCTTATATAGCCTTATAAAAATTTGATAGGACAATTTTAAATAACTATTTTTAAATAGAAAGAAAGTAACAATTTATAATGTTTTTTTCAAATTTACTGAAATTTTTTGCAGCACAAAGAATTGGTTAAAATGAATAAAATTAGGAGCTAATTTCTTTTTCCCTTCATCGATTATTGCCGACATAGTCGGGATGGAAAAAGTTGAATGCAAACTTTTGAAAGTAAAAACTATTGAATGAACTCTCATTTCTCCAAATCTGATTACTTTTCGTAGAGATATAACGTTTCAAAAATGGGGAAATTTAGCGTTTCATTAACTTTGAACGTAAGTTTACATAATGCACAGCAAATATTATTTCCAAAAAATGGCTTAAATTTTATACTTAGGGAAAAAGGATAAGCAATGCGATTATAGAGAGTGAAAACAACGAGCGCGAAGTTAAGAGAGGTATGACTCTTTTAGACAACCTTTAAAAGCGTTTATATACGGTAAATTCCTAACGCTGGGGTACAATGAATTCTATATTAGACAACGAAAACTAAAGTGTTGAAAGCACACTGTGATTACTAAAAGAACGCATATTTCCAAAACTTTTGAGGTCACTAGACAAAGCTCTCATATCAAATATTAGCACAATAATAAAAAGCCAAGTCGTTTGCGTTTATTTTTCTGACACGAACGAATTTAATTAATTGCAAAACTTAACACAATACAATAAATTTTACATTGGACAACGAAAACTAAAGTGTTGAAGGCACACTGTGATTACTAAAGAAGGTTTATTTTGTAATACTTCTGAAGCTACTAGACAAAGCTCTTATATCAAATAAGCAGAATAACAAAGCTAAGTCGTTTACGTTTATTTTTATGAACGAATTTAATTGATTTCAAGACTTAATACAATTATTTAACCCATACTGTAAATAAAAGGCCATCTTAACGATTGTCTTCTTGAAAGAAGTTGTAATTTGGCATACTAATTTAGTTAATGGACTCATATATATTGTATTAGTAAGAACTTTAAAATTATTTGGAAATAAAAATTTTAAGAAAAAACAGGGATACTTTAATTTTGTTGTAAAATTATAGCGATTTTTCCAGATCTTATATTTATTGAGGAGGTCACGATAATTTTACGTCAGTGAAAAATATAATAGGTAATACACACACGTACTAAAAATAAGAATATTATTATTGTAAACAGATCCATGAAATTACTATGCATCTAATGTTTCAAAGTTTATTTTAAAAAAAGTGTGTACGGGTAATGCGACTTCCGTTCTTACGTAATAGGTTACAAATAATTAGACGACAGTAACGTTTCTATATATATATATATATATATATATATATATATATATATATATATATATGTATATATATATATATATATATGTATATATATATATATTTATATATATATATATATATATATATATATATATATATATATATATACACACACACATATATATTGCCACTTTGGCAAAGTAATTAAAAATATTTTTTTACATATTGTCACTGACAAAGTAATTTAAAAGATGTTTTTTACATATTGCCACTTTGGCAAAGTAATTAAAAAGATTTTTTTTACATATTGTCACTTTGACAAAGTAATGAAAAGATGTTTTTTACATATTGCCACTTTTGTAAAGTAAAATAAAAGATGTTTTTTACATATTGCCACTATGGCAAAGTAATTTAAGAGATTTTTTTTCATAAATTACCCCTTTGGCAAAGTAGGAAAAAGGTTACGTCTTTAAATGAGAAGTATGGTTCAGTATGCAATTCACGGGATGCTTCAGTTCTATTAAGTTCGCGAAAATCGGATTTTCTTACAAAAGATGCGCTGTATACGCAAATCACTAAGACGCAACGTTTTATGCAATTACTTTGCAAAATATTGCCACACAGAAATTCCAGACCAATAAGAACAAAGTTGAATTGGGTATCAAAAGTATTCACCAGGAAGTGGGTGAAACGGACCGGAAGTTGATGATTTTCTAAATAGTAACATGTTCGGCCATAACAGCAGAAGATAAGGACGTCGTAAACTAAGAAGCATCGTAAAATTTATAAATTGCGGCGAGCATAAATGTAATGACTGAAAAGGTTACAAAAGTCAGGCGAGGACTGGGTTTACTGGCTACGGCTAGATTGGTACAGAAAATAAATTCTTAGACTTATGGCTTAAACAATTTGGTACCACGTACTAAATTATTAGGCTAGGTTGATTACAGGTTAATTAATAAATTCTGGGTTATTTATTAATCTCAATTTTTTATATTTTTACAAATTTACGACGTAGTTTCTCGGCACCTGGTATCAAGTCGGCCATTATTCCAGCGACGGTAGGCAAAGTAACTGTACTGTAATAGATTTGACGACTGAGAAAGATGGAATATATATGAAACTGACTCGAGTAGAGAGCGGCATTTTCAAGAGGTACAGTGAAGGAAAGATTGGCATACCCTCAGACCCAGAAGATAGCGCTTTTCTGGAATTCATAACAGAGGATTCAGCAGCAGCCCGAAGAGGTGAGTTACTTGCTTATTCACTTGTTTATTTACTGCCTGTTATCCTGTACATGGTCAATATGATCATTAAATATTTTATAACACACTATAGATCTTCTTTCTGTAGGTCATGTGTTCAGTAGCTAAGTGTTAGACATGCATATTACTTTAGGTTGTACTTTTCCTCGTAAGAAATGATTACTGAGTGAGTAATATATATTACATTTGTAAACCCATTCCAATCTTGTTACATCAGGAACTAGTGTTAAAACTAACTTAATATGAATATTTGGGGAACATGTCTTTGGACATTGATATAATTATATAGTAATATTTTATAATACACAATATATGTTCTTTCTGTAGGTCATATGTTCAATAGTTAAGTGTTAGTCATGCACATTTACTTTTCCTCGTAACAAATTATTACTGAGTGAATAATATAAATCACATTTGTAAACATATTCGAATCTTGTTATATTAGGAACTAGTGTTAAAACTAACTTAATATGAATATTTGGGGAACATGTCTTTGGACATTGATATAATTATATAGTAATATTTTATAATACACAATATATGTTCTTTCTGTAGGTCATATGTTCAATAGTTAAGTGTTAGTCATGCACATTTACTTTTCCTCGTAACAAATTATTACTGAGTGAATAATATAAATCACATTTGTAAACATATTCGAATCTTGTTATATTAGGAACTAGTGTTAAAACTAACTTAATATGAATATTTGGGGAACATGTCTTTGGACATTGATATAATTAAATAGTAATATTTTATAATACACAATATATGTTCTTTCTGTAGGTTATATGTTCATTAGCTAAGTGTTAGTTATGCATATTTACTTCAGGTTTGTATTTTTCCTCGTAACAATTGATTACTGAGTAAATAAAATATATTTCACATTTATAAACATATTCGAATCTTGCTATATTAGGAACTAGTGTTAAAACTAACTTAATATGAATATTTGGGGAATTTGTATTTGAATATTGATATAATTAGTAATGTTTGTACACTGATATATATAGTAACGTTTGTACATTGATATTATTGTATCAGTATGATTTTGTCAGCGTTTTTAACGAAATATTTCATTATACTTATTGTACTTACTTTCATTATACTTACTTATATAATCATTTACAGAAATATCGGATACTGATATTTATGGACTGATATTAATTAGTTGCTGGCGTATCCGTTACTTCTGTTTCAATTATATTTGTTTGAATTCTTCCAACTCATACGTTTGAATTCCTCCTGTTTGTTTTTTTTTTCGTGTTATAGTTTCATACTGAATTGAATATATTTAGTGTTCAGTTTGTAAAAATTCTTCTTAATTTGTTTTTTTTTAAGTATTTAAATGATGGTAGTGCTGTAGCGATATTTCTACTGTAATATGAATCTTTTGTACGATTTGGATTTTACTGTATGACGATATATAGCTAGTGGGTTTCTCATGTGACAACAGTAGGTTATGCTAGGTTGGCAATATAATTTACATATTTTTCGTAATAGCTTTTGCATAAACAATTATATAATGGGAGTAAATTAACTACTTTTGTGTTAAATATTCATTACTTCATTAGCTTATACAATAATACATAAATTATTCTCGATTTCATTAATTTAAATGAAAATAACTTAACTACTTTGTTTTAAATATTCATTACTTAACTACTTTGTGTTAAATATTATGAGTAACTTAACTACTTTGTGTTAAATATTCATTACTTCATTAACTTATACAAAAATACATAAATTATTCTCGATTTCATTAATTTAAATGAAAGTAACTTAACTACTTTGTGTTAAATCTTCATTACTTAACTACTTTGTGTTAAATATTATGAGTAACTTAACTATTTTGTGTTAAATATTCATTACTTAACTACTTTGTGTTAAATATTATGAGTAACTTAACTACTTTGGGTTAAATATTCATTACTTCATTAGTTTATACAATGATACATAAATTATTCTCGATTTTATTAATTTAAATTATTCTCGATTTCATTAATTTACCCTTGTCAAGTATTTAGTGGGAAAACCTACTAATAACTAATTTAAACAGTTTAATACTTTTATACTCTTACGTTCATGATAAAAGTGCAAAATATTTGAAGTTATCACACAGATCATTTGTATGTGTGTGTGTGCATTTGGTTGTTAGAACTAGACCCACAAAGTACAAAAGAATATCAATCAGTTAAATTAAATTAGAAATTTAATATATTTTGAACGAAATACAGGAGCTATTAGATTTAGAGCCAAACAAAATTATACCGTACCTCGATCAATACAGTTCTAGCGGTTCATTAGAGTTACTGAATCATTAAGGTGAACCGATTCATTGTACTGACTTAGGTTCAATGAGTTAGTTTACTTAGATGAATCAAGATTATCGATGACTAGATGTTTTATTAATGCGATGGAATTTTTCTTCATTAATAATTGTTGCGTATCAGACTGCTCTGGACCGGGAAAATAGTAATATATATCTTTAATTTTGAGCTAAATCCCTGTGACAGTCTGGATAATTTTTATTATCAGTTCTTTTGCTATTTACTAGATTTTTACTGCGTCAGAGAAAATAACTGAACTTTAAATTTCTAGAAGAATATTTGATTGAAACAAAACGTGACCTAAATTGTTAACCTGCACAGATGCATTGTTTTAATGAAAATTCCTATCCAAATCTCTTCCGTGATTTTTGCGTGTTATTCTGACAGACAAACAGATAAATAGAAATAAACAGATGGACAAACAATTCTTCAGGAAATAATCCATAATGACAAAATTAACATCTAGGCTAGGTACTAATCTTAACTCTAAATATTACCGAAATTAAAACTCTTTTCAGATCAATCCAGTAGTTTTTGCTGATATAACAGACAGACAAAAAGTTGTTTTAGCTTCTGTTCGATTCTATGTATAGCCTTGATACAAAATTTTGTAAAAATATTCAATATACAAAGTCATATTTCATAGTGTTTATTACTCGGCAACTTGTACCATGTGTAGTGTAGTGTGATTAGGCAATTTTTGATACATCATCTAAGATTAATTTGGCATAGCCTAGCTAAAGTATTGAAGTTGATTAATATTGATGTACTATTTATTACTTTTTCAGTCTCCAAAAGGACTTACCCGTTCTGGATCGTAGCCACGAACTACAATTACTACGCTGTTACTTACACGTGCCAGTATTCAGAACTTATCGACAAACATTATAGTGAGTATCGACAAACGTAACGATAAGTACATTTATCGACAAACATTACAGAGTTTATAATAATTTGTCTATTTAATTTGTTTTATATATATATATATATATATATATATATATATATATATATTGATATACTGTAGTCAACTTAAATAACATCGGTGAAATTATTGGGCAATTAAAAATAAAAATAAACTCAGTAAAAAGTTAAATTTTATTATTAACAACTAAGTGAAACTATGTGATCCAGTATTATTTCTACTTTATTTAAATTCTTTACTACTACCTAGGTTGGCTGTAAGAGATTGCTCTTATAGCAATAAGTCGGCCACAAGTATCAATTATATATATTAAAGTACAGAAATAAATAAAGTACAGAAATAGGTTTCGTTGTATGACGACATCTTCAGGTGGGCTATTAGCATAGATAGAATTTAAATAAAGTAGAAATAATACTACATCACGTAGTTTCATTTAGTTGTGAAAAATTAAATTAAAATGGATTTCTTCAAAATTAACGCCAAATATATTAAAAAAAGTTAAATGTCAATAATTTAGTCGACTAGCTTTGAATATATTTTGGCGTTAATTTTGTAGAAATTCATTATTGATAATTAAATGAAACTACGTGACGTACTTCTACTTTCTTTAAGTTTTTTACCACGACCTAGGTTTCGTTGTATTACAACATCTTCAGGTGGGTATTGTATTACAACTTCTTCAGGGTGGCTATTAGCAAAAATCTTTGCTAATAGCCCACTTGATGTTAAAGAAAATGTTAAAGAAAGTTAAATAAAATGTTAAAGATGTTAAAGAAAGTAGAAATAATACTAGATCACGTAGTTTTATTTAATTATCGACTAGCTTTATAAAGGAGTTAGTTAATTTGTACAGCAATATTTTTTTGGTTTCGATTTATAATTTGTTTTTCCTCAGGAACCCTATATTTATAACATGCTCTATTTATATTTGATATACTAAAATAACAACGTATAAAGGTATTGATTTTATCTGTTTTCTTCCCAATTAAAAACTTTGGCGTTTGAATGTTTGCTGCTTGTTCCTTGCAGTTCCGTACTTACTGTGATGTAGTTATACCTGAGATTTTTTTATAGTACAGTATCTTATAGTAGAGCTACATCTTATAAATTCTATTCTTGCGATAATAACAATATAAGATATATTTAGAATAAGTACGGGCTAATTTAATTTATGTTTTCATCTAATGTGTAACATAGCTTTTTCTATTTTTAATTACTTCTTACATTTTTACCTAATTAAGGAATAATCATCACTTCCTTAATTAGGTAAAAATCACATTTTGTTATTATCTTATTTCGTCATAATTGCAAGATCGTGTGAGAGTGTAGAGATATATCTCATTTTGTTAGTAGAGTATATATCTCATTTTGTTATTATCGCAAGATCGTGAGAGAGCGTAGAGATAATAAATATTTTTCTATAGAATGTTATCATATGTTGGCTATTTATAAGAGTTTAATTACGTTTGGAAATTAATTCAAGTTCGTATGGTAATAAACGTTGCAGTTATGGGGGTGACAATTGTTAAGAAAATCACAAGATTATATAGGATAGTTACAAGTATCGTAGTATTTTCCGAGGCTAATTTTAAATAAAAAGTGTTTAGCCTTCCCAATTTATTAAGTGCGTATATATTCAGATAGACCAATGTAATATGGGTTTTAAGCAGGCGAATTTATGTCTCTTATGAGGGGACACCAAATGAGGTGTTGATAGATTGAACATATATTATTAACAAGGAAAAGATAAAGGTACAAAAAAGCCGTTAATCACAGATTTTGGTAGATCGGATGTATATATTTTTATAAAAGTTTTGGATAATTAATGAAAATATTTTTTAAGTTCAATAAATTAAAACACCTTGACAATTTTGACACTTGTCGTAACCGAGAGAGAATATAAAGTATAAAGTTCTATGATTATTTAATTCTATTTTTCTAAACAATTCCACATCTGCTATTTATTCTCCAATTTTATAAAAGATGTATTCTCCTTACTATTCCACCTCTAAGTCTACCACGAAGCAATAAATAGCCATAAATTGACAAACTTATATGATTTTTGGTATTAACTTTTACTTCGCACAATTGATTTATAGCTGGTGTCATGGATCTGATAACCACGTTAATGTTATTAAATTCTTATTTAGCAGGATTCCGTCTTCTGTAAAATATGATTATAAAAAGGTTGGCCCATGAGGGGATCGAACCCGCGACCTTCGCGTTATTAGCACGACGCTCTAACCAACTGAGCTAATGGGCCGCTTACTTTCACCGTGTTTTTTTTCGTTACGCGACTGTGTTGTGACGCCGACTTTATTGCTTCTGCCAGCCGGTATGCGTATACGTAAGTGTATTCGAATGTATGTAGATGTACATATCTACGTACATTTTTTACAGAATGTGTGTATATGCTCCTATTTAAAATTGGGTTTTCTGAAATAGAAATTCTATATGGGACAGTTTTTTTACATTTTGGAATGGACTTCGTTGTCCTTTTCTTTAGGGGACTACTTTCCATACACATCGGTGGTTTCATTACGTCCCTAGTCTTCTTACGTGATGAGGGTTTTAGGAGCTAGTATTTTTATTGTCAAAATGCGCGCAGGACTTTTGTATTTCTGTTGGGGTCTACCATTCTTAATTTCTTATGCGAATAATGGTTAATAAGCATATGTAGATGTATCCGTATTTACAAAATACCTGTTAACTAAAATACTTGTAAAATAATATTCAGAGCCCGGGTAAGCACCGTCCTCCGCCGCCTAGGATGTGGTAAAAAGAGTTATGTGTAATATTTTATTTTGCACTCAATTAGAAGAAGGGTGTGTTTTACGTTTGATTTCAACGACAATTTATTCTTTCATAGCCAACGGATAGCGTCTTTCTTTGTCCGACACTTATTCCCAGTCACCGTATTTATGTTAAGCCTTTAACCTTTCCTCTCTTTTCCTATCATGTCTTATGAAGAGGTTTTAATTTAGTATGTAACTTATTTAAAATTAGGCGGCTAGTCCGAAAATTCATTTCTTTTTCTGTGAGGCAGTGTAATCATCTTCATTTGCATCAAATGATCTGTCGTGTTATGTATTGCAGTTAAGATTTCAATAATCTTGCAGTTATCTATATATTTTTTATAGTGAATACATAATAGAAAAATAAAGAAATTTGATCAATTTTAAAAATCTTCCAAAATATTGTGTGACGTTTAAATTGTTGGTTTTCTTTTTCTTAATAAAGAAAGTATTATTTTATATTCTGCATTTACAGAATAAAGATTTCTACGACCTTTTAGAAAATTTATCGACATTAAACATGGTAAACATTTTCGAAAAAGTTTTAATTTTTTGTTTTTTTTTTCTGGATAATTAAAGTAATAATTTTTGTTGGTAATAAAAATACCACTTAAAATTATGAATTTCCGTCGTATTTTTTCATGCCGTAAATTTTGTAAAAATGGATGATAAGATTTTATATATTTATCGCATTGTACTTGGTTGCCTTATCTGATTCTTAAAATAATTATGGAATCATACCATATTCTTAGCGTTACCGTACCGAAGGATTCGAACGGAATCCGTCGAACAGGGTCTGTCTATTAGATGCCTTAACTTTTCAATGGGATGATATATAGAATTCTAATTTACACATAACCTTTGAATTTTGGCGCGAAATAATATCGTATTCAAAAATGATATACAATTTAATTCTGAATGGGCCTCTCCAAATATTCTTGACTCGAAAGAAACAGTTTTTCTGTGTAGAAAAACTATTGTTGAAACAAGTTCTTTGAGAAGTGTGTAAAAACATTTTTAATTTTTTAAAATTAAAATATATAGAGGAACCTGCAATTTTGTTTCTAATATTATACATATCCTGTACTTAAATATTAAGTACTAACAATTATTTTATGTCGAATAGTTTGGATGTAATGAATAAGACAAACAAAATGTGAGGGTACGCCTGTAGAAGATATACTAGACAGTATATATACACGTTTAATAGTAATATTAATATTGAATTTGTTAATACGTTAATGGATATATTATATACCCTTGATTTTTATATTTTTCTATGTACCCAAAAATCCTTCGAACGTGAGTTATACTTGTAGCTAACAGGTCTTTTTTAAGTATACCTGACTTTACCTATGACTATACCTGGCATTATTTTTCAAACCGTTAAACAACGTACAATATATACAGTCCACTTTATTCAGTACAGTTAATACTACTCCTGTGTATAAATATTTTAATTAATTTTTAAAACGAAACGAACTGTAGATGGAACAATTAAGTTTTCATTTTGATTATTTGAATTTAAAAAAATTGCTATGCATTTTTAATATAAATACTTATAAATTAATCGTTGGATTTACTTAACTCTATATTAATGTTGCGAGCATTGCATTTTTCTGTTAAAGATTTATTAAAAAAGTTATTGGCCCATGAGGGGATCGAACCCGCGACCTTCGCGTTATTAGCACGACGCTCTAACCAACTGAGCTAATGGGCCACTTATTTGCACGGTACTTATGTTCTATTAAACTAAGAGATCTCTTGTCTGGTATTAACAACCCGTTTTCAAATTTTTTTGTTAATCATGTTATTTTTTTAATTTTTAATATATTAATTTATTTATAGGATAATAATTCGGTGACTTTGGCTTTTTTTAATATTTTCAAATTTTTTCTTACGAGGATAAATTTCTTTTTGCTTTCGAAGTTTCTCTAGTAAATTAACGAAATAAGAATTAATTACAAACGTAGGTAATGGTATTTTTATATTCAATGATATCATCACAGAAATAAAACCAACTGATAATAAACCAACAATAACATTTAAAATCCTTTTCATTTTTTTATGTTCTCTCAGTATTCAGAAAATGTTACGACGAGTGATTATTGAAGACGTGCTTTTACAATTTGTTATCACATATCAGAATTATCTTTTAGGGCCTTTCTATTTTACTTTAATCTTTTATGTCTTAATTAGGATAAAATGAGATAATAATGGGAGGTTCTCCTACAAAATGGAAACACTTTTATTCAATAACTTAAAATTATCGATAATTATTATATATATATATATTAAGAACTATTTATTAAGTCGTTCATGCAAAATTTATCAGTACTAGCAATAAGATAACGCAAACTACACTTAGATACGAGGATTAAATAGCATTTATAATGTTATCGATACACATTATATAACGATAATTGATAATGTCCTGTCAGTTTATGATGATGCAATTAATCATTAACGTGTCTTGTTTCATTACATATGAATATATTAAATTATTATGTCATTGCTATATATATATATATATATATATATATATATATATATATATATATATATATATATGTATATGTGTATATATGTATATATGTATATATTAAGAAATGTAATTGCGAAAATAGAATTTAACAATTGTTAATCGTGTGAAATTGAAACATATATCAGTTTAAATATAGGTACTTTATTAGGAACGGTTTTCATTGCTTGAAGTGTATAAGCTAGGCAGAGTCGAATATAAAAACCGGGTAAGTGCGAGTCTAGCTCGCGTATTGAGAGTTCCGTACCTTATTGGAAGTAAAATTATTATGTGTATCGTAATTCATCACAAAATATTCCTTCTCAGTACAAGAAAAATATATTTAGTAATACCTAATATAATCGAATGGGGAGATAAATATATCAATAAAAATAACAAAAATAAGTTTGTTTGGATAAAGTCGACAGTGGATTAAGATTTTCACCTGAACTACAAATCTCATCCCTATGCTGCTGAGATAAGGTCCAGTCAAAGACCAAAAAGAGCGGTCAACTTTGTGTATAGGTACACTAAATTACTTTTATTTTTTCAATTCAACAATTAGCACACTGTTCTGTTCTGGTTAAAAGATAAATATACATTTTGATTGGAGTTGATTTAAGTCATTCACTCAACTTAATCGTTAAATCTGTAAAGTCTACTAGCTGCGATAATTCTCCTTTTAATTTCTTCATGTATATACCGCCATTTTGCATTTTTTCCAGATGCTCAATAGTAGCGGTTTAGCTGGTAGGGGTCGGGGCAGGTGACTCTCACAATAATGAGTCTGTGTCGAAAAATTTATCGTGACTGTATCGAAAAATTGTTCATGACTGTATAGAAAAATTGTTCATGACTATATCAGGAATTGTTCAAAACTGTATCGAAAAATTGTTCATGACTGTATCAAAAATTGTTCATGGCTGTATCGTAAAATTGTTCATGACTGTATCGAAAAATTGTTCATGATATATCCCCAATATTTTTGAAAGACCTATTCAATAATACCCTATACATTGTAGTATGCGAATAAAATACATGTTGGGAGGTACTTCCAACATTTTTTTAAAAAGATTTTAATTTTTAACTTTGAGCGCGTTATAAATATGTAAAACCATGTTCAGATTTATAGCGCTCTATAGCGTTCTTTGGTGCGTGAGATTTATCCGAATGTATTCTATGTATGAAGAGACTTATCATCTTTTTGCAATAAATTTTAACGATCAAAATGATTATATCATCTCTGTATTCCTATTAGAAATGTAGTCTGAGAGCGAACACATTTTACAGTGTTTAATCAAATACGTATATAAATTTCATTTCAAATAGGGATACACTCCAGAAATGGTTTAACCCTGTAAACATTCATATATTTAGATATAATAAGATGGTAGTCGTTTTTTGGACTGAAAGTATATACTTGGTCAATTGAACCACTTAATAGTCAAAGGATTGAAGAATTTCGGACGGCGACTGTTGTTGCGCCTGGTTAGGTGTGCGTTGTGGAGGCGGAATGGTTGTTGATATTCAGCGTTCGAGTCGTTCGGTCTGGAAACTTCTGCACCATAAAACTTCCAACTACGTTGAGCTAGGATACTTGTCTAATTTGGTAGCTCTCGCCGAAATATGTCAATTTCGTGTAAAAAATATTACTGTCAAACGATTTATTTTGACGCTGTCTCAGGTTGATAAACAGAAATTTGACGGATTTCAATGTAATGTCAGCTTATTTTTGTTAAAAAGAATTAAAAAATCGAATACAAAAATTGCAACACGAATATGAAAATTATAATAGTGTAATATTCTGCCCCAATGATATCCATAAGTCCTCGTATGAACAAGTTAAACAGTGTCCGGATGAACGCGTCAACGGAGCGTGGATTCATCTGCTGCTATGATGGCCGAGCCCATGCATAAGTGATGACGCAATCGCGTGTAAATCGACGTTGGAGTGCATAGACTTCGACTGCGTTGCATCATCAATCAGGGCGACCTAGACATCAGTCTTTTGAACATTGTCATAGGGGAGCGCTTAATATACTTGAATTTGTATTACAGTGAAAAGCGTACATTGAATGCAGTTCGATGAGAGCTTATTACCTCTTCTAAATCTTTGACATAGTTTGTATAGTTGGTGCTATACATGTATCCATGAATTAGTGATACTGATTATTTTCCCTGCTTGGAAAAAAAGAGATGTTTTTTTTTAAGTTATAAAGATAAGCGCTTTCAAACAGGGATTTATAGTTACATGTTTGCTTTTGTAATATATGTGATAGCTTCTATTTCTATAGCATGAACATGATATGAATAAATATAGTTTATGCTAATTTTACAGTTCACATTGGACTATGGTCGAGGAAGAAGTCGTTGAATGAAGTATCTAAATCCTTGGCGTTGGATGCTGTAAAACGTAACACTGGAATTTCCGGACAGTTCTCGGTGGATCTTCTAAATGAAGGATGCGATGCTCTGGATAAGGTCGTTAAGGAGGAAGATAGTCATTCCAATTCACATCCACTTTTCAATTTTCCCGTGATATTGTAAGAGTTTGTTGTATGGGTACCATATATCAAATACAATATTGTTAAAAATATTGATACCATATACGAAATACATTTTTTTTTAAATTGTAATTAAATTGTTTGTCTCATTTTATTTAACAAGAGCTTTTCCAAATCGGAATTTTTATATTTGGTCAAAAATAGTTTATTTTTCATATAAATAATATCAACTTTTAGTAAAACTAACTAAAATTGCTTAGTACATTATAAAATCTTGTACTGATCACCAAAAAAGCGCGTTATGTCATTAGCGATGAATAAGTCAAATGAATTTGTAATTATCTGTTTAAAATTTAGTCGGATAGCTTTTGAATGCATGAAAACGACTGATTGAAAAAGCCCGTGTATCAGTATCATTCATAGTAAACTACAGTATATCTCATAGTAGTTCCATAGTAAGTATGTTCGAGGCACTTATAAGTATTGATTGGAAATGTGTAGTTCATCAATAAGTGATAGCACATCCGAGTCTTTTGAGCAGTACAGGAGAATGGTTGTTGTAATAAACAATCCGATCAACATTTAATACATCGCACACACAGTTTTAAGTATTTTCGATTGTCTTCAAACATTCATAGAATTTCTGTCTTTTAAGAGAATAGTATTGAATGTTTCCTATATCTGTGTTCACATTAGTTTTTTAATACCATTTTATAATACTTCCTGTATTGTAAAATGGTACAACTATTTAGTAGAATTAGAAAAAAAATATTTTGTTGGCATTCAACATTTTAAATTCATTTTAATTTTGAATGGCGTGATTTAATGCGTCATTTTTGTAATTAAAGATTTTATTCTTTTTTCTGGAAATGTCTTACGACGCCTCATTAGTATACATCGTTATCTAGTAACTAAAAGTTTGCCTTGAAGATTACATTTTGTCACTTCTTCAGTCAGTGTGAAAATATTATGAAACTATACATAATATTACGTCTTTATATGATAAAATTAGAAATAATTCAATTAAAGAATACTATTAGAAATAATTTAACTAAACCAAAAACTATTTACATAGCGTCCTTCTTCTAGATCCTCTTGTTTTATAAAAAAATCGGCCAAGTACGAGTCGAACTCGCGTACGAAAGCTAGTATAGTTAAATTTATAAATTTGATGAAAAATATAGTTACCGAAAATATCGAATATCTATAAAATTATACGACACATCTTGTTCAAACTAATTTTTGATTAATGATTATTTTAAGTTCTACTACCTTAATTTTTTTCAGAATTTTCCACACTTCAGTTGAAAAGTTACAGGGGTAAGTATCCCCCTACTTTTTGAGACTTTAGAAGTGCATATTTCGTCAACTATCGACTTAAATAAAAAAATTATTTTGGAATTTCCATATCATTTTTGCGACTTATCTAACGATTCTGCATACGCCTATATGTACACTAGATTTTTTTTCATTCCTCAATTACTTGTATGAAGTGCGATCTCTAATATTATTTTTTTTCATAATTCCCCTGTTTCATTGTATATCGATTTATAGCAGACACCTACTTTATAAAGTTCACATATATAGTGCGAATAGTCTCCGAGTAAAATGGCTGTGATATACGGAAAAACAGACGAACAGGACGAAATTGTAAGTGTTCCGTTTTTGCTATTTGACTAAGGAACCCAAAAAAACATTAAACCTCCCTATATGTAGTATTAAAAGTGGTGACCACTTTTAATACTTTTTATTGTATTATTTTGTTTTGCTAATTCGACCATATTAAAATTCTGTTTCGTCTTGATTTCTAATAAACTGATGTTATTTCTCCAATTCCACATTGCACAATTGCTTACGCACCTTATATCTCCTGTAAAAATTGTTGTGCTGAAAATATAGATCACATTGATCTTTCTGAAGTTATTGGATTTAGTTCTGACTATTCTCATCGTGAGAGTATGTAATAGCCAATAAGGTTCAACGTATTAATAAATAATGTCTTGCAAACTATCGTTTTATTATAAATTAATCCTAAAATAATAAATATGTTACAAAATTTCATGGTTTCGTGAAATGGTATTGTAAAAATAACCCAGTGAACAATGACCTTATAATACTTTTTGGTATTTGTACTGACTAAGCTGTATCATATACATTTCAATTAGTCTGACCGTAATTTTGAAGTTTGAAATAAAATATTGTAACGTTTTTCAAAGCAGTTAAAGTTTGTCCGGTAATTGCATCGGCTACACGAGTCTTATGTAAATAATAATATTTAATTCTCTTATTTTCTTAAATACAATATATGCTGTAGTTAAATCTTTCCCTTCTTGCATTCTTGATCGTAATTTGTACCGACAGCTTTTACCGTTATCATCTACATAATTGTAACTGAAATGAAACTAACACAAGCTCAAAGTAAAACATCTTTTTGAGAATGATCACATGTTTAACATGTTAACTTAAGAGCACTGAAAACATGTTTGACATGTTAACTTAAGAATACTCTTCTGAGTCCCGTTGAATGCGCATGTACCTTATAAGGGACACCGATACCCATGTCATCCAAATATATACAATTCATTTAAAATCAGATGATTAACATACGTAAGGGAAAAAATAAATAACGAATCTAAAGGTGGTACAGCCATCCGACGCTTAGAGTTTATTGTGCTTTGCAGTTTATTGTATCTCAGCGGCCATTGTGGTGGCCTCATTTTTATGTCTACATCTCCATTAGACAATTGCTTAGATTTTTAAAATTAAAAAGGTAAACAATTTTTTAACAACTTTATATTGTCTTTTTTTTTCTTACGTCCTATATAATATATAAAACAAAATTATTTAACAAAATCAGCTTAGCTTTGTTTTCTTTACCGTCAGTTTGGAAGAATTTGAAAGGTGACATGATAAAATATTTCTGAGAGAAATTTTAATTAACATTTAAAGTTTTAATATTGATACATCGAATGAGAATATCCTATATCGCAGATGACAATCTTCCTGCTGCCATCATACACATCCCGTATGATAAATTAAATATGTGTTATCTTCCACTAACTTTGTTTAATTATTTCAATGACAGGCATATTTTATAACTTAAAGGTTTATCCTGTGGAATCTATTATTCACGTATCGTAATCTTTTGTGTAGTTAGAATTAATCGTACTATTTAATTATGCAATTGGTTCCTTTTGTATCAATGCAAAACAGTGTATTGAATGCCATATAACTTTTCTTTCGAGAGGCGGTTCTTTTATATTTTTTGAATTTTAAATTACTTTTACTCTAAGCTATGATATATACAACCAAATTCAAGAAATATGTTAAGCTTTTGTATAGTAATAACCTTGTAAATTAGTTAGCGTCTAGCATCGCTAACTAATTTACAAGTCTAGCATCGTACTATTTAGCGTCTAGCATCTATTGATATTTGTCAAACTTGCCATTTAGAAAATGATAAAAATCAAGAAAATCATTTAAGAGATATGTTTTCGAACAAAATATCAGAGGATAACTAGGAAGTAAGTGTGTGCACATTTGGAAGCTTGTCAAAATTAAACGGAGTATCCGATTACCTTCTGACTTATTTTGTTCAAAAACAAATGTACACGAAGACATTTTTTTTGTATATCCATTCAATTTCGGAGCGGTGTTTCCTTAAAGATAAACTTATATTTTTACTTCAAATCTCGAGAATATTGTATACGTTCAAAATGGGCAAAACAGAGACTCTTTAAATGGCACCTGTTAATTCTTTGTGTTTCTAATGACATCTGTTGTTTTTAATTCATATTCGCAAAGTGTTGCCAAAAATCGGCCAAAAATTAGCGTGATTCATTAATTGCCTAATTGAATTCCGATGATAGTTTTATTCGGTAGAATTTCCGCAAGATCTCTAATTATGTGAAGTGTCTCCTAAAGAGAACAAAAAATGGCAGATATGTATAGTTAATTGTATAACCTTGTTCGAACCAACAGAGATTGTTGCTATTTTATAAATATAATACTGAGAAAAAAAATCAATTTAATTTACTGCCCCCACTAAAATTTATATTGTATGACTTTCGAAAATATAATAAAAACTACACCGCTTCCCTACCGTAAACTCACTAACGTAAATAGTGGGAAAACCCGCGCAAACCCCGCTTTCGCTATTGTTTTGTATAATATTTAAATACTATTGGATGTTTTTAAGAGTCAATCTTTACAAATTGCCCACCTAAAGATATTGTCATACAACGAAACCAAGGTCGTGGTTAAGAATTTAAATGAAGTAGAAATAATACTAACTACATTACATAGTTTCATTTAGTTGTGAATAAAAATTCATTGATAATGAATTTCTGTAAAATTAACGCCAAATATATTCAACACTCATAGCTATTACTTACTATAGAAATTACCAATTACCAAAGCTAAACTGAATTTGACCTATTCTTAAATTAAGTCATAAAACATCGCTGTTATGGCGCTAGTCATCGGCGTTCATCGTCCAGAGGTGCTACCGTAACAGTGCCGATAACTGCTGGATATGAATAGCGACAAGACGCCTCGGAGAAGTCTATACGCAGGTAGAAGTGCGGCGTGAGTCCTGAAGTCGTTTTTATGAACTCGTCTACGGTGGCTTCAACTTCTTCCGACAGCGTTTCGTTGCGCGACAGCACCCAACTTAATGCTGGAAGAAGGAGGAAGTAATTAAGTTAATCATTACATTTAAAATAATTACGCAAAAGGAGCTATCTTATGAAGTTACAGTCGTCGGGATATGAAAAGTTTTTCGCTTTTAATTATTATTAACGTTTTTCCTTTGGTTTTCATTTTGTACGTTTTTATTTCATATTGAAGAAACTACGAGGCTGTGATTGGTAGACAGACGGCGTGTTGAAGTTATGAGTACAGACTCATAACTTCAGTAATGGGTATAAGTTTTACAATTTAGCTCTAAAATATAACAATTTTTTTAAATGTAGACCCTAAACTTAAAATTCAATTGATTCACTTTAATCTTATTTGTATCTCGAAGAATGTTATTGCGTATAAATTACGATATATTAAGTTATGAAAGCAAAAGAAATTCATATTTGAATTTTTTTTTGGTAAATTATATATAAAGTGTGGAGTATTATTTGAAATGGTTAGTTATAAGTTACAAGTGTGTAAAAATACTTCTTTTTTTTAATTTAAGGTGGTACGTCGTTTTTCAAGTAAAACTCAGCGTGATTCATTAATCTAATATAATTAAATAATATGTACTTAAAATTTGCAAAAGTAATGTTCGTTTTCCTTGTTTCTGAAACTCTTCACTATAAAATATGGAAAAACCATATTTTTAGAAGTATATGCCAAGGTTATAGGAAAACTATAACCTTGATTCCAGATTGCATAGGTTTTGGGATATTCACGATAATAATACCCATATTTAATTATATTAGGTATTTTTAAATATTTGTTGCACAAGAAAGTTCAAATTAGTTATGACTTACGATAAATAAAGAAATAGGAAAACTTTAACCATGATTCCAGATTGCATAGTTTTTGGGAATTCACGATAATATTTATGTCACCCATAATTAATTATGTTAGGTATTGTTAAATATTTATTGCACGAGAAAGTTAAAATTAGTTATGACTTATGATAAATAAAGAAATAGGAAAACTATAACCATGATTCCAGATTGCACAGTTTTTGGGATATTCACGATAATATTTATGTTACCCGTACTTAATTATATTAGGTATTGTTAAATATTTATTGCATAAGGAAGTTTAAATTAGTTATGACTTATGATAAATTAAGAAATTGGAAAACTATAACCATGATTCCAGATTGCATAGTTTTTGGGATATTTACGATAATATTTATGTTACCCATACTTAATTATATTAGGTATTGTTAAATATTTATTGCACAAGAAAGTCAAATTAGTTATGACTTATGATAAATAAAGAAATAGGAAAACTTTAACCATGATTCCAGATTGCATAGTTTTTGGGAATTCACGATAATATTTTTGTCACCCATACTTAATTATATTAGGTATTGTTAAATATTTATTGCACGAGAAAGTTAAAATTAGTTATGACTTATGATAAATAAAGAAATAGGAAAACTATAACCATGATTCCAGATTGCACAGTTTTTGGGATATTCACGATAATATTTATGTTACCCGTACTTAATTATATTAGGTATTGTTAAATATTTATTGCATAAGGAAGTTCAAATTAGTTATGACTTATGATAAATTAAGAAATTGGAAAACTATAACCATGATTCCAGATTGCATAGTTTTTGGGATATTTACGATAATATTTATGTTACCCATGCTTAATTATATTAGGTATTGTTAAATATTTATTGTACAAGAAAGTTAAAATTAGTTATGACTTATGATAAATAAAGAAATTACGCTTTAATCGGTAAGGCATCCTTGATGTGCGAACCGGACTCGCATTGACCAGTTTTTGTCTATAGAGTTCGAATAAATCTTGCTATTATCGATGTTTGCGTGATACCTCACATGTTGTAAGAACTTGTGTTAACATTATATATTAATTATTAATATGAGGAATTTATATAAATTTTTATTTTTTCGCTATTATCAATATTTTGATTTTAATAATTTATTTGTTTATAAATAATATACGGAACATTTTAGGTTTCCTGTAATTTTGTTTTCAATATTGACGTCATGATATACTTGCAATAATTAATTTCACATATTTTCGATTAATATTTTAGAGGATAAGGGGGTGAGACAAGCAATTTCCGCGAGTAATTTAAATGTTTGTTAAACAATTATTTTTATTTTCCTCTTTATATCTATAAATGTATTCTACATCATAATAGCTTTTATTTAATTTGTGTTACTTAATTACCCTCTCTCCTTTAAAAGATTACAAAATGCAATATTGTAATTCCTTGTACCGTGATAGTTTTATACCGCTCAACTAAAGAAATTTCAGTTATCTAAGTTTCCGATATAGATATGAGAAGATTGTGACAAAAAGTAGAACGGACAGACGCTGAGGATAGATGATAAATGTTTCGTTTTCCTCACTAAAGATAAGTCACACGTAATTCAAATCGAAAAGTTAAATTTTTTCGACCATTTTGGGACCCACATTGAATGGGCAATATGCATATTTGATTTTTATTAGGTTAAGAATACATAAACAAATATATTTGATGAAAAAAACAAAATTAATTAATAAAACAAAATGCGAAATATATGTGTTCGAAATTCGTGACAAAACACCAGGTCACATGCTGTTGACTTCATATCATTGACACACGTGTCAAAAGCCTCGGGAAAAGTTTACAATGCCAGATTTTGTATTACATAAAGTTTAAATGTATGTTATTGCATACTTTACATTGAATTATAATATAATTTTACAATAGATTGCCCTTAAACTTGTGCTTTTGAAAAGACTCACTTACAATCGGTGTCATGTTTCGTGGCTGTGTCGGGCGAATAAACACGAAAATAAAATTAAGTTTCATAAAATATATTTTTAAGCATGCTAACTGACTTAGTAATAAGAAAAAAGTGGATGGAAGCTACAAAGAGATATTCTTGTCATATACTCTCTCAAAATAATAAATCGTGAAGATCAGTTCGATGTAACTTTGATTCCGAGAAATGACACGTAACAATCATCATTCTTTGTTTTTATAATTTTATATAATATTTTTACAAATGGAAAATAACATCGAAAACTGGATGAAATGCAAGTTCATAGCATGTAATAATTTTATAAACAAGGTTGTCTTTGCTTATATTTTTGAATGTCGACAAAAGAAGAAGCTGGAAAGCTGGGATTTAAAGCGTAAAAGACAAATTGCCGGAAGTATTTTAAATGAGGTATATATACGAGTATAAGTAAGACTTAAATTTATCCATAATCGAAAAATTAACATTTTCCAAGAAGACATGCGTAGCCATTCCCGGTTAATTTTGGAAAGATTTTTTTAATCCAGTCAATCATGAAAACACAAAAAATACAAATCATATATTTGATAGGCTTATTTTAAACAA
The DNA here is from genome assembly GCA_039881145.1 of Druceiella hillmani. Taxonomy (NCBI): domain Eukaryota; kingdom Metazoa; phylum Arthropoda; class Insecta; order Lepidoptera; family Hepialidae; genus Druceiella; species Druceiella hillmani. Next base: position 3,368,254 of record JAYKKI010000040.1, on the reverse strand, counting down.
TCGAAGATGAGACGTCACTGCAATCTGATTTGCCCATAGACACATTTGATTTTCGTAAACATTCAAATTGCAATTTTCCATATTAGTTAAAAAAACTATTTAGTTCTGATTTTCGCAAATGTGTTTCTTTATGTTTGTTTTTATAAATATAATCATGTTAGTAAAAGCTAATTTTTTTATCCTCACGTCTCTGGACTTTGGTAAATACTTAATTTTTAAATTATCAACTTTGAGATATTACCTTGTACATATCTGGAATTTGGTAAATACTTAATTTTTAAGTAATCAACTTTGAGATATTATCTTGTACATATCTGGAATTTGGTACGTACTTAATTTTTAAATTATCAACTTTGAGATATTATCTTGTACATATTTGGAATTCGGTAAATACTTAATTTTTAAATTATCGACTTTGAGATATTATATTGTACATATCGGGAATTTGGTAAACACTTAATTTTTAATTTTGAGATATTTTTTTGCACATAAGGTATCTTTTAGGTAACTTTGAGATATTATCTTGTATACATCTGAAATTTGGTAAATACTTAATTTTTAAATAATCAACTTTGAGATATTATCTTGTACATATCTGGAATTTGGTATATACTTAATTTTTAAATTATCAACTTTGAGATATTATCTTGTACATATCTGGAATTCGGTAAATACTTAATTTTTAAATTATCAACTTTGAGATATTATCTTGTACATATCTGGAATTTGGTAAATACTTAATTTTTAAATTATCAACTTTGAGATATTAATTTGTACATATTTGGAATTTGGTAAATACTTAATTTTTAATTTTGAGATATTTTTTTGCACATAAGGGGTCTTTTAGATTATATTTCAAATTATAAAAAGAAAATCTTTAGATGCGTATTTAGATACTTACTTTGGTACAAATTATCTATGTTTATACATTGGTACAGTATAGCGTAGTTGTCGTAGTCAGTATCCAAGATCTTTATGGTCAAAGGTTCATCACCTGTAAGTTCATAATAGACAATTAGAAATCATTTCTTTATTCATAGAACTCTTGTACATATTAAAAAAAGACAGTATTCAGAACCGTGAGACCGTAGCGAATTTCCTTTTTCCCGGGCAATCGCGCTGCCTTTGTGCGCATTATATCGAAATCGGCACATCGTTTGTGTGATGATTTCATGAAAATTATCAGTCGCAGTAGGAACTAATTTTTACATTTAAAACTCTATTGAATTTATCGATTATTTTACAGATCTGAGAATAGGTGCAAAACTTTCGAATCTTTCTGCAAATTTGCAATTATGAACCTTTTTGTAAATTTAACTAACCGTTTTGCCGGTTTTGTACATTTTGAATCCTATTTTTTGATCAAGTCGGCTGAAATTTTGTCTTTACATGAACATGTATACAAATTTTCAAACGACTCATTTTTTTGAGTTATTCATAGTCAATGGAATAACATCAGAGCAACTTTAATTGCATACTTTCTTAAGGGAAATGCATCGCAAACATTTAATGACGATTTAAATTTGCATTTCCTTTATTTTATTGCATCGTAGTACATAATTAATTAAATGTTTAAAGCTTAAGCTGTGATGAAAAGTAAACGATCTACCGATCAAAAATAAAACGACAGATAAAAATGATTCATTAAATAAATGAAAGTCTTGACATATATACGAGTATAACAGAAATATACAACACGGACAATTATGAGTTGGATATTTAAAAATATTTAAGTAGAAAACTCAATAAAATTGGATTTAAACTTCAGAAAAATACTTAGCTTGAGCGTGTTTAAAAAAAAGTTATTTTTAATTTTTTACTTCCAAAAAGTTAACTTAATTTCTTGACTAGTTACAAACACGTGATTAATGGATATATTATTGTAAGCGTTATCTATAACGCGAAACTAATTCTTTAAAATAGTTGTTATAGAGATTAAAAGACAGGAAAATTTCTAACCTTGTGTGAAAAAGAACAATTTTGTTTCCATGATTATACAACTAGCCTTGAATATAAATACCATTACAAAAATATTTATTAGGCTAGCCATATGCAAGTATTTAAACTACAACTTCGTCCTGCAGCAGTACCACAGTGTTCTTATTGATCAATATTAATGGGATAATTAAGATACTAAAGACGGAAGGATAAGTTCCTGAAGAAGCTTGTCACTGTGTTTTTTCCACAAAGATTTTAGAAATCTGCATCGTCATGCCGACTCCAGAGGCGATACAAACTGTGATCTACCTAATGGAATATGCTCAATTTCAGATTAAAAATAGAAATGACTGAATGAGTTCTAATATTCTTAAGTTGTTGTTTAAATTATTTTTAACATTGTTCTTCCAATATTAATTCCAATATTTGTTTTTTTCATTAGCTTTTTCAAGTGGTAAAGACAGGCGACATGAGTAATCTGACAATCTTTGATCTACTTGTTTAATTAATTATAATGGTACCACTGCTCATAAAGTATCTATGTGTTTAATCATTTGTAATGGTATCAATACCTGTTTGATTTATCTTGTCTAGTAATTATGTAAATGTGAAATTATTTTGTGTTCGTACATTTGACTATCTGATTAATCGTTATTAAAGTAGTTATTATACCAGTAGATCGAGCTGTTGTTTAGGTATAATGGTATCTCTGCTTATAAACTATCTATGTATTTAATAACTCGTAATTATAATGGTACCACTGCTTATAAAGTGTCTATGTGTTTAATCACTCGTAATGGTATCAATACCTATTTGATTTATCTTGGTTAGTAATTATGTAAATATGAAATTGTTTTTGTTTGTAAATTTGACTACTTGATTAATCGTTATTAAAGCATTTATTAGTAGATCGAGCTGTTGTTTAGGAAACAAGAAAAGCCTTCTTTCTCCCTATAAATTGCACTGCTATGCGTAAATTTGTTTACAGATTTAATTTTTGGGATATTTAGTTTCTTATCAATGTGTAATTTTTGCAAAGAATTTTCGGCGGGTGAGGTTTCCTATAGTTTGTAACCAAGTGAGTCTGGTTATTTGTTCATCACTAACTCGGGCTAGTGCTATTTTTGAATTCTTTAAATCAAAGTAATTTAATGTTTTTTAATTCCTAATTCCACGTTATATAAATACGTATGTACATTCATTCAACATACTTATAACTGGCGATGACACATTGAAGATGGCTTCACTTTCATTGTCAAAAGTGGCAATGGCGGGCACAATGAAGTCGAAATTGTAGTTGATGTAATGGTACTCTATGTAGTAGGTGCCGTTGCCGGTGGACTGCAAACGTTGGAAGGCGCAGGATGCATCGCCCTGGTACGCTAGCGGATAGCGTTTATACTCGAACCATTTGCCTAGAAACTGAGAACGATTACGATAAGAACGATTACTATGACATAATTGTAAATTACCATAAACTAGAACTTATTTCTATTTAATGCTATTTAAGTCATGCCATAGATTAATTTAAAACTATTTTATTATAATCAAAACTCTAGAAATGTATTTTACATTTTATTCGCGGTTTTTGATTACAATTGCTTTAATAAATATAAGTACATAAAGAAAGACAGAAGTTAAGAAAAATGGTGAAACGTATGGAGGTAATACTATTCTTTTTAATATTAAGCCCTTTTATTCCATGTCCAAGTTTAGGGCCTCCACAAACTACTCCGCCGCATACAATTTTGTCCAAGATTCTTTATTTCCCCCAGTTCTGCTTCTTTGATCTTCTGCAGCAAGTTGCGCCTCCGAGTTGTTTCTCGGTCTACCTCTACTCGGCGTCCTTGGGGGTTCCATTTCAGATTTTTTTTGGCGTAGTTTCCTCCTTTTTTCATAGAGTCTGTTCTACTCACTTCCAGCTTCGCTTTAGTAGGATAATTGCGATGGTCTTCCATTCATATATGTCCCACTGTTGTTTGTTGGATACCATATTTTATCATTTGACGCGATACCTTCCGAGGTAGTAGTTGACTAAGGTATAGAGTTTTTGGATGGTTCCTTTAGTTATTTTCCAGATGTCTTAGACACGTTACTGAGAGCAAGTTGCTTCGAAACATTCTTAGCTTCACCCTCCCTCTCAGCAGGTCTTGCTAAGAAGAGAAAGCTAAGAAATTTTTGAAGCAAATTGCTCTAAAATTTTGTAAAGGCATTAAATTAACCCCAAGATTTAAGATACCCCTATAGGATATCTTAATATGATGCGTTTACAAAATTTTAATAAGATCTGGTTTAAGTTTTTGAACAAAAAAGAAAATTATGTTTGTGTTCGTACATTTTTGTGTTTACTTTTATAAATAAAATAAACATGACAATAACGTTAAGTGTAAATTTGTTGAGTATAAACAATAATAATTCAATAAACCTTTTAAATGCGAGAAAAATTCGTACTTCCAAGGTTTCTATGTACTTTCTCACATAGCGACCGTAAATCGACCCCGGGAAGAAGTTGCAATAACGTAAATATTTTTTTACGTTTCTTGATCGACTCGATAACTGTTTCTTCTTGTAAAATTGTATCACGGTTGGTTTTCCTTTTAATGATGCTACGATGCTGTGGCGTACGGACGAACAGACGGATATGCTGAAATTGTGTACGAGTTCCGTTTTTGCTATTTAGCTTCGGAATTTTAAAAAAGGAACAATGAATTTAAATTTCGCATTGATTTAGTTTAACATTTTATTATTATTATTTAACATTTTTAATAACAGTACTGTTAAGAATGATAAAAATTATTATCAAACCCGGTGGTTTTAATTAATTTTGCAGTGAATTTTGTTTCATCGAAATGTTATTTTTCACTATGTAATCCTTGAGTTCTCTCAATTTTTTGTTATCTAGTTAATAATTAACGTGAAATTAGTATTATTATGTGGCTCAAAATATAATCTATATGAAAGTAGATTTTCACGAATACATTTATAAATATTTTTAAATTCCATAATCTCGCGTCAATCTTTCGACTCGAAGAAAATAAATACAGAAATCTTGTTTGAAGCTAAAGATATATGTATTATTGTTATTGTACCTAACGTAAGTCACACCAGTTGACTCAAGCAGCTTATCTCGGGAGATTTGTCTTATTCAAATCAGACAAGTGAGTCAAGATCAGTGCTTTCGCACGTACCTACAAGACAGTGGTAGATATGTGTCAAAAAACGCGATTTATTTCGGTTCCTTTTCTAAAGGAAGAGAATTCATCAAATGTTACGGTTTTTTCGAACATGTTTAGAAAATATTATGCGAAATAGTTTCCAGGTCGTTCACTCGCGTTTTTTTATTTTTATTTTTGAAATTTATTTCAAATCCGTATCATAAGTATAAAATATAAGACGGTGCTTAGGACAACGGTATTAAAAGTACTAAGAAGCAAAAGTATATGAAGAAGATATCAAAGAAAATTGTCTAAAAAATGTTTCTTTCTGTATACGAAATATGATAAAAGTCTAAAAAAAATGTTCTTTTCTATATACGAAATACGACAAACGTCTAAAAAATGTTTTTTTTTCTATATACGAAATACGATAAAATTGTTTATAGATCTATAGACGAAATATGATACAACTCTAAAAAAATGTTTCTTTCTGCATACGAAATATGACAAAATTGTTTGTAGACATTTATACGAAATACGACAAAAGTCTAAAAAATGTTTTCTTTTCTATATACGAAATACGATAAAATTGTTTATAGATATATAGACGAAATATGGCAAAAGTCTAAAAATGTTTCTTTATACGAAATACGCCAAAAGCATTTATAGTTTTTTTACCTTATTACTAATTGTTTTGTTCTTCCTGTTGCATTTATTTCTAATGGGAGATCATGAGGATGTGGTTTATTTGTTTTTATCGCTGGAAATAATGAAATGAAATGTGGTTTTATCGTTTTTTTTTATTAATGATATGTTTGACTTACCTTGTTGGTCAATATATTTTTATGTAATATGTAACAGCGATAAAGAATACACAGAGTGATTTGGTTTGATTCTTCCTTTATTTTGTCTTCATCCTGATTTAAAAAGTAATTCGTAAGTTTTTTTGTAGATTTTGGTAAAAGTTTAACCGTACTTTAGAAAAAACTCTTGAATTCTAAGAAAAGTTATGGTGATATCAAAATAACTTTATAAAGAAAGCACTGAAGTTAATAATTTTCGTTTTCTACAAAGTAATACTTTTTATATGATCTATAATTTATTTTTTTGGTAAATTTAGATAATTGTTTTTATTTAAATAGGTTTCCTTTGGGACTTCGTTTTGTTTACAAAATTTCCATATTACTTTTCCAATAATCAATTATGGGATATTTTCTTTGAGTGAGTCAAATAATGTATTTTTTCTTTTTTTCATTTTATGTTTGTATGATTTTTGTAAAACAAGTACAAATTTGTTTTCAAAAATTATAAATATATGTAAAAATCAATATAGAATATTGGCCTATAAAAAGAATAAATATTTAAAAAGTATTAATAAATAAAATGTCCAATATTAGTAAGAATTTTTGAAATACATGATTTTGAAAAATAAGTAATTTTTAAAAACTATTAAAAATAAAATTATAAAAGGAATTATTAAAAAATAAAATTCTGAAATTTGGTATTTTAATCCACTTTTAAAAGAACCTTTATAAAAATTAGAGGACTAGGAAGGTATTCTTTATGGCGCATAAATTATTAAGCCGATTAAGTATACGTTCAAAAATTAAATTTAATTACAAAACTATGTTCAGAACTTCTTTAGTTTTCTTTAACTACATTTTTCGAATAGGTTACCGGATTATGTTAAGAATTAATCTACATATTTGAAAAAAACCAAACATTAATCGATTTGTAATTAAATTGTCAATAGTTTCTACGAGAATCAATTTTGCTTGTTATTTTTTTTTCAAATGACAAAATTAAAGAAAAAACATGTGGAAAATATCTACTTAGTTTTATGTCATCTTCTATCACTTTGTCTTAATAATTTTGGAACGAACTATAGCGACAACTTCATAGAAATAACTATTTTTTATTTTTGTATTATGTTGATCCAAAACTATAAACGTGATAACTATTCAGCTTTAAGTACCTCTCCCAGCATGACGGCTGACAGATAATATATTTGGTTGATTAATTTCTAAAATTTTAAATCAAAATTTGTACACAGCATGTTTTAAAATAAATTAATATCTGAATAAAACTAAATTAATAACTGACTAGTGATAAGATATGGGGAAGGTTAAAGGTACGAAATTGTTACCTTATTGTTTGTTCAGCTTCTTAGTTTGTAAGCATTAAAATACATTTTCAAAATTTCAGTTATTATTTACGGAGGACAGTTTCTAAATTAATAATAATGATTTCTATATTTTTTACTGGGAGATTGTTCATGCAAGGTATTTAAAATAAATATTTCCGATATATTGAATTCTATTTAGCTTCTAATCATGGTAATTATCAAAGAGATTATTCGATAATAATTTGACTATGGATTTATATAAATACTTTTTCGTAATTACCGTTTTAAAAAAATCAATCCTTTTTAAAACATATGCAATATTAACTTTTATTTTATACAAATTATTGAAATGATAATTCTTTCATATCAATACATCAAACGTTGCGAGTTAAATCTACAGCGTTTTGTTAATAAAAATAGCTGCCTAACCATAAATCGATTGATTTATGTATTCTGATTAATTTCTTGATTATTCAATTAAAATTAAAATTAAAATTTGACCTATGAACGATAGTTAGCATTTTTCATTATCTTCGTAACATAAAAACATATTAATTGAATTGGTATCAGGAAATAATATTAATTTTTGTATATTTATTATAAATAACCTTCATAATTAGTTATAAAACCCCGTGAGTAAAGCTTATGTGACGTATTATAATATTAATGCCAATCGTTACATAGTTTACCACGTATGCGTATTTAAATTTATTATAAAATAAATAATACACCAAAAAAAATAAATCACTTTAAAAGCATACGGTTATGTTAATTTTTTGATTTCCCTGAAATATGACCTGCAAAACCTTTTACGTGTAGTTTATTTTGTATTGGGTAGCAAGAATAAGAAATAGTGTACGTCTACCGATTTTTACAGTAAACTGTAATAGACGAACAAACATATTCCATTTCGTCTCTGTAATATGAGGAACACCAGAAGCGAAGTCCTAGTAAGTACTAAGTATATTCAATTCAATTTTATCTAACAACACATATTCAAATATTTATGTTAGGTTATACTAGCTGTGTCCACGACTTCGTACGCGTTAAATATACATAACTTAAGAAATAAGTTATATATAAGTTAGTTATAAGTTATATATACATAACTTAAGAATATGTCTAAAGGTCCATACGCGTATCAATTCACGGACACATCTAGTATAACCTATACATATTATTAATCTCTTTAGCTTATAATGTTACCCAAGACTCAACAAAATCCACTATAAAAAACTATATAGAAATATTTTTAGCTGCTCTTAGGTGATGCGCGAACAAATAAACAAGTTCACAGAAAAACGGATAAACATTCAAAAGACAATCATTTTGTGTTTAATTAATTTTGTTATGTTCCGCTTAAAGATATTTTGTAAATGCCTCCAAGGTTAATAATATAGGCTAATTTTACAATTTGTTACTTGGGTACGTAACAATCAAATTTATACAGCCTAATACTAAACCAGTAAAAGTAATTAAATTATATATATTGACACGAGATTATTATTTAAAACAAGTTGAGAGAATGAAGTTAGTTTATAATGAATACATACAAATAGTAACAAATTGGATGTGTCGAAAAAGACCTAAAACTATATCTACCATCATGCAACTGTCCGCAATCGGATTGCTTACTTAAACACCTACCCTTTTACCTCATTTCGCCAATCTATGTGTAGCGCCATCTAATGATATATATATATATATATATATATATACATATATATATATATATATACACATATGTATGCATATAAGCGCTTCATGTATTTGTGTAGTTAATACGTGTAGGGTATCAAGGCATTTCTTTGTTGTTGGCTATACTAATGCAATATAAACTAATTTTTGAAAATATTCAATTCTTCATTCTTTCGCCTATTTTCTGAAAGAGTGAATCCTTAAATATTTTATTTTTCCAAAACGATATTTCATAAATAATACTTGTGTTCTGTTTCTTTTGTTACATTCTTTTAAACATTTTTTCATAAACACATTAAACGTACAGAAAGGCTAACTCTACAGTTTTATCATATGCAAAGATTTCAGATCGCTAATAAATTAAATTATTTCATTTTTAGTATCACATTTCAAAGTAGAGATTTATCTAAAACACTGATCCATTCATATCAGCTTTTCAAAGGTAGATTAAATAGTCACTGATAAAACGTATGCAGCATTCAATGTCATATTTCATTTCACGACCTTCATGTGTCTAATAGGAAGACATTATTTTACATAGACATATATCTAATGATTGATTAAACAATATTTCGGGCATTTTACATAGTCTTCAATATCCGCTACGTTACGATTCATCAGCGATCTTCGAAAATTTATATTTTTCTTCATGGCGGTAACGGCACGGTCACGGTATCATCCCGGGATTAGTGAAACCAATAATGTATGTAATAGTCGAATGAACTCGTTTTTTGATTGGACGACGCCGGTGATGTAAATGACGTGATAATCGTGTTCCTGTATCTAAACTGGAATACCCACAACAAAACTATTCCGTGACATAGAATACACGTAGCGCCATCTGTTGGCACTCGATGAAGTAAAATGAACGATATTTTTCTATTATAAAATTAGATTTTAACCATGTAATTCAGCTTGTTTTTTATGACATATACATCTGATTAAGTCAAAATCTGTTTAACAATTATTGAGTGACACAAGAGGTTTCAATATTTTAAACCCATTTAATTTTCTGGATTTGCCTTTATGTAAGTCAATGTTACTGCTTTTGCTTTTAAATTAAACTCCCGCTTTAAACAGTGAAAAAATAGGCAAGTAAATAGATAATATTTCTAAAATGAAAACTAATTTAAAAAAAATTAAATAGACTTCAAAATGTAGGTAGGTGCCTACACCACTTAAAATGGCGAAATAAATAATAAACAAAAATACTATTAACTAAAAAGGAAGAAATAATAAGTATCATAATATGTTCACAATTAAATGAAACTACGTGATGTAGTATTATTTCTACTTTCTTTAATTTCTTTACCACGACCTAGGTTTAGTTGTATTACAACATCTTCAGGTTGGGCTATTAGTAATACAACGAGACCTAGGTCCTGGTAAAGAAATTAAAGAAAGTAGAAATAACACCACGTCACGTAGTTTCATTTAATTGTGAACAATGAATTTCCACAAAATTCATGCCAAATATATTCAACATATAATATGCACAAAATTAATCCAAAATTCAAATCAATAGTGGGTATGGCCCTAATTAGGAATGTTAACAATTAAACTTTTGCAATCCAATTATTAGTTTCTGCGAAATATGTGGACAAATATACACACATATGTACTTACATATACTTATGAAATTTTGTACATTAGTTTAGAAGACATAGTAGAATAACATAGAAGAATATTTTATATTTTCAATAAGATTACATATATACGGGTCGAATCGAAAATCACCTTCTTTTTTGAAATCGGTTAAAACAAATTTTCAATTTGAGAATTACGATATAGTTCAAATATTTTTAAAAATATTTTCTACTCGTCTTAACTTACAAATAAAATATTAACTACTTGTGTGACTACAACACATGTTAACGAACGATATTTTTTAAATTTCCACCCATTTCTACTGGAGTAACGGAGTGGAGTGAAGATTGCCATCCCCTTAAGATTTTTTGCTAGAAAGTAGAGAATAAGCGTGGAAAATTAGTTGAAAATCTTTTGAAAATTGTAGGAGCCTATAACGAACATGTACACATACAATGAACTTTATATATAAAGATGTATACATACAGACACATGATTTTTTCAATTTCCTAATGATTTTCATTGTGAATATATTACAATTTTTATGTACTTAACCAGCCTGAGTTTAAGCACATAAAAATTGTAATATATGTAAAATCCGTACTTGTACAGAAATGAAAATCTTGAGATGTTGGAAAATAATGTGACATTTTGTTTCGTCATGTGGAAATAAACTAAGCAAATTCAACAAATAAGAAACTAAGCAAATTTAAACTAAAGTGAACTTTGTAAAACCGACAATTATTTTGCTATGACGTACAAAGTGCAGACAGGAGAAGGAAATAATTAGATTGCAGGCGACGAGGATATGGTCAACTTAATGTCACTGATATCTAGGTTAATCAAGCAGACTATGTAATTCAGCTAGTTAGGTAATATTAATACGCCTTATCTGGACATGATATTTTTCAATAATTTCGAAACTAAAATCTATTCAGACTTAACGTGAACCTATCTATGTTTTAAAATATTTTTCTAAATTTTATGTTAAAATAGTAATTTTAATCAAATATTCATACTTTGAGTATAATAAAACTCAAAGTATATCACGAATTTTATGGAAAAATTTCATTAATTTTTGAAATTTAAACTATTTATGACTGATAACTAAATAAATAGTAGATCTGAGGATCATCGAAAAGAAGTATCATGTAAACAAGCGGCCCATTAGCTCAGTTGGTTAGAGCGTCGTGCTAATAACGCGAAGGTCGCGGGTTCGATCCCCTCATGGGCCATCTTTTTTAACTTATCATTTGTCTTATTTTGAAAAGCAGTTTACACTGTTAGTCTGGTGAAAGTTTGAGAATGTATTAAAATGTATGTGATTAAGTATAATTTAAAATTTTTTGATCTGGTGTACTTAGACGTTTTAAAACTTCGCTAATTGTGAAGTAATTTTAGTCACTGAGTAGGTATTCATAAGTGTACAAGCGAGAACATTAATTAGTGGAATAATAATTTGGAGGGCTTCATTTCTCCATAATATTCCTGAACTAATTACATATTTAAATATGTATTTTTTTTACTACGTATTTCATTATTATTAATTCATGGATGAATAATTTGGAGAACGTCATTCCTCCATAATATTCTTGCACTAATTACATATTTAAATATATATATCTATTACTATGAATTACATTAATGTTAATTCATGGAGGAATAATTTGGAGGACGTCATTCCTTCATAATATTCCTGCACTAATTACAAATTTAAATATTTATATTTTTTTGCTATGAATTACATTAATATTAATTCATGGAGGAATAATTTGGAGGACGTCATTCCTTCATGATATTCCTACATTAATTACATATTTAAATATGTAAATTTTTTACCATGAATTTCATTGATATTAATTCATGGAGGAATAATTTGGAGGAAGTCATTCCTCTATAATATTCCTGCACTAATTACATATTTATATTTTTGTTTTGTTTACTATGAATTCCATTACTAACAATGGACTATCAAATAATTTGAATACTGTAGGCTACTATTTGGCTTTAGATTTTTTCACTCAGGTTTAATAAGAAAACATTTTTCCATTTATACTCCTCAATTTGATTTCCATATAAAGTATGCATGCATTATTTATTCCATATTTAAAACTAAAATACTATTCAAAACCTTTTTCACTTCGGGTCACAGAATCAGATAAATTTTATGGCTACAGGGAGTTATTTCTAACATTTTAACATTATTGTAACGACGGTTTATGCGAATAAGCTATTTACCACTTTATAGCTCATTTGAATGTATTTAAAAATATGTACTAATAACGCAACAATTAAAGTCACAAATAACTTACATGTTGAATATATTTGGCGTTAATTTTGTAGAAATTCATTATTCACAATTAAATGAAACTACGTGATTGTAGTATTATTTCTAGTTTCTTTAAATTCTTTACCACGACCTAGGTTTGGCCTTAGATTCGAATCCTTAGATAAGAATCTTTGCTAATAGCCCACCTGAAGATGTTGTAATACAACGAAACCTAGGTCGTGGTAAAGAACTTAAAGATAGTAGAAATATTACTACATCACGTAGTTTCATTTAATTGTAACTTACATGTATTCGCGTGACGAAGCAATGTATTAATTATTATATCAAGTTTCATACTTCCCTGTCTGTCAAACTAAAATATTTTTCCATTATTTAATTTTTAATTTTATTAATATAATATATAACGTTGTATTTTGTAATTTAATAAAAACATTGGTTTGGGTCAATAAACGTTTTAAATACAACAGAAACATCGAAATTTGAATAAATATTGTACGGTGTACTTTTTTCTTTTGTTGAAAAGTAGCAGAACACTAAGAGCAGTTGGTGGTCAAAAATTGATAGTAAGACAATCAGGATTCAGGAGATACATCATAAATTGTTTTATATCTCGTGGTTAGATATAATTACAATATAATTTTTTGGATCAATAAGTGCTTCATTGTGATAGAAAATGGTTAGATACAATATAATTTTTTGGATCAATAAGAAAAAATCGATCCGGAAATTTGAATGAATATAGAAATTACATGAAGCAACAAGCAAACACGATAGTAACAGTCATTATGAGTTCTTTAATCTTCATCTATAAAGTTAAAATACTTTTTAATTACTTGTACGGTTTTATTTTCTCATTTTGTTAAAAAAGTGAAACAGTATGGACAGTTTGTAACCGAAAATCCATAGTTAATGATAATATTTTTTAATTACCTGTACGGTTTTATTTTCACATTTTGTTAAAAAAGTGAAACAGTATGGACAATTTGTAACCGGAAATCCATAGCAGGACCGTTTGAATTAAAAAGATGTATTATAAATAACATTACCCGTATATCTCGTGATTTGATAAAAATGATTTTGTGGATCAATAAATCTTTCTATTAAAATACAAATAATTGAAACAGAATTTTGAATGAAACAGAAATTACCCAATAAGGATAAGCAAATGTGACAGTAATGATCATTATGAGTTCGTTCCTTCTCAAGCTACTAAGTTGAAATATTTTTCACTGTCCATTTAGTTTTAAATTTTCATTTTCTGGAAACAGTTTGTGAACCAATCAATAAGCCTTTCAATTACTATGAAAATCAACACAGAATTTTGAATGAAACCAGAAATTACAAGTGAATATAGATTAAGAGTAATGATCATTATAAGTTCGTCCCTTCTCAGTCTGTTAAGTTCAAATATTTTTGGCTGCCTTTATAGTTATAATTTTAAATTTTTTGGGAAAAGAAAACCATATGGGCAGTTTGCAGCCAACAATTCCTAATAGGACGCTTTGAATTTAGAAGGCCTTCAGAAACGAACTATGAGTAATGTTGTTTACGTTATTTGGGAATCAACAAATTTTCAATTTGCAAACGTCGGTCAACGAATTTTCGTAAACAGATGAATTAAAATGACGCCATATGAAATGAAAATGACGCTGGTGTTTTCTTACAGATAATAATGTTAGTATGCAAATATAATAATAAAATATTGCTCCTAATTATTGGTACTTACTCTTTCAATTTCAAAGTTTTCGACAGGCGATAAATCTGCACAACGGCCAACCAGCGCCATTTGAGCATTCGTCAACGCGAATATTGTTAAAAATAACACTATCGATAACATTTTACATTTCATTTTCTTTTCCACTCGAACCGAAATAAACACTAATATTAATCACTTAAATTAGGACTTCAAAACGTATCTTAAGGACCTCAGATTGTCGAACAGTTTTAAAATATAATTAACTGTATAAGCGATGAAAACTTTAGAATTTTTATTCGACTAACAATAGTTTAATCTTTACACAAAGAGTCGCTTCATTCGTGATGTTACAATATCCCCGATAACGTTACATGTGTTGCATTTTAGTTTTTATTCTTGTCTATATTTGATTTATCTTGTTATGTCAGTTTATCGACGTTCTTGACTGACATATGGCTTGATAGCTGCGAATGAGTTTTCTTATTTTATATCATTGGTCAAACGTTATCTTTTCAAAAATATCGTGAGTCAGTCAACGAAGAATTTACTGTGGACGAGATACGTTTTCAGTTGCCAGATACATATGAGTAATCTCAAATAAATCCATGCGAGCATACAAAAGATTGTAACAGTTTGTCTATCAGTATTGCTTTCTGTTTTGATGTCCTTTTTAGAAACTGGAATTTTTTAAAATGTAGAAAAACCAAATAATTCAGCGATTGACAATCAGAAAGAACGATGAAATACAATTGGTAACCATCTTCATAAATACGCAAATATTATATTATGCATATTATACATCTATCTATCTTTATAAATTAATATGTTGCATCTATGTGCTCAGGATATAATAGTAAAAATCTGCAATTTTTTTTCTCTTTCTGGTTCAAAGAGTCCTGTAGAGTAATAATAAAATAACATGATTTTTCGTATAAAAAAACTATAAAATTTGTCTGATTCATTGACGACTTCAATAAAACTTTAATGATATCTACTTTACCATTTTCTTTATTCACAAGTGTCATTTTTATTCTTGCCTGACCCAGCACTGTAAGAACTTTTGCTAGTCTCCTTTGCAATTTTTTGACTTGCTTTTTTATCAGGTCTATCTCAATAACCTTGCAATTGGCATTTAGAATTTCTGGTAAATATTGAACATATCTTGCATTTAAACAAGAAAAATAGTATTATATAAAACTAAGGTTATATTCAACTATAATAGTATGAGTTTTGAGTGATACGTGCTTTAGTTTTTAATAATGAGGATCTTCCACAATGGAGCATTCTAAAACATCATCACTATTTCAATCATCAAATAAGGAACAATATTCGAGAAGAGATTGGAGATATGATGAATGAAACTGTTGTGAACAAACAGTAGCCCTTTAATCTTCATCACTTTTTTTTTGGCAGGTGCAGCATGCAGAAATCGTTAGATAAAACACAGAGATAATCATGGGAAAACATTGCAATTGCGGAAAGCTAAAAACGACGAAGCTGCAAATAAAATGAAATCCCGAAAATTTAATAAAGGACTAAGTTTTTTGGTACCATGTCTACAAAATGACGAAATAGAAATATATCAAATATTGATCCAGAAATTATGAGATGACAAACTACATTGAGCCAAGTCAATTGATTGCAAAGGGATACTCCCTTTACCAGACGAGACTAGAAGTATCTCAGTTTGCGAAAACTACTAAAATGCTGCCCCACCTCGAAATGGTTGTGAGCGCTGCAACTTTATCCACTCATCAGGCGAGGCAAAAAATAAGCCCTTTGGGTCGAATACAGGTACTTCACGATGAAACTCTCCCAAATGATACACTGTACAGTAGTTAGTGTTCATTATGATGATTTTTATTAAATATTTTCAATATCTACTTAAATATTGCGTTTAAGTTATATTTTGCGTATCATAATTTTCTCATATTTTATATGAAAATAAAATTCATAATAACTTATTATTTAGAAATTTCGATTAATTGTTTGTTATATGCATTATTTTTCACATCACATGTTTTTTTAAACCTACTTTACAGTTTTATAACATTTTTATAACAAAATAGCGACATAAGTCAAAGGCCCTATTGTACTTATTATTGCCTTTCTTCTAATTATTAATAAATACTTACTTCAGACAAATTAAAAGCCTTTTCTTTGTTTAAATTACTTTTCCGAAATTTGTATCTTGTTGAGTTAGATTCGGTCTGAGAATATTATGAAGTTCGAAGAACTTGCGACGAGTCATATGAAAATACCCAAAAAACAATTTATAGTCTTCTACTTAATCAGGATGTAATGCATAATATACTCCGTAGATAGATCTCTCTATGTTTATTTTATGCACTTTTTTTCCTTATCTATTTTCTTCCTCCTTCGCCAACAAACAGCTTATTTTAATCATATCCTCATCACTATTCTCCGAATCCGACCCGTACCTTTAGTCTAGCCTCGTCTTTCGTTATTATATCATAAAGATTTTTTTACTAATTGTTATGTGCTTTTAGGGTTCCATAGTCAAATACCCTAAACGAAATAGTTTATAATTTCGTCACTTCCATCTGTCCATACATATGTATATCATAGCAACATAGCAGTTCCAGTTTAAAACCTGTGATGATATTTGACGTTAAGGCATAGTTTTAATTACGTGAATAAAAAGAAACAAAGAAAGAGAAATAATTTAATTTTTTTGGAGTACTTCCTTTTTCTTACGGACACCATCGGATCTGGTGTTATTGAATAACTCTTTTGATGTACAATATAAAATATTTAGTAATACTTTTATATGATATCTTTTTCACTAGTTCCGGGTCTTCATTTTTTTACAGCCCTTTCTATCTTTTTGACCACTTACGTTAACGATCTGAAAAAAAAGCAAGACAACAACATTTAGTAAGCCACATTATTTCGGTTCATTTGCTTTAATAAATCGAACATATTATTTATTCATCTCACGTTACAAATAACATTTAATTGATATATAACTATATTAGAAGCCAAATATAAAGATGACAAATTTACTTTAACTCGTTATAAACAAATTACACTCTGGTGCCACCGCGATTAGGTGGTTGAGAAGTTGAAGTAGCGAGTTTTGGTATAATTCAGTTCTGGAGGGTGGTATAGTAAATATGTGATGGTTAAGTGAGTGAAGGAAGTCATTGGGTCCAAAGAATGAAGATTTACTCGATAATACGGGGTACAGGAAACTTAGCATATACATGTCAACAAATTTTATAAGCGTAATGTTTGTTTTGAGTTGCGAAGAATGTTTAGTTGTTAGCCTCAACGTTTTCTATAGATATAGGCAATGTATTATTTTTCTTTTGTCTGTGTAGGTTATATTAGGCAATACATTTATATGGTTAAAATAATATTAGTAGTTGCAAATAGTTTAATAGAAATCCTATGCGTACTTCAATATTCAAAATTTGTATATATTAGCTGACCCGTGCGAAGTCTTCGCACTATATCGCCATCTAGCGTGTTCCAAGTATACAATTTGGCTAAGATATCTGATGTGTCGCCCACAGATGGCGCTCATGCCAATTGTTATAAAAATTAATTTTTTTATTAACAAAAAGATTTTTTTCGAATTTTTTTATATTTTTCGCCCAAAGTAGAAAACATAAGCTTTAAGTGGGTATTTTTTTTATTTTTTTTGGTGCAGTAGTTAAAGAGATCGAGCCGCTCGACCAAAAAACACCTTTTAGAAATAATATATTTAGATACTTAAATTTATATGGATTTGACGTACCGCGAATTCTGCTAGTAATTTACAATTACTTTTTTAGTGATTCATTCGGGTTACCTTTACGTTGTCGACTATATTATGACCCATGCACAGATTAACTTTGGGAGAAAGCTACAAAATTAACATTGTTACATTGGAAACGTTCTGAATTTATAACAAAAATCATATCAAAACTTAAATAGATCTTTTAGTGCATGGAATCTTAAAAAACGAACACTGACTAACTGAACTAAGACTTTTCCATCTGAGATTCTTTTGACATACTTTATTACCAAAACTATGTAATTAATGATTTATAAAATTTGTACTGCTTATATAATTTTACGGTTTTATGAAATAATATTTTTTGCTTGTTAATATTATTTATGAGAAATTCTTCCTGCCTCTCTCCTTTATCAGGATTATACGTTGAGTTTCGATGGAGTTGGTATGGATTATATCGATATAACTCTGACATGAGATGGTCTGATTTCAATAAACTTCATTTTATTCTAAAAGCATGTAATATGCCTAGGTAGTATGTTAAGCGGTTCTACTTTTTTTAATCTTTCAAGTTATGTTTACAGTTACTTATCAAAAAATATAAAAAATAACTAAAACATACGTTTAAAGTTCTTAATTTAGTTAACGAACATCTAATGATGGTTTAAAGCTTGGCGTCTTTTTTGTATTCGTAAGTGTTTTGTCCTTAAATTTTCGTAATTATTTCCAAGTAGAGTCGATTGTCTATAAGTGCTTCCAAGCGGTTGCCGACTACAAAATGTATTTACACTCAAATTGTTTTATGGCTTTTCACTTCTTGAAATTGATGAATTTTTAATTGATATTTATGGTAAACTAGAAAATGAAGGAAAAAATAAAAAAAAAAATATGAAAAAATGTGAAAGAAAAATTTGGTTATATTTATTTTCAAAAAAATTCTGATTAGGAGAAGGACAAGACGAAATGAGTATTTATGTGCTGATATATAGTTTACATAAAAATTTAATTATAATATCGCATTTTATTAATTACATTTTCATTTCGGATCTTACTAACATCAATTTGTCTGCTTCATATCATTAATCTAATTTTTACAGTTAAATTGTGATGTACATTTGTACAATCATTTTTTTTGGATCGATGTTGAAAGATTGATGAATTATTTGATTTTAAGATAAAGTCCACAATTTTTAGAATTTTTGTCTTTTTATTAGTATATTATTTTGGAAAAAGTGGCTCTAAAAGAGTTAACGTCCTTTGAAAGAAATGTAATCACTTATAAAATAGAGTTTTAAGAAGTAATATGCAGGAGTTAAGGTTAAATTTAAAATATACCTGAAATTACCAAGCTGGCCATTTAAAAATATCTTTTGCCATAACATATATTACTAGCATTTTAAGCGATAAAAGGATTATCTGGCAACCCATTCTAAAAATTATTGTCAAGGTTAAAGTGTGCATTTCACACAAAAACACGAATCTCTAAAAGGGTAGTTGCGTTCATTTATAAATTCCCATTATGTTGCAAAACTGAAGTCGAACGAAATCGTATCAAAAATTTAGTAAAAGATGTTACTATACAGAACAATTTTATGGATCACAAAAAGAAATAACTAAGAAGAGCACAGGAATAAATAACTCCTGAAAACGGAACGCACTGAAACGCATTGTAAAATATAAAAATACGTATATTTAGGTGAAATATTTGCGATACAATATCGTTCTGAACATAAATAAATTTGCAAAATATTGCTACTTTTAGAGATTTTAGAAAGCGGTGCTAAGTCGCCTCTCTCTCTCGCATACATGCCCAGCCACAATCATATGAAAGATCTACATTCCACTTCCACTATCATCAAATTCTGGTCATCCTTTGCGACCAAAGTACTGGTCAAAATTAATGAACCTGAGCTTCACTATTTAGGAATTTTGTCACCATCTTCCGCCCCAACATCAGATTGTAGCCATCATATGTTATTAAGGTACTTACAAGGATTTGTTAATTGAGTTCAAACTCAGTTTCACATTTCTATGTACTCCCTATGTATTCCCTTCGGTTGAGAATTTCCTCAAAATGTCTCCAGAGTGCATCATTAGGTACTGATAAAATATTGGATCGCCAGGGAAGTATAATTTTGTAAATAAAAATCATAGAAATCGGTGCAAGATTATCGATATTATGCGTGGACATTGCGAAATATATATATATATATATATATATATATATATATATATATATATATATATCTGTCCATATATCTAAATATAAATATATGTATATATATATATATATATATATATATTTATTTATATAATACAAGCTGATGCTCGCGACTTCGTTCGCATGGATTTCAGTTTTGGTTTTATCAGATTTTCTTATAGTAAAAAGTTGTTTCGTATTTGTTCATCTACATGTACTCAAATGATGAGAAAATATAATCATACAAACACACAATAAAAATATAAACTCCTATCAACTTAATAACGCGCTATTTATTATAGTTACTCTTATGTAAGAATGAAGTAATTATTATAAACACAGAATTTTAGTCGAACACAACAATACCAACAAAAGTTACATATAAAGTTTTCATCTAACTATAATAATCGAAGTTACCAAATAAGTATATTTACAGATATGCGTACAGAATAGCGTAAACAAATTGTTTTATTTATTTAATTATTTTCAAACTACTAAATACCGTAGATAGTTCAAAAAAGTAGCCAGACACATTCTGCGTTACCGAGCTTAACTATTACCAAGGTGCTCTATACTCTTCGAATACGTGCGTTCGCTGTGAACCATCCAATGCTATAGGATGCGGTGCGTCTCGCTGTGCGCTTTATACGGGCCAGCCGCGCCCGACTAATGCGTGAAGAACTAGTAAGCTGATCCCTATTTAATATGGTTGACCATATTGATGAGAGTTCAACTTATATTGGACATGTCTATATCTCCGAAACCATGCATTGAAACCACTTCGTGTTCATTTAAACATCCAATGATGGTTTTACGTACAGTTAACAAAAGTTTCAATTAAATCAACCGAACCACGTTTCTAGAATAGCGGTATTATTTCAATTAACATAAGTTTGTTATTTGAGAAACGATTGGAAGCTTGCAGTAATACATCAATGGAAACCGCATTCAAATCGTTTAAGCCGTTTCTGAGATTAGAGTCCACAAACGCACAGACAAACAGGTAAACAGATAAAATTTCTAAAAACTATTTTCTTTACAAGCGCAATGTGTATAAATTGTTAAATATATATATATATATATATATATATATATATATATATATATATATATATACAAACATACACATATATATGTGTATATGTAATTATATATAACTACGTACAAACATAGGTGTCAAATTGCTTTCCCTTTTGAAGTTTGTTAATAAAATTACATAGCAACTAAGCGGCCCATTAGCTCAGTTGGTTAGAGCGTCGTGCTAATAACGCGAAGGTCGCGGGTTCGATCCCCTCATGGGCCATCTTTTTTATTCTAAAACTTCATTTGTAATACTAGCACGAAATGTTATCTTCGACGTTATAGTGTTCTAATCTTAACGCAGTAAATTAAGTTTAAGTGTGCTTCACACTTGTATTAAGATTATATGGAGGATAATTGATTATAATCTTGATTACGTTTCATACTGCTGGTAATAGAAATATTGAGATATTTCTAAAGCAGGACTAAAAGTATCAATACCAGTTATATATTTTCCTAGAATCACTTATTATTTATAATTGTTTAGATAATATTTGCTGAAATATAGACAATCTACATTTTTGTAATAAATTATGAGCATTAGGAGCGTTTGATAAGTTTAATTATTTTTTAAGCTTTAATTGGCAGAAACTATAGAAGTCACTTTGTATTTATTTGAATAATGAACTTCCAGTTTTTTTTCTGTGCTTTAACTGTAATTTTTCATTGTTGTTTCCATAAATATTCTCAAGTAGTATTTTGCACCAAGACTAACAATTTCAAGTAAATATTTTCCAACTCTTTGAGATGTTACCATCCATTGTTTTGATGTATCTCTAACGATTTAAGTAGCGAAGGTTAATATATCTCTTTAACGAACGCTTTTTTCCACCTTCGTCATAGATCGGGAAATTTTTGCAAATTATTCATAGATTATACTTTTAAATTTTCCTACTGAATCAACTTGTCCAATAATGAAAACTAGAGAAATATCTGTTCAGTAGTTACAGAGAAAATTGTATATAAACTGACAAAGCGACGCCACGAGAACTTTGTTTTATAATATGTATTTATATTTTGTTTATTTTATACTATAATTTAGAATGTAACTTGATATTAAAATTTCAAATGAATATTCATTATTGAATTATTATTTAGTCATTTCTAGTTTTATTTGTGGATAAGTCAGATATATCATTATAGCATATTGCATTTCGTCGTTTATTAACTTTTTTCTGCATGTTAAGGGAACTTTAGTAAGTTGCTAAAATACCTGTGTCTAAACATTATTTCTTAAAGATGTTTTTTCGTTGGTACGCCTATTTTTATCAAAAGCGATGATTAGCTGTAATTTTGAAAATTACCTTCACCGCTAACTAAAAAATTAAATTTTTAATTTTTTTATGTATAATTTCTCAAAGGTGTTTATATTTTAAATAGCGCCATCCATTGACAATTTGTACATGCACAACAGTCGTTTAAATAGTATTTTTTACATTATATTACCAATCGGTGATTTGCGAATTGTTCGCATGGGGTTCAACTAGTTAAACATAATAACACTTAGCATAGATTTAATGAAATTTACGTATAATAGTGCTAATAATGTTACGTTTAAAGTATATTATCAAAGAATGAAATGGATGCATTCATTATATCATGTATATTAAATATACTTAAATGGTTAATAAAAATTGGAATAATCGTCGGAATATAACGTGAATAAAGTCAGTACAATACATTTTAATGTCATTGATTGTGTCAAAGTTATCTTGAATGAATGTTTGTTTGAATAACGTCTATTAAATTTTCTGTAAATTTATTGTACTGTAACTTAGTCGGCGTGATTTTCGTACTCGTTGGATAACGAATTTAATGGCATATAAGGGGTGTTTATTGCGTTTTTGGTTTAGGTTAAGGCAAGTTATTAAAATAATCTGTTATAGAGATTTATAAATCAACCAAGTTCAAGCAGTCATCTTCCACTAACTATGTGCTGAATGGCTGAAATTTTTGGAAGTGTCCTAAATTTCATTACAATATTTACAAGAAAATTACTTTTCGTATCATTAAATTTTAAGCATAATTTTCTTATTTTCCCTCTAAATATAATTCACATTTCAAAATAATTTATTTATTTTAAAAATAATGTCATATTTGTATGATATTATTTTTTAAAGTTTAATTTATATTTTGTAACGAACATTAATTTTTTGTAGGGAGTTAGTTATTTGCAATTGTCGCTAGGTAAAGTGATATGATAACTGTTTCACACAATGAAGATAAACATACGAATGTAATCATAACTTTTAATAGATAATAAGCCATTGGAATAGTAGCGTCATCTAACGTAAAAACTAAAGATTTTAATACACTTGTCGAACATGAGTAGAGTAAAATTGAAGAAGTACTCAACTTATAAGTCCGTACGACTTGTGATGATACTGTGATATCAGAATCATACGATTCAGAAGATAATATATTTACTTTATCAACAGATGTCACTGCCGAATATTTTTTATCATAAATTATTTGTTTTAAATAAAAGCTTGTATTTAGCATCCGATTTAATCTTCCGTTTCCTTTTCGGTTTTTGGAACTTTTGTTCGTCTTTTATACTTACAGTCGAATTTCGGCTTCGGTCGTAAATAATATTGTATTTTTCGGACGAAAGTTTTAATTACTTTTTAATTATTAATACTCAATATAATGAAAAATATAAAAACCAGAAATATATTTTCATTGGAAAACTTTTGGTTTCTGATTTTGAACGAAAATTATTAGAAGCAAAGTTTCAGTCTTGGCCGAAAGAAAATTTACGCTTCCGGCCGGGTACTAAATGTGTACGGTATGTTACGGAGATGAACAGAGCGTTCATCTCTATGAAATTTTATATATAAACTGTATTATGTAGATGAATAAAATATTCATCTCTATGAAATGTTCATTACATATAGCCTGTATATATAAACTGTATTAATGAATAAAATATTAATCTTTATGAAATTTTGATTACATGTAGCCTGTATATATAAACTGTATTATGTAGATGAATAAAATATTCATCTCTATGAAATTTTGATTACAAGTAGCCTGTATATATAAACTGTATTATGAAGATGAATAAATATTCATTTCTATGAAATTTTGATTACATGTAGCCTGTATATATAAACTGTATTATGTAGATGGATAAAATATTCATCTCTATGAAATTTTGATTACATGTAGCCTGTATATATGAACTGTATTATGTAGATGAATAAAATATTCATTTCTATGAAATTTTGATTACATGTAGCCTGTGTATATAAACTGTATTATGTAGATGAAGAAAATATACATCTTTATGAAATTTTGGTTACATGTAGCCTGTGTATATAAACTGTAGATGAATAAAATATTCATTTTTACGAAATTTTGATTACATTTAGCCTGTATATATAAACTGTATTATGTAGATGAATAAAATATTCATCTCTATGAAATTTTGATTACATGTAGCCTGTATATATGAATTGTATTTTGAAGATGAATAAAATAGTCATTTCTATTAAATTTTGATTACATGTAGCCTGTATATATAAACTGTATTATGTAGATGAATAAAATATTCATCTCTATAAAATTTTGATTACATGTAGCCTGTATATATGAACTGTATTATGTAGATGAATAAAATATTCATCTCTATGAAATTTTGATTACATGTAGCCTGTATATATGAACTGTATTATGTAGATGAATAAAATATTCATTTCTATGAAATTTTGATTACATGTAGCCTGTGTACATAAACTGTATTATGTAGATGAATAAAATATTCATCTCTGTGAAATTTTGATTACATGTAGCCTGTGTATATAAACTGTATTATGTAGATGAATAAAATATTCATCTCTATGATACCGGCTACATGTATGAATAATTTCATGGAAATCAGTTTATCAGTTATAAATTTTCGTAATAAAAAATTTAATACTGATAAATTCTTCCTGCCTCCTTCCTTTATCAGGATTATACGTTGAGTTTCGATGGAGTTGGTATGGATTATATCGATATAACTCTGACATGAGATGGTCTGATTTCAATAAACTTCATTTTATTCTAAAAGCATATAATATGCCTAGCTATAGTGTTAAGCGGTTCTACTTTTTTTAATCTTTCAAGTTATGTTTACAGTTACCCAAAAATATAAAAAATAACTAAAAACATACGTTTAAAGTTCTTAATTTAGTTAACGATTTATAAAATTTATAAAACCGCTAGGAACAAAAACGTAAACATAAGTAAAAGCATGAAAATATATAAGTGTGGCAGTCTCATGTAATATGACATCAGAGCACCATGTTATCCTACGGCAGTCTTCTTTCTTTTCACGCCATTTCTTCGATTTCTTGCATCTCAAACTGCTTAGTCATTTTTAACGATAAGATCCAATATTTTAACAAGGACATTATGTTTAAATTAGATCGTCATTTTTTCTCGGGTTAAGCTGGTGTTTAGTATTTTTTTGAAATTATTGAATTAAACACTTTCATTAACTGTGAATTTGTAAGAGTTTACATAATGTGGCTTAATAAAGTAAGCCCAGAAAAGTTTCACCTTTCTCGGCACTAAATTGAAGACTCATATACAGATGTAGTGTAAGTTTTTTTGATAATTACCACCATATTAAAAGTGTAATAATAAAATCTACTAATTGTTATTCAGATAGATATCTGTGTAGATACACAAATATATTTGTTTCTATAGTAGCCGAAACTATGTTTCCTTAATCATAATTATCTTATCTAGTGTTTTAAAAATTGTCGATAATACGGATCATTAGTTGATAATACGGATCATTAAGTTTCAAAGCATTAATCAGAGTATTATATTTGTTTACGTTGTATGCTTAATATGTCAATGGCATTATTCTTTGGATTTAAGACGTGCGATAAAGGATGATAACCGGTTAAAATTAGTTTGTAAAGGCCTAATTTAAAAATAATTACGATTGTATAGATTAAGGGGCAAGATAACAAGAAAAGATTAACTAACGAAATACAAAAAACTAATTAAAAATTTTAAAATTTATCGTAGAAGAATAATAATAAATTTAGAAATGTGTTTGTTTGAAAAATAATCCCTTTAATATAATAATTAAAATTTTTCCACCATATTGAAGTAAATTTGAAAATAAAAAAAAATTTCAAGCTTATCGTGTAAAATGAAAGCTTATTGAAGCATGATTTTAACCGTTTACTTGATACATTTTTTACAGAGTTCTTTTAAACATTTTTCGGGAAGACAGCTTAAAGTTTGCCGTGAAATTATGTTGCTCTAATCAGAATGTGTTTTACAGGGAATTCTGGAAAAAATCATGAAGATTTGGAATTAGGTATAGATTGAAAGAAAATCATTAGCTCTGAGAAATTCCAGCGCAGTTAAGTGTTATAAACAATATATTCGTTTATTTTCTTATTTTCCCCAAAAAAGGTTTTCAACGTGCAAGGAACATTAGTCTTTAAATATTTTTTAAAATTTATAACTGGTTCGGTCGAAAGGCTAGCCACGGTAGCTAGCACGGCAGATATGCCACTTTTAAGTACAAAGTTCGAGCGCATTACTATTAATTTTTAGTTTGATAGCATGGAACATTAATTGTGAAAGTGTAGCTTGTACTTGACTGATTTTTGAACGGCGCTGTACAACAGTGCCGTTTGTACACGTACGTACACTTACTTTGTACACGTACGTGTTGTTTACTCACGTGCATGTCTGTCTATCCGTGTGTCACGTCTGTGTCACTGTCACGTCTGTTTATCTAGCAGTTTGTCGGGTTTTCAAAGAGGTTTTTTCAGAAACCGTTTTACGCAGAAACTTGAAACTAAAAATGTTTGTACAGAAATTTCAGAGAGAGTAAATTAAATAATATTTTTATGTATGGTAGCTTTACAGATATTGTTGAAAATTTTTATAAAAGACATGTTTCCTTCCGTTTCAGGAAAAGCTAAAATCAAAATGGTAAAAAAGCGTTACTGGAAGTTTACCAGAGTTTACCGGACTAAGAAAGCAATGATTGTAAATTTAAAGCTTTTGAGAAATTTACATTTATACACATATGGAAGATGTATTAAGCAATATATTTACTTATTAAAAATAATATTTATATTTGTAAATAGTTTAATGGAGATACTGTGGAACCTTAAATGTCCTTAACCTTAATTCTACTCATATTTTTTTTTAATTACTATATTTTCTATCAATACTTTAAGTTGCGTAGTTCAGTTCCTGAGAATACCATTGAGGATCGTCATAATTAAAAAAAATAATGTGTTAATTTTACACTTTTAGTCAAATTCTTAGTACTTAGGTACCAATCTTACTAAAAACTATAAAAAAATGCCAATTTCTAACTTTACACTAACTTTCCTTAGATTTTTTTATATTTGCATGCGTGGGCGTTCCCTTGAAACAAAATTGTACATAATTTTAAATACGATTCTCAATTTTAGGACAAATAATTACACGATGTTCAAAAATTGTAAAATTCAAAGGAAGGTACGTTTCAACTTAAATGTTACAAGAAAAACGTGCACAATTAATACAGTAGGTTCTGATTGTAAGTGTCGTATCTATGCGTGTACGACGCTTACAAACAGATTTGCGTCTGACTCATATCTCAATAGGACAGTCAGGAGGATTTTTTTTCTATTTATACTGATTCACATTGATATTTAATGATGATCTAGTACATGAGTCACTTTATGAAATCATTTAATGAAAATTATTTCAGAGATAAGTCATATTTATAAATTATTTGTTTTGTGTAAAATTAAATGCCACTGTTTTATGACAATGGGTACTACGACCGTACTCACAAGTAAGATATATATTACAAGCAAACAATGGATTAGTAACAGTTTATACAGCACAGAAAATGCTACATAGTAAAGCATTTGTTGACCAAGTATCAGATTTAAAATTCTGAAAATATCAGTTTGACTTATTTGTTTATTTTCTAGCTTATGATTTATAAAAAATAAATGTCATTCAGAAACAGGAAATTTTCTAGGTTATGTGTTTAAACATACACGTATTACATCCCGCCATCGCTGGATTCTGGTCCAGTGTAATGGAGCGATTATGTATCTATAGAACTAATTTTTCTTTTTTCACTTGGCTAAGAATATTTGTATAAAAATGTTACCAAGATTTACTTCCGAGGCGAGAGACAATTCTGTTCGTTTTTAGGTTTACAGAGATTTATGGTGAAACTGAAATGAAGAAATATACATAAATACCACGTATTTAATAAAATAATTTCTGGTCGTAATTCTTTTAATAAAAAAAACTATTTGAAAAATGCTTTTACTATAAAGAAACGGCTGTTAATTGGATGTCAAACATGAAATTTATGATCTTTCTTTACGCTATTTTCGTTGGTTATTTAATTGTTTGGGTTTTTTTAATATCAATTCATTTTTCTATCTGCGTATTCAGTGTTTAGAATTATTGAGAGTGGCAATTAAGCCTAAAAATTATAACAAATAGTTATGAATACGTGCATGTTTATTTTAACTTTGTGAAGACGTTACTATATAAACAGATGTGAAAGAGTAAGTAGAGGTTTTTCTTTCCATGATTCATGTTGGTTATTTAATTGTTTGGGTTTTTTATTAGTATTAATTCGTTTTTCTATTTGCATATTTAGTGTTTAGAATTATTGAGAATGGCAATTAAGTGGGAAAAATGATAATAGACAGTTATGCATACGTGCTTGTTTATTCTAACTTTGTGAAGACGTTACTATATAAACAGAGGTGAAAGAGTAAGTAAAGGTTTTTCTTTCCATGATTCTTGTTGGTTATTTAATTGTTTGGGTTTTTTATTAGTATTAATTCGTTTTTCTATTTGCATATTTAGTGTTTAGAATTATTGAGAATGACAATTAAGTGGGAAAAATGATAATAGACAGTTATGCATACGTGCTTGGTTATTCTAACTTTGTGAAGACGTTGCTATGTAAACAGATATGAAAGAGTAAACAACGATTTTTTTTACACGATTCTTCTTGGTTATTTAATTATTTGGGTTTTTCTGATTATTAATTTGTCTTTCTATTTTCATATTCAGTGTTTAGAATCATCGAGAATGTTGTTCTAGCTTTTTGAATACGTTGCTATATAAACAGACGTGAAACAGTAAGTAAAGATTTTTCTTTAGATCGCTGTTCAATATAATCATAGTCTAAAAGACCGATAGTTATGTAACTAATGGTTATTTTCGGCGTGAAAATTCAGAGCTTTTCTGAAATAAACATCTTATGAAAACTTAAACGTAGTTTTAATCAAATTCGCACGTAATTATCAGTTCTTGGTAAATATTTTGTAAAATGTAAAAGAAATAAATTTCTGTAAGATAATAAAATAGCGAACAAGTTTTGTGGATAGAAAAATGTTTTATGACTCGAGAGATTTATAACATAATATATCGTCGAAGTATTTTACTATAACATAGCGTTGTAAATCTATATACATATCTACAGAATTGGATTTTGTATTTATCTATAATCCTGTAATGTTTGTATCACGGGTGTAAGAATAGGATTTGTATAGTTATCTATAATCCTTTATTATTCATACTGTTATCGGTAATTTTGTATTTATTGACTGCTGGGATCAAACATAATACTTTTAATAGTGTTTTTTGTTTACTGATTATGTAAATTTGTGTAGAGGTTGGAAATTGTTTAACAGTGTTTAAGTTCAGAGGTTCATCAGAATCGGAGCAGCAAGTGTGACGTAATAAATTTATATCTTTACGTGGACTTTTATCATATCTTTATTTACTTTGTGTTATTTTGTTGTACGGTTCTGAAATATTGTTAAAAATTGTACCATAATAATATACAAGGTAAAAATATACTTGTAATATTGAATATCCTAATACTTAATACCTCAAAGGGAGTCGAAACCAATTATTTTTGTATATTATTAGGTATAATTTATTTACTTAAAGAGAGGTTAAATTTCACTATGCATTATTACAAATTTTTGACATTTTCTGGGTATAATCTACTGAAAATGTTCGAATTGTTACGTTTATATTTTCCCGAGAACGATGAAAGTATTGCGTTAGCATCCAGGTTAGGAAAGAATAGAGTTTTCAAAGGAAATGTTTGTGAGTAAGCATGTATCATAACGGAGTTTGTGTGAATGTTTCTATGTGCGTAGGTAATTGCATTTACAAAGGCTTATAAAATCTGAAGGGCGTATTCGATTCCATACGAATTTTTTTACTCGATATAGATATATTTTCAAATGTAAATGTTGTATTTTCAAGCTTAGAAATCTGTTCCATTTTTGAGTTATGCCGCTGTAAATTTTCAACACATGTCCCATGAAAATTAAGGAACAACTAATTGAACTGTAATCGAATAAATTGTAGACTATTCATGCTGGTCCATAGATCCTACCACTGTTTTTGATTATAATCGGAAAAGTATTTCCAGCAAGGCAAACATCTGTTTTTTTCATAATTACACCACAAAGTAACTGGCAGGCCATCCACGTGCACTATAGAAATATGAATATCGCGTTAATAATGTGTGGTTAGATTGTTTGACAGCTTAGACTCTAGTGGTTATGTTTTTTCATTATGACCCGAGTAAGTTTGCTATTCGTCATGCGAAATCGTTCAGCCATTTTAGTTAATTAATAAATTAATTTTTTTATTTTTATGAAATAACTTATCACATAAACATTTATTAACAATATATTGAAGATATATTTTTAATTTTATAATACTGTTAGCGATTAAGACGCAAAGCTGGTCGAATTAAGTCAGAAAGAGCAGACAAGACGCGATGCTGACCGAATGGTACACGCGCGTATCATCAGAACGTTTTAACTCTTATCCAAATGTGCCATTACATATTTCACACCAAAAGATTTAATTTGACATTGATTTTATCAATGAATTATCATTCAAAGAAGCAAATAAAACTTTTGACGTGTTAGTTGTAAAAATAGATATTACAGAAAGAATTGGTAATAAACTCGATGTTATATATACAAGGGGCATAGAACATAATGTTGTAAAGGTTAGCCTTGGGTTGTGTATTAGGTTATGAACGGTAGCGTTGGGTTATCTATACAAGGGTCATTAGGCACTAGGTAATGAAAGATAGTGCTAGGTTATTTATACAAGGTGCATTGAGTGCTATGCAAGAGGTGTCGAGGGTTATGTTATGAAAGCCAATGCTAGGTTATGCACCCAAAAGATACAGGACGGTAGATTATGAACGTTAGCCCTACGTTATATATGCAAGGAGTACTAGATTATGAAAGCCAGTGTTAGGTTATTTGTACAAGGTACAATGAGTGCTAGGTTGTATATGTAAGACGTGTCGAGGGTTAGGTTATGAAAGCTAATGCTAGGTTATGTACGTAAAGGATAACGGACGGTAGATTATGAATGTTAGCCCTATGTTATGTATGTAAGGAGTGCTAGTTTATATAAAACTAGTGCCATGTTATGTATGCAAAGGATACTGGGCGGAAGATTATGAACGTTAGACATACATATGTTATGTATACAATGAGTGCTAGAATATGAAAGCTAGTCTTAGGTTATTTGTACAAGATGCATTGTGTGCTAGGTTGTATATATGAGACGTGTCGACGGTTAGGCTATGAAAGCTAGTGCTAGGTTATGTATGTAAACGATACTAGGCGGTAGATTATGAACGTTAGCCCTACGTTATGTATGCACTGGGCGCTAGGTTTTGTATGCAAAGGATACCGAACAGCAGATTATGAGCCCTATTTTACATACGCAAGAAGCGCTAGATTATTACGGATATCGGGCGGTAGATTACGAAAGCTAATGCTAGGTTATTTATGCAAGAGACATTGAGCACTTCATTATGAAAGCTAATGATAGGTTATCCGACATTAGTTCAAATTATCTAATAACAAAAATAATGTAACATTGAGTTATGAAGTTGTAGGTATAAGCTCTATGTGCTGAATTAAATACACTCGATAATGAATAAAATCGCCTCAATTCATTATAAAGAGCTGTAAAAAATTATTCAGTTGTTCGCTGTATTCAATCTTAGTTTATTTGATTACGTGCCATAAATATAACACAACATTGTAGCTGATTGATCCTTATCAACGCTTATCATAAACACGGTGTGATATGTTAGATAACTATATAAAGGTATACTTCGCCGTCGCGACAAGCGGTCAACTTAATACATTGTTTATATCTGTTAGAGATACGAAAAGTTGTATAAGTAAGCTTGTAGTATTAAAGTATGAAAGGATTAATGAATACAGATAATTGATAGTTGAATTAAATGTTTGTACAAATTATGTATTATAATAATCAGTTGAATGAAACGTTACTATGAATGAGACTACGCGTAACTTATCATCTGAATAAATGTTTAAGAATGATCAATCAATTTGTTTTTAAAAATCTTTTTTTAAATGTGCACATCGGATGCAATTCCTGAGTTTTCTTTATTTATGTGAGAAGAAAAAGCGTGAATAATTAATTGCGACAAAAAATTATATGACTTTAAAAGTTCGCGGCAACTATTATTCCTGAATTGAGTTTGGTATCGCGTACATTTTTAATTTTTTTTAAAGGACTATAGATTGCTGTACCCTAATTTTCAGGTATTTTTGATTAATATGTTACCATATCATGTAGGAATAGTTTCACATATATAACCGGACAAAGTAGTCACATTCTACGACTTATATCCGTACATGGTATAAAGATAAGTAAAAAGTACACAAGCGTTGTTGGTATCTCTGACAAATTGTTTTTTTATCTCAAGTTTCGAAAAAAAAACTAAGGCAATATACAAAATTAATTGAAAATGGAGGATTTATCATAATATGGCCACCCTAAATCAGCGTGCAATCCGATCGTCAGTTTTTTTTTATTAAAACTGCTTTAGTCGTTAAAAGTGGTTTTTTTTTCATTAAAACTGCTTTAGTCGTTTAAAAACCAAAGAAGGATTAAAATTATGACTTTATATAAACTTAAAAAAATAATTCTAACATGATATAATCAAATCCAATTTTTTGACGAAGTACATGATACTGATATTGCTATTCATATTAAATTAAAAAAAACTGGTTTTTTATTGGATTTTGAGTCCTTTACGAACATGTTCGAATTTTTTTTTTAATTTCTCAAACTCTTAGTTGAAAAATTAAAGAGGTATACGTCGCTCGTCACTTGGAAGCTTAATATTTCGCAAAGGGGCTTATAAACCAAAAATGGTAAACAATACCACAATTTGATTTCAAAAGATGTATCCAATAACATATCAATATGTAGGATGCGTGGGATAAAATTTACCTTCACTTTACAGTTATGGGATTAAAAAAAACTACAGATAAAAAAAACAAAAAACACGCTTTTCTAGCAATATTAAATAAAAATAAAAAATAATCTTTAAATTTAAAGATTTTGGTTGAGAGCGGAAGGATGTCTCACAAGTCGATATAACTTAATTTTTTTTATAAGTTTAAAAAAGAAAAAGTGAAACAAAAAAATTAATATAAAAATGTCTGTGTCAAGTATATTAGTTCATATTACTTAACAAGAATTTTAGTTTATATTGCTACAGAAGTTTGTTTTTTTTTTAGTTTTTTTAAGGTGTAATTTTATTTTCTAAATTTTTTGTTATGAAATTATTATATTGTCATCGGTTCTCGACACATGTGCAAAACTTTAAATAATTGGGACGTCTGGAAATGGGTGAAAATTGAATTGAAAGTTTCCCTTAGATTCAGATGTTCATACGTACATGTATATAACTGAAGCTAAAATATGGCGTGTTAAAAATAACACTTCACTATATGTTAATTGAAATTTCTGTATGAAAAATATAATTGCAATATTATTGAACTGTGGAAATTGTGAAGCTTTGAGAAATGGCAGACGATAAAATTAGAAGAGTTCCTTGTTTCATTACAGAACCTCCAAAAGTGGTCAAATGTGAGTTGCATGATAACCCTATTATTAGGCTGCAGATGATTATCATTCAATATCGAATCGTCATATTTTCCTGATTCGTCTTCAGATTTTCGTGGTCATAGTTTTGAGAGGAAAGAGTATGAGGCAAAATTTTTAGTAGTTTTTGAAAATGGGGAGTAGGATTTTTTTAAATTATATAAATGAGAAAATTATATTTTTGGATTTTAAGTTTTATTAGTAATACATTATTTGTCATTTAGTAATACATTCTATGAGGTTAGGAATAAAATTAGAAGTGACTATTCATTTCATGCATTTAAAATTATATCTGAAATTGGAAATGAAGTTTTTTTCGCATTTTATCTAAATTTTTGGATCCAAACTAAATATTTCGGTTCTATCTGTGAGAAAATAAATTGTAACAGACGGACGGATGGGTAGATATCGAGTTGTAAATTTTTGCTATGGAATATTAAAAAAATGCAGTATTAAAAAAATGTACAACACTTAGTCTAAAAAAAAATTAAAAACTGAACCGTTAACTTTGATCCCAGAATCTATGGATCGAAATTAATTAAATATATCTATGTATTAATTCATACTAAAATTCTTGTCTATATGTATCTATAATAAAACCGTAACAGAGTGAATTCTGTACATGGAAAATATTTTCAGAAGGGTGATTGATTTAGCGTATAGAATGATAGTAAAAGCCAGAAAACCTATTTTTAGTATTCTTTTCCGTCTCTCTGTCTGTATGTATGTTAATTTGTTCTTCAATTACGCGAAATCTATTGCGTGGATTTTTATTAATCTATTGTGGTAATAGTTTATACTTTCAAGCAACATGTAGGATTTTTATCTGGATATATATATATATATATATATATATATATATATATATATATATATATATATATATATATATATATATATATATATTTATATATATAAACACTCTGAATATTATGATATTGGTACTGCTAACGCCAACTATTACATTTTTTAGTAAATTTTACGCGGATAGATTTTCGAGAAAAAAAAACATTTAAAAACACAACAAAATTGCTAACAGCTTTCCTTATACCGTATTTTATGCGAACGAGGTCGCGTAGGCACAGCTAGTATTCGATAAAATAAGATATGTACTGAAAAACTTAATCACTTCTGATAAATTTTACTGAATTAAGTTGCAACTCCAGTCAGAGTTGTTGGAAATATTTGTAAGTATATCCTAAAACTTTGTTATTATCTAAAATGTATTGAGTTTTACATGGTTAACGTCTTTAAAAGTATTTCTAGTATCTGTTTAAGAATCAAATTATAAATATTATGATTTGAAGAACTCTGACAAAGTTGCACAACTAAAATATGGAGTTATGATTGTGTTACGAAATGTACGGGTGTCAACTTATATTTATGATTTCTGATCTTCACTCAAATATTCTAAAACTTTGTTATAAACTAAAATGTAATGAGTTTTACATGTCTAACGTCATTGAAAGTATTATAGTATCTGTTCAAGAATCAGATTACAAATATTTTGATTTGAAGGACTTTTACAAAGTTGCACAACTAAAATATGGAGTTACGATTGTGCTACGAAATGTACGCGTGTCAACTTATATTTATGATTTCTGATCTTCACTCAAATATCCTAAAACTTTATCATAAACTAAAATGTAATTAGTTTTACATGTTTAACGTCATTGAAAGTATTCTAGTTCAAGAATCAGATTACAAATATTTTGATTTGAAAGACTTATACAAAGTTGCACAACTAAAATATGGAGTTACGATTGTGCTACGAAATGTACGCGTGTCAATTTATATTTATGATTTCCGGTCTTCACTCAAATATCCTAAAACTTTATCATGAACTAAAATGTAATTAGTTTTACATGTTTAACGTCCTTGAAAGTATTCTAGTCCAAGAATCAGATTACAAATATTTTGATTTGAAAGACTTTGACAAAGTTGCACAACTAAAATATGGAGTTACGATTGTGTTACGAAATGTACGCGTGTCAATTTATATTTATGATTTCCGGTCTTCACTCAAATATCCTAAAACTTTATCATGAACTAAAATGTAATTAGTTTTACATGTTTAACGTCATTGAAAGTATTCTACTATCTCTTCAAGGATCGGATTACAAATATTTTGAATTGAAGGACTTTGACAAAGTTGCACAATTAAAATATGGGAGCTACAAATGTGTTATGAAATGTACGAGTGTCAACTTATATTTATGATTTCTGACCGTCATTCAAAAATTATCTCATTTTACATGCATTTTAATTCATTATTTTGGTCTGTACTGATGCTATATTCATCAATGCTACTATTTAACTAAGGCCTGCGCAACTTATTGATTAAGTTGTGTTTAAAATTTTGCCTAAAGCAACTTTCGAAGGCGTATTTTTGTTTTGCTTTATTGGGCCTTACGGTATTGAAGTTATAAACTAATATTGTTCTATAAATATGTCTTATATTAGAAATTCATGGTAACACATTGTACATGAAACCTAATAAAATACTACTCTAATACACTACTCTAATTGAAATTTTATTAGAGTAATGTTTGTTTTTCACGTAAACTAGATTTTCAATTAGATCAATTAGTTTAATAATGAAATACTACTGCAATTGAATATCTATTAGAGTAGTATTTATTTGTCACTTAAATTTGATTTTCAATTAGATCAATTAGTTTAATAATGAAATACTAGTGTAATTGAAAATATATTAGAGTAGTGTCTGTTTGTCATGAAAACTAGATTTTCAATTAGATAAATTGGATTAATAATGAAATACTACTGTAATTTAAAATCTATTAAAGCAGTATTTATTTGTCACTTAAATTTGATTTTCAATTAGATCAATTAGTTTAATAATGAAATACTACTGTAATTTAAAATATATTAGGGTAGTGTCTTTTTGTCACGTAAACTAGATTTTCAATTAGATCAATTAGTTTAATAATGAAATACTACTGTAATTTAAAATCGATTAAAGCAGTATTTATTTGTCACTTAAATTTGATTTTCAATTAGATCAATTAGTTTAATAATGAAATACTACTGTAATTGAAAATCTATTAGAGTAGTGTCTGTTTGTCACGTAAATTAGATTTTAAATTAGATAAATTAAATTAATAATATAACACTACTCTAATTGAATATCTAATTTACGTAAACAAAAAATAACAACGGATGTGCTTTTCGATAAGTATTGTCATGCCCAAATTGCATGATTTTGTCAAATATATAATTAAAATATAAAAAAAAGCGATTGAATTTTTTATATATATATCTATATTATATCAAATCTTTATTCAGACATAAATGTATTCTATATTACATCAGATTTTAATTCGCTTATCACGCGTTGGATTAAAAAGTATTATTTTTCGGGGGCGCAATTTTGCATACACATTTACAAAGTATATTTTATTGAAAAAAAATATTTAAGAGGGAAGTGAATAGCGGTAGTTGATGAGAAATGGCTTTTTGAACAATTTTCACCGTCCTTGTGCCTTTAAGGATCCTTGTGCTAGAGGGTGAGTCACAGCCCTTAAGGTTTCTTCCATTCTAAACCTTCATCGATTTTCATGATTATGTTTTCTTTTTTTTATATGACGACATATCTTTTTTTTACATGATAACA
Organism: Druceiella hillmani; assembly: GCA_039881145.1. Lineage (NCBI taxonomy): Eukaryota > Metazoa > Arthropoda > Insecta > Lepidoptera > Hepialidae > Druceiella > Druceiella hillmani. The sequence continues at coordinate 3,330,140 of JAYKKI010000040.1, read as the reverse complement.
TTTTTTTGCGATAAAATCTGATGTTGAAAGGCTAATATTTGCAATTGTGTGGGGTATTGTTTAAGAGAGCTAATAATGAGAGCCTCCAAATTATTTTTGTTATATTTCGGTAGTGTATCTTCAGAGATATATTGAAAAACGTACAAAAATATGTTTTGTTCTTATTTCTGAAACCTGCTCATCATTAAATTATGAAAAATGGGATTTTTTCATAATTTTATTAGAAATCTGTTATAGGGATACTAGAAAATCTTTATCCAATATCTAAGTGTAACATAATAATGAAATAATATCTAATGTAATAATTATCTCATTAGTTTTCCGAAACAAAGGTTGTAGGAAAGTGATAATTATTAAATTATATATTATATTTTTTTCAATAAACACCATGTTTTTAAGTCTGTGAAAGGTATAGTGGATAATATATTTAAGTTGTGAAATATTAATATTTTTAAATAGTTACATTAATTTAAATGTTAATAAGGGTCCATGCGTGTACGTAATAATTGCAGCGCGAGTTCTACTCGTGTTTCACAGGTTATCCTTAATATTTCTAGTCCTTAAAACTTAATAAAGTGAACATAAGTACAAAAATGAACTTAATAAGGTGAGCCTAAGTTTAATTTTAAATTCCTGCCTACTCCGTTTAATTCTCTAACAGATATAGTTTTACGAATTTCATCCTGAATCGATATCCTTTTTTTTGGTATCGACTTTTGAAAATTTAGTGTTGAATATATTTGACGTTAATTTTGTGGAAATTCATTATTCTCAATTAAATTAAACTACTTGATGTAGTATTATTACTATTTTCTTTAAGTTCTTTACCACGACCTAGGTTTCGTTGTATTACAACATCTTCAGGTGGACTATTAGCAAAGTAAAATAAAATTACTTGATCTTGCTAATATCCCACCTAAAGATGTTGTAATACAAGGAAACCTAGGTCGTGGTAAAGAACTTAAAGAAAGTAGAAATAATACTACATCACGTAGTTTTATTTAATTGAGAAATTTAGTTTTGTTAATATACGCTTTGATTCGATATTTGTTAATATACATAAGGTATATATAATATATATATATATATATATATATATATATATATATATATATATATATATATATATATATATATATATATATTTATATATATATATATATATATATATATATATATATATATATATATATATATATATATATATACATATATATATATATATACACACACACACATGATTAAACTTGTTAATCCGTTAAGAAATTGAAAAATGTTTCTTTATTTTATATATTTATTTGTTTATTGGGTTTAACGTAGTTTAGAAAGCGAAGTACACTATTAATGGTTCAATTATTGCTATAAGAGCAACATTTGCGATACATTAGTGTGTAGTGCTAGATTATAATGATTGAGACAGGCTGCTGTTGGTTAAATAAAACAATATCATGAATGGGGTTTACGCATAGGAAAATATTATTTCTCTATATAACTCCTTGGCAGGACGGGCATTCTGGGGAATCCTCCTGCTTGAAGTGATCAATATATGCCCGATAACAGCCATGTCCTGAGAGCATCTACGTTAGATAATAATTGACCTCACCATGTTTTCGGTTTAACCAGACTCCCACCTCTGGGATGAGACGTTTGGTCCACCGACCCGCTGTACCAGACTCCCACCGCATCTGCCATCGGTGGATGCTGTGTTGCCGTTCTTCTGCGCTTAGTTCATCCGAACTCAATGTTGTCGATCCTCTTCGTCGATAAAGGGTCTGTCTCTCTTCCGCTAGTACTCCTATAGGCAGCATTCCAGCAATAACGTACACTGCGTCTTCTAATACCGTGAGGAATGCACTGGCGACTCTCAAGGCACTCTGACGATATACTGAGGTGAGTTTTCTCCGTGTTTTTCTGGTACCACGAAAATCAGCCCATACGGATATCCCGTAAGTTAATACTGACGTAACCTCTGACGACAGCAATATCCTCCTACGTTGTTTCGGGTCTCCCACATTGGGCATCAGCCTTGGCAGTGACGCCCTCACTATCGACGCCTTAGCAGTAACGTGCTCCACCTGTTGTTTGAAGCTGAGTCGCGCATCAATCATAACTCCCAGATACCGTATATACGGCTGCGATATGATCTCATTCTCTCCAGTGTTCAGCGTAATGACTTCCACCTGCTTCCTGCTGGTAACGAGCACTGCTTCAGTCTTGTGTTTTGCCAATTGCAGCTTGATTGAACTCATCCACTTACTGATTTTTTCCATAGTGATATCGAAAGCGAGTTTTATCTCCTCGATATGCTTTGCCACAATCACCACAGCTACATCGTCTGCATACGCCACGAGCTTAACATTCCCTGGTAGTGCTACTTTTAGGAACCCATCGTATATGATATTCCACAGGAGAGGTCCCAGGACTGAGCTCTGCGGTACCCCTCCAGCGATATTATATTCCTTGGGGCCCGTCTTCATGTCGTACTTAAGCACCCTATCATTGAAGTAGCTAGCTACCATTTTTTGTAGGTACGCTGGTACGTTCATCTCATTAAGAGATCGCATAATGCGGTCCCAGTTAGCGGAGTTGAAGGCGTTTTTGCTATCCAGGGTGGCTACCAGGCAGTACTTCTTCGTGCCTCCTTTCCACCTAGTCCCTGCAATCGCATCCTTAGCCATGTTGACAATAAGGTTAATGGCGTCCAGAGTTAAGCGTCCTTTTCGAAAAGCTCGTCGTCCACTCTGTATGCTGGATCCAGCTGTATCCAGCATACAGAGTGGACGATAGGATGATGGTTCGTCCGGTGGCTTCTTCCCAAAGGGAAGAAGTTCTCTGTCTTCAGTCTCTGTTACTTACATTTGCGGGGAAAGTGCCCTCTCTCAAACACGTGTTGTATACGTCTAGGAAGAATTCCGGCGCTGCCTTGATGCCTGCCTTCAAGGCAATGTTTGGGATTCCATCTAGCCCCGGCGCTTTATTGTTACCCACTCGATCGCACGCTTCCATTAGTTGGTCCACTGTGATTGGCGGAATTTCATCCATCTCGTACTGTTCTGTGACACAATTGAGCTCCCGTTGTCGAGGGAACAGCCTAGTAACGACCTTCTCTAAGAGCCTAGGGCACGTAGGTGTTAGCATCGGTTGGCTTTTTAGATGGGTCATGACAACCTTGTATGGCCTGCCCCATAGATCTTCTTCCACTTCATGAATAAGATCGGTCCAGCATTGTCTTTTTACTGTCACGGATTGCTGCGTTGAGACTTTGACGCGCCTTCTTGCATTCTGCCTTCAGTTCCACGGCGTTCGACTTCCTCCATCCACGCTGTGATGCTCTTCTTGCCCTGAAGCAATCTTTCCGGAGAGCACTGATATTTTCATTCCACCAGTGCACTGATGAACGCTGGTTTATTCCTCCTTGTAGCCGAATGCATTTTAATCAAACACAACTTACTCAACCTTACTTAATCTAACTCAAAAATAAAATTCAATCCCAACCAAATCAATCCAACCTAATCTCAAATAATCCAAGCAAATATAATCCAAGATAATCTAGACCAGCCCATTAAAACTTAACTTTATTCAACCTAACCAAACCACAACTAGTTTAATTTAACTCACTGTAACTCAGGGTAACACAATATAAGCCAAAGTAATATAAAATAACATAACGCTACGCATATTTTATTTATAAAAACAATTTGCTGACGATAGTTGTGGATGGGATGTAACCCTCAGCTATCTCCTACGGTTTCCTCATAAACTTTATAGTTTATCTACTATATGAATTCAGACTGCTTGTTCCTAAATCTAATCCAGAATGACTTATATCTTAGCTTAAATAATGTTTGCATTTTAAAAATAACCTTGATCAAGATAAATTATTTTCTCTCTTAGTTTGAACATTAAGCTGAATCGCTTTAATAGTTTCAATAGCTTCTATTCACTCTATATTTTAAATATTAAATAGAAAGTCCTTCAAATTTCGCACTGCATCTAAAGCATTCCTCTCCTCATTAAAATTTAATTCAATGGGACCAATAGATACATAATAGACGGACAGATAAAATGCCCATTGGAAAATATTTGAAAGGCTTAAAAGTCGGCCTAAATTTTAATTTGATTCCAAAGATTATTTCAGCAAAATTACTATTCGAATCGGTTTTGCAATTTTTTCTTATTACTCGAACAACCGGCGAAACGGAAATTCGAGAATTTTAGAAAATGTGGTTTGGGTTTAAGAAACTTAAATAGCACATTCTAATAACATCACACACACCTCGGTTACAAATATAGCAGCATAGATACAAATATGTTTCATAATTGTTATCGCCTATATGAAAAGTATTGAATTACAAAAAAAAATGGAAATCCGTTGGTGCAAGTTACTAAGATCACGTAAAGTTTCCAGTTATAAATCATACAATTTTAGGGCAGTTTGCTACGTAAAAAATTTTGTTGTTTAATTAATATTAATTAAACAACAAAATTTAAATAATAATAGAATGACTTGTAATAATTTCAAGAGAAATAGACAATTACCGAATCCTGCTTCCCTCCCTTAGCCGTGGAAAATTATAATTATTACCTGCCCTTAGTTTTGAGCTGTAGCTAGTGTAACCTACAATAATAATTTTTCATATCAATAAAATTGTAATCACCTTTCACAGTAAAAGTCACTGTCTATATATTTTGCGCTGTTAATTTAAAGTAAGTTTGAGTTATTAATTCAAATTATAAGATAATTTTAGTTTAATTTATTTCCAAAAATTTTAGACGAGGTCCAATGAAAGTTCGTAAGTATGGATATCAAAAGAGTGCGGTACCCAAGGGTACATAAATCATTAAACAAAATTGTAGAATACGACTTTAAATATATTAATTAGCATAATTTTAATTCTGAAGAAAATTAAATTTTAGTAAGTCTTATTTCTAAAGTGTTATTTGATATTGCAAATAGTATTTGTTTGTGTGGATTGAACGCCTTTAGCGATGCCTTTTTCAATTAAGATATTAAAATGTGAATGAAATTAAAACTTTGTGCTCAGAGTTAGTAAAATGGATTTACTATAGGTTACCTAGAGTCCTCGGAAAGCAAAATATTTTAAGAGCTTTCCATCATGTCACTGTATGGGTATATCAAACCTTCTTTTTCCAAAACTGTCAAAACGTGATACCTAGATATAGTGATGGAAAATGCGTTCCATGCTTTTGCATTAATTTCTGTCATTATAGTAAATTAAGAGTATCGCATAGTTCTTTATAAAACTATGACGTCTTTATTTACATTATGCATTGATAACCTGTAGTGTATTGGTAAATGTACAATATATGTATAATTTAGAAATTACGAAATACGTCAATAGTAGATTACCTGTAATTGAAATCTGGTATGAAGATATTTGTTTTTGTAGTGGTTTTATGTCAGAATGTTAAAAAAGGAATCCTTCCTGTAAGATGCCCATCGATTTTTCCGTTTGTTCTTTTTATGGCTACTTTTCCTAGAAATTACATAATACTAGAAATATTAATAACTATACTAGGAAATTTGCTTCATTATATAAGTAAGTGAGAATACTAGAAAATTTGCTTTGTTGTATAAGTTGAAAATTTCTTTTGAGGAAAATATTATTGACTATAATATGCACAATATAATTCTCAGAAATATTGTCAAAATATGTGTCATAAATTTTTATTTTCTATAACAAATTCGAGTGGTGTACCATAAGGAAGCTAACTCTCAGCATATTTTAAAACTATTTTCATTTCCATTTTAGTTTGCGTAGATTTTGTAGATTAGCAACATGTATACAAAATATGCCTGCCATTTCCGAAGTAAGAGATATTAAAAAATTAAATTACTTACGAAAATCGATAATCGTAAGAAGATTAGAAAAAATAAAACCCAGCCCCCGAAACTAATATTTCCGAGAAAAAAATAAACTTCATAAAAAATATAAAATTTTGACAATTGTTTAGTAAAATTATGCTATGATCAGGATCATACTTAATCATCAGGTCTTACTTTTATTAAAATCCAGAGCCATCGGCGCGCAATGTATACTATTTTAACCAAGTATTTTTGTGTCAATTTAATAATATCATAAAATATTTTCAACTTGATCTTTAAGTAGGAAAAAAATCTAATCGTATGTAAATGTATCCCTTTGGACTATTTGTATATGCTAATTAGTATTAAACTTGAAACTGAACCCATGTGGTTTTTACATATCATTAGTCAAACAAAAATAAAGAGAGATAACACAAAATTCAATCATCAGTACACTAAACAAATGTTACGTGTATTCTGCAGGCGATATCGAATAAAATTGAGTTTCATTTATAGAATACAAAAAAGCCAGATGGTAGGGGCTAGATAAAAAGAAGATTTTCTTACAATTTTTGGTTATGTGTACTGTTTATGATGTGAATGAAAAATGGTAGTGGGAACACTTAAGTTATCCATAAACCGGAAGTTAAATTGGCCGATTTGCTGAAAAAAACTCGTGCAGGGGAATTTAATATTTCTGCGAGATAAGATAGCGCTATCTAAATGAATTCAGTGGAAATTTATACCAGACAAATAAAAATAAATAAAAAGAAAAAAATATTTTATCGTTACTTTATTACCTGACTATGGCACAAGAAGTATTATGAATTTCACTGGCTGTGTATGTATGTATGTGTATGTATGTAGCGGGTCAGATTGTTCCCTCGTACAGATTAAACTACCAAAGTGATTTCAACAAATGAATCGTCCTTAGATTCGTCTTGATCCAGAGAGTATCCTAGGGTATGTAACGTTATGAACTTTACAGGATATGTATGTATGTATGTGAGTAAGTTTATTCCCTCGTACAGATTAAACTACTAAAGTGATTTCAACAAATGAGTCATCCTTAGATTCGTCTTGATCCAGAGAGTATCCTAGGGTATGTAACGTTATGAACTTTACAGGATATGTATGTATGTATGTGAGTAAGTTTATTCCCTCGTACAGATTAAACTACTAAAGTGATTTCAACAAATTAGTCATCCTTAGATTCGCCTTGATCCAGAGAGTATCCTAGGGTATGTAACGTTATGAACTTTACAGGATATGTATGTATGTATGTGAGTAAGTTTATTCCCTCGTACAGATTAAACTACTAAAGTGATTTCAACAAATGAGTCATCCTTAGATTCGTCTTGATCCAGAGAGTATCCTAGGGTATGTAACGTTATGAACTTTACAGGATATGTATGTATGTATGTGAGTAAGTTTATTCCCTTGTACAGATTAAACTACTAAAGTGATTTCAACAAATGAGTCGTCCTTAGATTCGTCTTGATCCAGAGAGTGTGTCTTAGGGTAGACAAAATTAAGAATTTCATAGGCTGTATATGTATGTATGTATGTGAACAACTTTGTTCTTTTGTACAAAACAAAACTGCTAAAGTTTTTTCTACAGATGAGGTATTCTTAGATTCGTCTTGATCCAGAGAGTGTCTTAGGGTATATCAAATTAAGAATTTCATAGGCTGTATATGTATGTAGGTATGTGAACAACTTTGTTCTCTTGTACCAAACAAAACTGCTAAAGGGATTTTGACAGATGAGGTATTCTTAGATTCGTCATGATCGAAAGAGTGTCCTAGGATATATAAGGTTATGAATTTTAGAGGCAATCATCTATTTATTTTGTACTTTTCGTGTCTTAGTTTTTCCACGTGTTTTTATAAGTGATGGACAAAAACTTTCTAGACAAAATTTGTAGTATTTTAAAAGTAATTTTTAATGAAGGATATTTACATAATTAAAATTTGTGTAATTTTGTTATAATATGAATTTTAGCAAAGTTTTTTAACTTGTTTGTTTCTACTTTTGAAATTATTTAGGAACTTGTTTAGATTTTAGCCCGAGTTTCATCTTTACCGTCTAAGAAATACGGCATTCTATAATATTTCATTTAATCGGTCTTACACTGAAAGAATAACAATGCTGTGACATATGGACGGATAAATTGGGAGACGGACACGGACAATGAGGGATACGTTTTTCCTTATATTTCGTTTTTGTATTCGTAAATACGGGCGAGGTGTAGCTATACATATATTAGTATTTTATGCAATATTTTAATTAATATTAAGATTTAAGAAAAACTTGTAACAACAATTTCAAGAGACGCAGACAATTACTCAAACCTACTTCCTTCCTTTAGCCTTGAGCATCAAGTCACATCTATAGAATTGTAATTACTTTTCGCAGTAAAAGTGGTTGTCTGTATATTTCGCGCTATTAAATTAAAGTAAGTTTGAATTATTGAATATATTTGGCGTTAATTTTGTAGAAATTCATTATTCACAATTAAATGAAACTACGTGATGTAGTGTTATTTCTACTTTCTTTAAGTTCCTTACCACAACCTAGGTTTCGTTGTATTACAATATCTTCCCACCTGAAGATTATTTCTACTTTCTTTAAGTAAGTTCTTTAACTTAAAGAAAGTAGAAATAATACCACATCACGTAGTTTCATTTAATTGTAAGTTTGAGTTATTAATTCAAATTAATAAGATAACTTTCATTGAAATTATTTGCCAAAATTTAGACGTGGTACAATGAAAGTTTTTAACTGAAAGTTAAAAGACTTCGGTACCCATGGGTTCATAAACCATTAAAAATCGAATAAAATTATAGAATATTACTATAAAGATATTAATTGGAATATTAGTGTTTTATGCAATTTTAATATAGCGATATCACAATAATTTTCTAGTGAAATCTATTTACTTCAAGCGATTTCAATTTGGGTCTTTATACTTTTATAACGATTCCAGTTTGTAGTCAACAATGTACAGTATGTAATAATTAGACAAATTATAAGTTAGATGTATAAAGCCATAAAATCACAGTCAGATGATGAACAAAAGGCAAACACAACAAAGTGTGTGTGTGTGTATGAGTGACAAAAACGAAATAAAGAATTCAAAAACAAATTCTATAATTTATTTTCATTATTATCATCCAGTAGAATAACATTTTAAAAGTAATAAAAATCGTTACCCTTATAAAATATAAAAAGCTCGAAAAAAGCCTATTTTTGAAAAAAAATACGTTATAAGATTATATTTACCAGGTACAGTGAATTCATTGCCAAAATTTGTAATGGGGAACATTTATCACGCGAGTTTGACTTTAAATTCATAGACTTTCGATTAAATTTGATTTTAAAACGAATATTTGTGCAAATAAATTTGTTGAGGATATATTTAAAAGTAAAAAAACTTTTATTTCGTGCATCCTACCGGGTTGTCTTATGCCGACATTTGCTCCTAATAAACATTTGTTTTTAACATTGACACACCAAAATCCGTAATAAAACTTAAAATATTCTAGGATGTAAGAGCTAGAATGGAAAAATAAATAAGAACAATATAAAGATTTAATTTTTTAGCAATATTTCCAAACGCAGACAGTTTGTAGATAATCTGAAAGGACTATAAAAACACAGAATCTATAATTCGACATCTGATTCACATGGCAAATGAGAGGCATTTCAGCTTATCATCAAATCTTTGTTTATATGGAAAGTTCTACTCAACAGTCAGCTGCCTAAAATTTATCTAATCAAAATCCTTATCTGTTTCAATGTGACTAACCTCGAGATCACTTGGGCGGTCAGTGAGATATTGCTTTTGTTTTTCTGGAGGCGTTTCATTTGTTACTGATTTATCGTGGTATGATAATATAACTTATTCAGATATATTCAGATAAGTTCATATATTTAACAGCAACTAATAGCAATAAATCTTTATGCAATTATATGCCTCATCGCTATGTAGTTATATACCGATCCAGCAGCTCTTTATCTCGGGAGTTTCCATTTTCATGGGACATCGTACATAGGGTCATCAAATATGTGTCTTACGTAATAGCGACAGTAATAGTGCAGACTTATGATTTTAATATAAGTTTTTTCATGACCACCTTCCACGATCACATCTTCACGTCTTTAAACTCCATGCTGTAGCTGGCATAGGTCTTCAGTAAACAAACTTGTTTTCACATATTTGCAAATTTTCGTAATCGATTTTTATATAATACTTTTTGTATGATTGTTGGTTGTGCAATTTTGTAGACTTATGACTTAGAGTTTTCTGAGCATTTTCCCAATATTTGATATAATCGATTGAATACGCATAATATATCGTCGCATAATAATGTACCATAGAAATATAAAAAAATATTTAAAATGGAAAATGGTAATAGTATATTAGTAGAAGTTTAATAGTTTTAAGTACTGTGTTGGCTAATAAGTAATGAGCGGTCGTTAATATGAGTTTTTTTATAATATTTAATTAATAGTCCATATAATAATAACTATCATTTTGTACTACATGTCTCCAATGCATTAGTAGGGAGCTGATAGCATCTGTGTAAAATTTAGGTGGTTTAGAATGAAACAAATTGACCTGTAAACTGTCGTAGGTGGTTTCCATCAACAACGTGCAAGGAGTTACTGAGCGCTCTAAAAATAATAATCAGTGGGTGCAAGATTGGGAGAATATGGCGGATGGGGGATCTGTGTCCATCCAAAATCCAAAACTTCCGCGGGTCTGTTTGGCTATGTGTTACCTTGTTACGGCTACGCCTGGTCCGGGCTAAGTTCATGTGGTACCCACGCACAATATTTGAAGCTTTTTCGCAAGCGGATGATTCTCTGTAGTTCCGTGGCGGTGCCCGAGTTCAGTTGCTAGCAGCATGTCGTTAATCGGCTATCTTCAATTAACAATTTTAACCTATCGCTATCCAATTGCACCGGTCGATCCAGAGCGTGGTTAATTTTCGAAAAACAACGCTCTTTAATTTTTAGCCAACCAAACATATAAATAGAAACAGTAATAGTAGCTACAGTAATACATACGAGAAAGCACATAATAAGTTATTATTCGATCGTAGATTTGAATTTTGTTTGACCCAGAAATGTTTTAAATGTGATACATCTTTCATATCATAGAAAAAAAATATATCCAGATCAAACTGCAGCTGCTAACCTAGTGGAGCATTTGATATTCGATATGAATTCGTACGTGTCCTAATGAACTGGCCGATGCAACTAAGAAAATTTTCACAATTAAATGAAACTACGTGATGTAGTATTATTTCTACTTTCTTTAATTTCTTTGCCACGACCTAGGTTTCGTTGTATTACAACATCTTCAGGTGGGCTATTAGCAAAGATTCTTTGCTAATATCCCACCTGAAGATGTAATACAACGAAATCCAGGTCGTGGTAAAGAAATTAAAGAAAGTAGAAATAATACTACATCACGTAGTTTCATTTAATTGTGAATAATGAATTTATACAAAATTAACGCCAAATATATTCATTATCACTAATAAATCTCCTATCTTTGTCACAGTTTTAGAGTCTTCACTTAGGTAAGCAATCCTTAAGTAATCTAAAATTTAAATATTTTTTTAACGAAATAGCCTATATTGAATATATTTTCCGTTAATTTTGTAGAAATTTATTATCATTTAATTTTTATTCACAACTAAATGAAACTAGTGATGTAGAATTATTTCTACTTTATTTAAATTTTTAACCACGACCTAGGTTTCGTTACGTAACAGCATCTGCAGGTGGGCAATTAGAAAAGATTGGACTCTTAATTACTTACCCACCTGAAGATTTTGACATACAAGAAAAAAAAATTTTGAATATTTGTTTTGAAGTGAAAAACCTAAAAAAATATAGATACTAGGCATTTGACGCATATAAAATTATTTCAATTAACGAGCATCATTAATTTTAAAAGATGTATACCGTTATGTCTATATATTATGTATATTTTGACAAATCGATTAATACGTAATCAATTAAAACCCAAAAGCTATATTAACTAAGACATAAAAAATTATCTTTAGATATAAAGATTTTGGTAAAAAGCAAAAGAATGTCTCAAAACTCGGTATAACTTAATTTTTTTTTATAAGTTTAAATAAGAATAAAGTGATTGATAAAAAAAAATTAACTTTAATGTAAATAAAAAGCATAGAGTGCTTGACAGCAGCACTCTATGCTTGACATCAGTTGCAGTAAATGTAAGCTGGGAGCATATTGCTACGAAAGCGTATTTTCTAAATTTTTAATTAAAAATTATAGTATTATCATCGGTTTTTGAATACGTGTACAAAATTTTATATAATTCGGGTGCCTGGAGCTGGGTGGAAATTTAATTGCAAGATTCCGTTAAGTTCATTCATACATACCGATATACAAGTGAAGCAAATGTAAAACGTGTTAAAATTATAACTTTCTATCAATAATCACAAAAGAAACTATAACGAAAATTGCGCCGCCATAATATGGTGGTGCATTTTTCCATTATTTAATTTCTTTTTGATTTTACATTTGCTCGGTGAATGAAAGGGAAAGGAAGTGATTTTTTAGGTATGTTTTATTAGAAAAAGAAATAAATTTATCAGGTACGGGTAAAATTTGCAATAAGGGGTACATGCGTCGGCAAAAATAAACATTTAAGGGTGCATAGTATTACTAGAGGAAATGTAGCATATTTGGAATATCAGTTTATTTGTTGGAATAACTAGAAAAGGAAAAGGGTTAGTCCAGTAAAATATGCATTAAAATATTAAACTTTAATAATACAAACGATCAAACAAAACGAGCACTAGGAATCTTCTGAAAATTTCTACCAAACTAAAAAATCTTCCATAAGTGTGATTTTATTTAGGGTGCCATTAGTGTGATTTTATTTAGGGTTTATAAGTGTGATTTAATTCCAAAAGTGTGATTATTTAGGAGTTGTCAAAGAAGAAAAGGCAAATATAATGAGGAATTTTATTCCAAATTATATTTGCCTTTTCTTCTTTGACAATTACTTACACATTTTTTTAGAAACTAATCAATCTTACAATTAAATGAAACTACGTGATGTAGTATTATTTCTACTTTCTTTAACTTCTTTACCACAACCTAGGTTTCGTTGTATTACAACATCTTCAGGTGAGCTATTAGCAAAGATGCTAATAGCCCACCTGAAGATGTTGTATGGATCTTTGCTAATAGCTTATCTGTAGATGTTGTAATACAACGAAACCTAGGTCGTAGTAAAGAAATTAAAGAAAGGAGAAATAGTACTACATCACGTAGTTTCATTTAATTGTGAATAATGAATTTCTACAAAATTAACGCCAAATATATTCATTATCACTAATAAATCTCTTATCTTTGTCACAGTTTTAGAGTCTTTACTTAGGTAAGCAATCCTTAAGTAATCTAAAATTTAAATATTTGTTTAACGAAATAGCCTATATTGAATATATTTTCCGTTAATTTTGTAGAAATTTATTATCATTTAATTTTTATTCACAACTAAATGAAACTAGTGATGTAGAATTATTTCTCCTTTATTTAAATTTTTAACCACGACCTAGGTTTCGTTACGTAACAGCATCTTCAGGTGGGTAATTAGAAAAAATTGGACTCTTAATTACTTACCCACCTGAAGATTTTGACATACAACAAAACCTGGTTAAGAATTTAAATAAAGTAGAAATAATACTACATCACATAGTTCCATTCAGTTGAGAATACAAATTAAAGTGGCTTACGAAAATTATTATTTAGTAATAAGTCATAATAATCACAGATCAGTATTTAGTTTGAACTTATATTTTACTATTCTTAGTTACCATTCTTTCAGTAATCACAGATATAAATACTGGATTCATAACCACCGCAAGCACCGTCAACTCACAATTCACACATAAAGCACTGTACCTATTCCATACTGCAAATTAGGTTCACTTTCGGTATTCGAAATTAAAAATATGATATAATAACATAAAACTCCATGTCAAATTTTTGATTCTAGAAATATTCACAAAGTCAGAGCAATATTATTAACTAATAAGAACGTTTAATAGTTTAAAGAATTACAATAAATTTTGCGTATCATGTAGTAAATGATTATCAAGGTCTACATTTTTATCGAAAAAGTTTTCAAAGTAGACGTTTTGTTCCCGTAAGGTCGTCAGCAAAAATTTTTAGATGGCAACCTGTTCCATTAGTACTCATTGACTTCGTAGGTCAAGTAACGTTATGTTTACGAAAAAAAAACACAGCTGGCGTTTATAACAATTTAGATATCCGAGTATTTCAAATTATTTGCAGTATTTCAATATTTTTGATGCAGTTCATCTGTAAACCAGCAGTCATTGTGGTGGGTTATCTTGGCTCGGGACAATTTGAATTTCGATTATTTAAATAATATTTTTTGTTGAAATTCTCAGTAGCTGTTCTCCTGACTGCAAAACTAAGATGCTCTTCTCCTGACTGCAAAACTAAGATGCTCTTTTCCTGATTGCAAAACATTCCGTAAAATATTTCACAAAAGTATGAAATTTATTTGATATCAAAAATTATTATTTTTTGCTGTGATTGTGTATGATGACGATGTGTTTGAATAGTCATAACATAAGATGATTTAGGATAGATTGATTTTTCGTGTAATTTTAAAAAATAATTCGTATAAATACATTATTTATGTTAAAAAAATAACTTTTCTTATTTCGATAAATATTGTAAAGCCAAATTTCTCGTTTTTGGATTTTTTTAGTCTATAAGTTAACGTGATATCATAATGGAAAAATTCCTTTTCTGCGTTGAACATTATTTTATTTTTAGAACACATTGCGAGTATTTTGAGTCCCAAATATATCTTGCTTAAAAGTTAGGAAATGAATGAATTATTTTAGTCTGTGAGTATTTTCTATCTTAATGATTAAACTATTTACAAATATTAGTAATATTTTTCATCATGTAAATGTATTGCCTGGTTTATCTTTCGCAGTGGTATACATATTGTCAATATCTCAATAATTCCCACATTACCAATAATGTGTCCCTCCTTTTATCTCGAAAACTTGATTTTAGCAGCTTTAGAGGTAAAGGAAGGTGACTTTATTTTGTGGATTTAATCAACAAATTCTTGTGGAACTGTTTAACATAAAATTTCGAAATAAATAAGTCTGGAATTTTTAGAACGTGCTCTTTCAATTCATATCCCATATGATAACTGACACGAGAAAAAAACTAATGGTAATGCTTAGCGCCTTAAAAATATCAATACGACAATTTTTAGTGTTATCTATCGAAATATATGTGGCTTAATATTCTTTATAGTTATGTAAAATTTCACGTTTCTATGTTAAACCGTTTTTGAGAAAAACGTGCGTGGTGAGGAGGATGGACACGTTATTAATTTTAAAAGGGTCCCATTTTTTCATTTCAGGGACGGAATCTTAAAAAACCTCTCTAACACGATTGGAACTGCCAGTACGAGGGTTCCGTACACATTTAAGCATTTATGAACATTTAAAGGTACATAACAATCCTATTAAACTATTTACAATATTTAATTTTTTAGAACGGATATAAATTGCTTACTAAGTTTTTCACAATTTAAACGCAAATTAAAGACTTTTCAATTTTTTCCTTTACCTTTGTCAAATTTCATGATTTTAGGTAAACGGAAAATTTTGATTTATTTGCGAGTATCAAAATATGCTGCATAAATAGCTGTATCTTTTGATCACGATTACTTAAAAGCTTTATTTTTTAAAGCTCTAAGGTATCGTGGACTTAAATATTTGATATTAATTTTAGCCTGATACCTCAATGTGTTCCTGAGAAAAAGGGTCTTGACAGATAGATAGACAGACGAAGAACGAAGTAATCCTATAAGGGTTCCATTTTTCTTTTGCAGGTACGGAAACTTAGATAACGTAAAATTTATTAGAAATAGTTTCATTCGATGCAAAATGTGCTTAGAGTCGTTTCTTAAGAGCCATCTACAAATAAGTAAAAATATATCTAATCTTAAGTCAGTTTATACTGGTATTATCTTATAGCTGTCTTTATGCTGTCATTGTTTCATAAAATGATTCATTATGTTTTTATATTAGCAGACTTTGGTTTCCTAAACTCTATGCTCAATTATCATTTAGAGTGAACCATGTACAGTTACTAAATTGTATTTTTTACTAAATGAACAATTTGGGTTTCGGTACTAAAATAACCCTATTACTGTGACTACACTGCCAGACACTTCCAGCATTTAATATGTAAAAAGTTATATTTAAAATTGGAACATGGAACAAACATTTTTCCCCTGGAACCAAAAATTGCCTTTAAAGTAATGCATAATTTTATTTTAAAAGGTACTACTATACATATAATGTGTATGTGCGTGTGTGAGTGTGCGTATGCGCGTGTGCGTGTGTGCGTTTATGCGTGCGTGCGTGCGTACATGGGCATGGGTGCCAGTCAGCAGGCGCGAGTGTGTGTGTCTGTGAGCGGGGATGCGTGCGAGCGCGTGAGAGCGAGCAGTGGCGCTCATACGTGCGTATATTTTGCAACCGTTATTTTCGAAAAGAACTAATATTGATTTTCAAAACTTTTTTCACCAATACATTTTTACTGGTTAAAAATCGTTTGTGTGACAGTTAACATCAAAGTTGATTTATTAAGTTGCTAAAAAGCATGGTGTAAACAATATCACTATTTAATGTATTTTCCAATGATATTCAATTGTGCTCTTTTAAAAAAAAAATGTTTCACTTGTTACTGGCAAAAAAAATTACCTAGGATAAAAGTATTTGTGGGTATTGTTCTAATTATAATAGGTCAATTCTTCAATACTTCATCACTGATAGATGAGTTCTTAAGGACTCAACTACAGCCAGGCTCTACGACTGAATATTGGGAAGGATATAAACGAAAGGGTTATTGGCTGCGTAGGGTTAGCGCCACTACCTTCTTTATGAAAAGGCTTTAGAACTGGTAGAAATTAAGGCCGAGTAATTTTTTAAGATGTTTTTTGTTTATTATTATAGATACGAGAAGTAAAATGTATATGGAAAAATTTTATGTTTCATTGTTCGGGTCTAGCATAAAGCTAGCTGCATTTGTAAAGACAACCTATTCCTTAAACTGTCTAAGACCCACAGATAGTAATATAAGACTTAAATCTTTTCACAGCAATTAGTGGCACTTTTCTGTTAGTTGTCATGTTTGCGCGTTTGTTTAAATTTGGTTGGCACTTTCCGATCTATAACGAGACGTTTCGAAATATTATGTCTGACTTTTCCCAAATTGCACAAATATAATAAATTATTTCTTTTAATTCTCTCTCTGTAACTATAATATATAACATCGTGATGTTTTTTGAGATTGGCATTCACAATGTGGGAAGCTGCATTTAGGAGCAGGAAGATATTCCGTTAATTTTATAATTATTAGATTAAAATTATTTATATCACTTTTCGTGATTAAAGACTATACAATAATTGTTTGAAGTTTTTTTTTTCAATATCCCCAATTATACTTCAGCCATGATGGGCAGTGAAATAATAGTAATCAAGTAAATATTACAAGCAAAAGATTTTGCGCGTATTAATACTAACAGTAGCGTGATCGGATCTTATGTACACAAACTACCGCCACTTAATACCGAATATTGAATTGACTTTGATCTTAAAAAAGTGGCACCCAATGTATTAACGTAAGCTGACGTGGGCGGGAGGTGTTGAAGTGACGTGGGCGGGAGGTGTTGAAGTGACGTGGGCGGGAGGTGTTGAAGTGACGTGGGCGGGAGGTGTTGACGTATAAAAAATACTCTCATTTTCTCATCCAGTAGTATAATCCTCAAGATCCCAAAAAAAAACATAATTTTTTTTAGTAAATAAATGACAGGTAATTTATGATGCTTGAGTTTTTTAATTCGTTGTGCATTCGAAATCCAAGTTGAAGACGTATTTAATCAAAAACTATAACTATTCCTTTGAGTGAATCAGCAACATGTTATAGTTTTAAATAGGCAGGGATTCAACTGTCATTTGACATATTTGACTCGTCGAGTCGTAACTTGTCGGTTGATATTGATCGATAGCGAAATGAACCTTGATATCGACAACTGTCAACAATCGTTTGTATAGAAGTGATTTCTTTATCTTAATAAAGCAATATTCTTTATTCGGATTTGATATCGGGCTTGATATTTTCAACTATTTATTGTTAGCGTATCGCATTTTGTTCGAAAAATAAATTCAGTATCTGGTTTTGTCCGGGTTGTATTTTGACTACTATCACTATGGAGTAGTGGTTTAAGACTAGCGTTAGTGGGTCTTAGGTTAAGTAAACACTTTTAATTTAAATTTATGAAGTATATGGTAATGGAATATTTTGTATTATTTGAACTTTTTTATGTAATAATCCCAGAGAGTAACACTGAAGGGATATAGTTGTTTATCCTCAATACTACTCAAATGAATTACAATGATCGTAAATATGAACAACGACAGTAGTAACTCTGAGCCAGAACTGCGGTGTAGGTAGAATTGGGAGAAGTGGCAAGATTGTTCCAAGAATGATTGTGGCAAGACCACGAAGCATCTATAGAAACCGGTTGAGGATTGAAATAGTTTCAACATTTCACTCTATCACTGGAAATTGCACAATTGTTCACCACTATTTTCCGGGGAAAGGTGGTAATAAAGCCAGGGATAATTGCCATTAAATGCTGTTAATCTATTTAGATATTATGAATTAATTTGTGAATAGCATGAACTACAGTTATTATTTTGTGGAGTATGCGACACATTTGATTTAAACTTCATATATCTGACTGATATTAAAAATATTGGTCATTCTATGATAATGAATAAGCAAAATGGTTCTATTGTCATGGGGCAGTATTTATTTCGTCCTCACTGCTTCTGTCCCTTCTTTACAAAAAGAATATTGCGAAGATATAGGTAAATATAATAGTTAGACAAAAAGAGTAATAAAATAAAAACAAAGCAATCTTCCAAAAATTAGATTTTTGTAGACTTCTTATACACAAGCTTGTGATTAGGGGGCGGTCAAACGGGTTGAATTCATGACAGCATTTCGCCTGGAAAAAGGCGGTAAATATAAACGTATACAGCCATTATACAGCGACCTCTTGCGATAGCTACATGTCATAGTAGATGCAACTCAGGCCATTAACTACAAACTAAATGCTCCTCGTTTAGCTCTGTTAAATATTGTCCAGAAAATACATTATTATGCTTTAAATGTTTCCACATATTTCGGATTCTAGGCGTCGCGTGTTATTTAAGTACGGTGTTGTAACCATTGTATTATTATATATTTCTTTCATTGTTTATTTAATCACAATCTTTTATTGATTATTAGCAATCAATAATTAAAAAATAACAATCAAAATCAAAATGGCGGGTACTTTTCGTGGATGTAATTGCATTAAAAGCAAAACGCCTGAATTGTCATTTTTAATGTTGCCTCAAACCGATAGTTTATTTATTTATCAACTTTAACGTATCGAATTGATAAATATGGCGGACTTGTTACTACGAGAGTGATCTTTTATAGCCACTATAACACCAGTCCAGCTCCGTTCGACGAATAGCCGGGAATCGAACCCGGGTCCCCGCGGTGCACCGCATCGTCAAAGGCCGTATTCCTTGTGATCAACTCAACACACCACGGTGACGACAGTTAGTGTTTTCCATTATTGCGTATTATATAGTACTCCAAGACCACATTTCAAATATTAATGTGAATTTTATACTTTGACGTCGCAAAACACAATGGGGTGTATTGGGCTTGGAGAACTACTAGATACTAATTCTAAACTACCAGATTTTCTAATTATAGGGTTATAAAAATAACATTCCATGTATTAATAAATTTGCAATAACTTTTGATCAGTTTATGTAACATAACTAACTCGTAGATTAAATCAAGATCCACTGAAAAAAAAATTTTATTGTCCGGTATTTTCAATTTTTTTGTCAAAAGTATAATTGATTCGATTATATTCATAATTGCAGTAGCTGTAAGAAATTCAATATACTGATTAGAAAATATTTGAATTTTTAAAAATTTGTTTTATTGATGGACGAGGTTAATTTTTTGTCAAAGGTAAGAGAGTAAGGGATTACGCTACCTACAGGAATTGGTAATAATTACACAAGATAATTTGGTGAGTCGAGGAGAGAGGGGAATCACTTTGACAACATTTCGGAAGGTGTGAAAAAGTGTCACTCTATTATACGTATTTGCTTTGTTATGATGGCGAATTGATATTTCAAGTAATTTTTCCGTTAATTGGTTTGTGTGACTTGATTTTCTTACACAGGTTATTTACTTTTAGTCCGGCAAAAATAGACATTGTATTTCGCAGAAAGAAACATTCGGAAGTTCTCTGACTTTAGGACGTGGGAAAAAGTACGTAGGAAAAAGGACGTAGGAAGTGTTGTTCTTAAAAATACATAAAAAGTCTCCATCGTTAAAATTTATGCAGAGTCAAAGGCCAAAAAAATATTTTTACGGATATTTCTTTAACAACTTATTTTAGGGTAAAGTACAAAAGGACGAATGTTAAGTATATTTAATTTTTAATAAAAAAGTAACATTTCTTTTTTTTACATGAGTGCTTGTTTTGAAGATATATGAAATAATATCACTTTAAAATTTCTATGGAAGCATTAGAAAAAAAGTTATCATTCGTTGAAATAAGTTTAATAGATGCGGCTTCTTAAAATAGCTTCATAAAATATGAATTACAAGATATTTCAAGGCACTCAGTAGCTTTTTCAGTTTCAAATATGTTTGAAGTTATTTTTTTTGTAAATCTATATAAAAGACCCTTATTTGCCATCATTCACCATAAAAAGCCACCATTTCAGAAAACCAGCTTTAATTTTAACACTTTTTAAAATTTATATGTGATTAGAGTTTGAGTATATATATTTATAGTACATTTTTGCTGTATAGATTTATGTAAAACATATGGGATATGGAAATAATAAAGGAAATAGCCCATCATACATCGAGACAGGTCCATTGGATTAGACTCTAATTTCGTAAATATTCATATTCGTAAATACTTTTGGTGCAAATCTATCAAACCTGCTTCTTTGGATTAGTTTGTAGCCTTATCATTGCACTCCCAAGCCATCCGATTTTGAGAAGTTATCTTGCAGCAAGGTGTAATGTCACCTATGAGCCTGGTACCGTCTATGTGAAATGAGCTCCATCAAGTCGAACTTAGACCGGAAGCCCGATTGCAAGAATGCTGAACCTCCTGAGCACCATAGATTCCGTAACCCATAACCTCTATAACTTTCATAACCGTTACGACCGCGGGATTCAGTGGTGGGCTCTGCCCTGTTCCCCGCCATTGAGGAAATCCTGGATAATTTTTTTTCCACACTGATTTACTTAAATTCGGCGGATAATTATCTTTAATCTAGAGAAAGTAGCAGTAGGAGAAATGAACAACTGTGTCATTTAATATTCAGTTCTCCCCAAAGTCTAGTAATATATTTAATTTTTTAATTATTTTTAATGAAGTTTGATGTGGTAGTAATATTATTCCTGATACGATATACTATTTTAGATTGATAAACTTGTGAAAAATGCTGTTCGTCAAGTGCAGTCTAGTATACTCCAGTAGCGGATGTAGTTAGGTGGGGAGAGAGGTTGGTTTGCAGTCTTCGCTGCTCGAAACTTTGTCACGTTTCTAGATTATTTATTCTTTTGATATATTTGATAAATTTGAACACTCATTCCAACATTTGTTTACTTAAAAAATAATGTCCGACAAAGTGTTACGTAATGAGATATTTAGCTACTCGTTAGAAATCCAAAAGAAGAACATATATATTTTTTTCATTATTCTCATATGATGGATACTTATCGATGTACACGAGATATATACGTCAGATTTAAAGATTTTATTTGCGCAATCTCTTCTGCGATAACTTTATTAAAGATAATATAGTTACGTCTGTAGCTAATACATCTCTATGCGCCATTGTTAATCGTAGCGGGCGCGTATGAGTATAGGTTCTTAAATTTTAACAATAAATATTAAAATCTCATAAATATATATCAAAATGTTGAAGTTTGTGGTAGCCCTGTTTTTGGTATTCAGTTGTGTGTATGCACAAGTGACACAGAATGGAGACTGCAGTCTGACAGTCAACGCTGTAACCGGATTTGATGCCGAAGCGGTAATTGAAAATGCATTTATTATAATACTTTCGTATTTTTATCCGTCATACCATTTTTTATACTTCATTATTAAGAAAATATTGTCTTGTAGTCTTCTTATTGCATTTAAGTTAGGTTCAGAGTTAAAAAATATCATAAAAAAATATTTTCTATTATGTAACTTTTACTTAAAATATTTATTTAAAAGTTGATAATTAGATTTATAGATAAAAATTACTTCTCTTTTGCAATATTAGTATTAAGAATTAATCGGCAATTCGTACGTAAGATTGGCCAATAGAATAATAGTCATAAGAATTAATCAGCAATTCGTACGTAAGATTGGCAAATAGAATAATAGTCATAAGAATTAATCGGCAATTCGTACGTAAGATTGGCAAATAGAGTAATACTGATGGTTAGAAAGAGAAAAAAATTAAAGTTGTAAAATATACGCTGATCTGATATTCTAAATATTCTAAAAATTTATCACGAGTGATTTGAACGTTGCCCGATGAGTACTTCGTTTCAAAGCAAGTAACGATATATTTTTAACATTATTGAAACTGAGTGTTATGTAACTTTCACAAGCAAACATGCGCGCACGTGATGTGGGTATCAGTCACATATCATGCGCGCGCAACTTTTGGTTCTACGACGTTTGAACAGACCATGTTATTTTAACAATTTGCTAAGTTGATTATAATTAAAAATGTGAAAATATTTTTTTTTACATTTAGTAATAGTAATAAATATTAAGGTGATTTCATTAAGAGTCACGTTAGTGTTTCGGAATCTATATAAACGTTACGCATAAAATTTAAGGCAAAATTTGAGTTAAATTTTGAAAATGAAAAAGATGTTTACTTGTTTTTAAAAAAACAAAAGCCATCTGAGGCAATGTGGTGCTGATGTTTTTTGGTCGACATAGACATCTTCACCAATATTCTTGATTTCATTGACAAATGGTCTTCGAGAGTGTAATAGCGATTTTTCAGAAATATTTTACGGATTTTTTCAGAAAAAAAATGCACCAAAAGAACGATTTATATATTTTCGAACTTATATTTTAATTTCATTTTATTTGATATCCGATACAACTGACATTGAAAAATGTTTTTTTTGCCTTATTACTCAAAATTGTCTTTCAAAACGAATTATTTAATTTTATCCCATTAACTCTTATCACACATAATTGTAATATATGTAATTGAACCATTAATTCCTGTAACTGTACTAAATTTCAGCTTTCTGTATAAAATTATATCGCAGAAAAATTTCTCTTTTAGTAGGTATTCATTAAAAGTTTTTTTCAATCAACTGTAATCGCACATAACTGTACTGTATGTAATTGAACCATTACTCCCTGTAACTGTACTAAATTTCAATTTTCTATATCAAATGGTATCGCAGAAAAATTTTGCTTTTTAATAAGTGTTCATTAAAAGTTTTTTAAGTGAAATTTCGTATTTTCAAATTTTATTGCTGTAAAGTCATATTCTCGTTCAGGTTCTTTTTTACTTCAAGATGATAAATATATGTACTTTCATTTATTCCATATGGCTTAAAGTACATAATGGTACATACAGACTGCAAATGCAGACATAACCACTGTCTAATTAATGTACAGCATGATATTAATATTAAAAGAAACTCTACGGTCACGTTGTCTTTATTTTAATACAGCATAATAAAATTGTATTGTTTTATTTTATTCCTAGGCATATAATATATCACTCTATCTTCTGTTCTGTGCGAAGACATGAAATTTACTTCAGTTTTCTATGAAAGGTAGTTATGGCATATTGTTTAACTTTTAAGTTACTAAAACGTAAACATTTCGAAAAAGTCCTTTAAGTCCTTTTTATATGGCAGGGCTCCCAAGTCTGATGGTAGAAAATTTCAAAAAATCTTTTGAAAAGAAAAATAACTGCTAAAAATTAAATTTGATTGGAAACGGTTTAGCAGTGTAGATAGCGACACATATACATAAAAACAGAAATATTTTCTACTTACCTATTGTTTATATACTATAGACTATTGTTTATATACAGACTTCGAATAATTTTTTATCAAAATATCGCCTTTATTTTTTTGTTTATTTTTTTTATTATTTTTTTGTATACAGGGCTGTTCTGTATCCACGCTTTATTTAAATAAAACATTATTTTCTAAGTTAATAAACATATTTCATAATTTTGAATATAGATAATTATGGTTACTTAAACGTCACTAGATTTCAATCATTTCTTGATTTCACTTTTTAGACGTTTGTCGGTCTGCTCCTACAATCGCGGTATCGACAGCCGCGCGTATTTGTCGGCAAAGACATTTTTGGTCCAGTGTTATGAAACATACATTTTTGGGATTGGTTCCTGAGGTCACAACGTGACTTTTTAGCTCGCTGAGGTACTAAATAAGATGGAATTCAAAAATATATGATTTCAAAACGTCCAAAAACTTATAATTTTATTTCCTGAACGCTCGTCAAGTTCGTCGTGTTCGTGGCTGGTGCGCTGGATGACTTTTCCTCAGTGACTGATACGTGGGTGTCGGCGCGTTAAGCGAACATTTGGCGGAGCGTTACAAACATTCATTTTAGTGGCATATGTTAAAAAGTGACAGATATAATCTGAAGATCTAGAATTGAGTAACTATAAGTATATACTATAGAGTTAAGTCACTAGAGTATTAAATGATTCTCACAAAACATGAATATTTTGAAGAAAGTGAAAAATGTCAATTAACTGGAAGAAGTTACAATTCTTTGAATTTGAAGTATTTATAGATTCTGGATTTTATTTTTAAGTATTTGCTGACATAAACACCAATTTTTATTTTGTGGAGAAAAAATAAGTGTGTTTCTTTTACACTTACCAATCATAATAGAGTAAGTTCATTAATCAATCGTTACCGAATCAAATTATTTACAAAATTGTGACTTAATTTTATATTATGATATTGTCTTATCATAATATAAATATAATCTCTAAAAAAATTAAATTAAGCAGAGAGATTATTTCAGAGATTTGACCAATCAAAATAGTTACAAATAATGCATAAAAATGAGTGTGGATTATAATTAAATAGTATAGATATGGTTATAGAATTTTTAATCTAAAATTTTAAAATTGATTTTGGTATATGAAGTTTTACAAATTTACCTAATTTCCAAAATTCACTGTGATGGTGGATAGGCGAAATTGGTGTTAAATCGATCGACAGTTTTTTTCTCGACTAAATATTTAAATGTAAGTTTTAGTAATACGCTTTCGAGTTATTTTGTAACCAGAGCTGTGGTGGACCTTTGGATCTTTAGAAAATCCGTGGATCTTCATGTGGACCTTTAGAAAATGTTATTAATTTAACAGTAAGATTGACGATGAAAATGCACGTAATACCATTTATAATCATTATATACCTTTATACCTTTAATCATTATATACCTTTATACTTTTATACCTTTTTTCGAGTAAATACGTTTTGTACTGAAATTTAAAATTATAATTTTCTTTTCAAGTGGGTCGGTTGTAATATTACAACGTCTTATATATTACCTCAGATTCTTCAGAATATACCAGTTAAAACTCCATCGCAATTCCTTTAGTGATTACTCTTGAGTGATGAGTTAACTATTAAATATACAAGCAGATAAAAATTTCAAAAACAAAATTATTTGTTCATGAATAATTTTTTGTCGGTACATATTTTCAATATAAAGACATACGAATTCTGCAAGTTTATTATATGTATAGTTAAACTTTAAAAAAAGCTAAAAATTAAAGAAAAATGTTGCAAATAATATAAACATTTCTGTAGGAATTTTCATAATTTAAGAGTGGTGAATAAATTAATCTCTATTTCTTATTTCAATAATTTTATAGAGAATGTAAAATTAATTAAAGAATGTACCACTATATAAACATAGTGGTCTTAGTGGTATCCTTGTATATAATGAACTGATTAATGGAACTTATTTAGTATATTATTTTTCTCATTTGAATAATTTTATAGTGAATGTAAAATTAATTAAAGAATGTACCACTATATAAACATAGTGGTCTTAGTGGTATCCTTGTATGTAATGAACTGATTAATGAAACTTATTTAGAATATTATTTTTCTCATTTGAATAATTTTATAGTGAATGTAAAATTAATTAAAGAATGTACCACTATATAAACATAGTGGTCTTAGTGGTATCCTTGTATGTAATGAACTGATTAATGAAACTTATTTAGTATATTATTTAAATATAATATACTAAATATTATTTTTCTTATTTGAATCATTTTATAGTGAATGTAAAATTAAATAAAGAACATACCACTATATAAACATAGTACCTAATCTCAATGTCATTCTTGTGTATAATCAACTGATTAATGAAACTTATCTAGTGCATTCTTTTTCTTATTTGAATAATTTTACAGTGAATGTAAAATTTAATAAAGAATATACCAAAATATAAACATAGTGATCTCAGTGGTGTCCTTGCGTATAAAACAGAAAAGTAACGAATGACGCCGCGACCCCTGGTCATTAGAATCGATTTATCTTCTATTAGATCTTTGACTTTGAAATCGTGAATACTTTTGAAAAGTCCCACGACAATTAGCAATTTAAGTATTGAGGCGAATAATTTATTAACCTTGACCTTAAAGACGAATGTCAATTTAAATTATAATGATGTGCATGGATTTCCCATTTGGTTTGGTGGGGGGTTTATGAAAGTAAGGGTGTTTTTAGTGCAAAATTATATTGGTTAAGCATAAATAATAATGGGGGGGGGGGTCTGTGAATACGTATTTCTGTCTGTATGTATGTATTTCAATATGCGTCAGAGTTTAGAAGACCGTACCCTTTAGAGGATATAAACCTTTGTTTCACGACGATTTGAGAAAAAATTATTGAATTCGAACCAGAAAAACGTTTTTTTTCCTTATATATATATATACGTATCTGTTATTGTTGATTAAAATTAGAAAAGGATTTTTGTGACTGTCCAAAAATGAATATTTTATGCTGGCAGATCGGGAAAGTGTTATAGAGAAATGTGATTGTAAAGTATAATTATGTTGTTTGCCATATTAGATTTTAGAAGTTATTATTTTCCGTTATGACTGGGTTAAATCTTAATGTGAATTCGTCCAACGATGTTTGTGACATAGCACACCTAGTGCTTGATTTAGTATTAAATTGTGACTGTCTCACATTGTTATAATTATGTCTGATGTATTACCTGATTTCGACGAAAGTTGTGAAAACAATTGAAATAAGTACTTAAATAATTGAAACAGCTTTGATAAATTTTGGGTTCGATAAAAGTAACGTGAATAAAATCTTTCTTGATAACCACTCGTGCGGTGCGAATCTTATCTTAGTCTACTGCTGCGGATGCCCTCGATAATTACGACGATGACCTAATTAAAGTAACGTGATTGTTTTTGTTCCTCGATAATATTAAGCCATTTTTATTTTAATGGATTTATTACTTTTATGTCCTTCGTTTAAGTTAATGAATGCTTCGATTTCATTCATAATTTTATACTTTAGAGTTAAAATTTAAGGAACGTATTTTTCATTACAATAAAACCACTCCTGCGTTGCGAATATTATCTTAGTCTACTGCTGCGGATGCCCTCGATAATTACGACGATGACCTAATTAAAGTAACGTGATTGTTTTTGTTCCTTGATAATATTAAGCCATTTTTATTTTAATGGATTTATTACTTTTATGTCCTTCGTTTAAGTTAATGAATGCTTCGATTTCATTCATAATTTTATACTTTAGAGTTAAAATTTAAGGAACGTATTTTTCATTACAATAAAACCACTCCTGCGTTGCGAATATTATCTTAGTCTACTGCTGCGGATGCCCTCGATAATTACGACGATGACCTAATTAAAGTAACGTGATTGTTTTAGTTCCGTGATAATATTAAGCCATTTTTGTTTTAATGGATTTATTACTTTTATGTTTTTCGTTTGAATTCGATTAATTATGTGGAATGGGTTATGTGAAAAAAAACCGTGGAGGCATGTATTAAAATGTAATTAAAAATGTTTAATAAAGTTTCTTCCAACTTCTATGCGATATATACAATGACGTATCGCGTGTATACATCAATAAAACATTTTTCACCGTCATTTTTATATACTAGATATACCAGGAACCTGAAAATTGTTTACTAACTATGCTTGAAAAATTTCACTATTACTGTACGTTATCGTTTTAGATAACTTGTGCAAATTTTATGCAAATCAAATTTATAATTTAAGAGTTAAAAGGCGGTGACAAATAAAACAGACTTGTAACCAAAAGGGAGTAGAGTACCCTTAAAAATCGTATTTCTTTAATTTGTATTAACTAGCCTTTTTTGTATACCTCACTTGAATTTGTATTTCTGTTCCTAGTTCTCCGGCTTATGGTACACGGTGGCCCGCATACCATCCTCCTCCAATCCCGATCTGCAGTGTTCAACGGCAAACTATGAGCCGCTGTCTGCCAACGAGATCCACGTGGAGTACAAAGACCTGAACAATGGAACGACGGAGGTGTATCACTTCACCATGTCTCTGTTGTATTCCGTAGACGCTACTGCTTCCTTTATAATCACAGGCGAGATCGTTTCGGAAAATGGTAATACTTGATAGGATTTAGAAATAATTATATTTTCGTATATTGATTACTTATAAATCAACTCATGTATCTGTCTAATTTTATATTCAAATTCCTTCCAGTTCTGAATTATAAACAGACCAGAAAATAAGAGATTATGTTAACGTAGTATTTATCTACGTCTCTTCCAATCCGTGATGCATGTTAATCGAAACAATTTCATTTGAACATTTTAATCAAACATTAATATCTAGATTTATTTCCACTTTTTTAATAAATAGTTGAAAATTTGGAAAAGGGCTCTTTGGCTTTCGAGCTTAATATGTCCTGAACGCGATTTAAAATTGAAAAACGGCAAAGGGAATTTTACTTCAAATGATATATCTAATAACTAATACTTATTATTTGATATATTATTAAATATATTACATCCATTACTTATTAATTGGGATGTACATATTAAGCAAATACAAAAATTCTTGAATATAAATTTAAAAGTGTGGGAACTGACAGACGGACAGATGGAAAGATGGATATGACGAGGTTAAAAAAGTTCCTTGTACCTTCCTCCAAATATATAATATTTACAGTTCAGTTCAGTTAACAAATATTTTAGGAAAAATATTTTAATATAATGAAATAGAAGCTTTAAGGAAAGTTTTCTAGTATATTTAAAAAAATCATTCAGGAGCAAACAATTTCGGAAACATGTATGCAAAAAAAATATGTCACAAGTTTTAAACATAAAAGAAGCGTACAGATCTTCGAATAATTTCTTTCAGTCTGTAGTAATTATGAATTATTATATTTGTTATCGGATCGATCTGAATAACAATGAAATTTCAAATATAACTAAGTTCATTTTTATGACTTATAAATGTTTGTAATTTAGGTATCGCTTTATTTTCCATAGTTATATTTTATCGTAAACTGTGAATGCATTATGTTTAGTTAGTTAAGAGAGATTGTTTTATTCATCTTACATTATTTATTTTTCTACTTATCTATCTTTCTCGTGCTTACCTTTCTAGTTTGTCTGTCTATGGATTTGATATTGGGTTACTTTAATATCTTTATCTTTCCTCATACTTTCTTATATGGTTAATAATTATTGTGAACATTTCTACTGAAGTCAATTAATTTGCTTTGTCATTTTTTTCAAATCACCTAAGAAATATTGCTGTACCCAATAGTAAGACATCGGTACCGATGCCTTACTTGCATCATATATATTTATTTTAATTTTATTATATAACTACAAAATCGCCCAAAAAATTGTACTTATATTCTGTGACCATTTTATAAGGCAAAAAAATGTCTATTGGCGAGATCACAAAGCCCTCGAAATTCTTCTTTTATAGGTCGATTATGTCATGGGCAGTATGGAACGTAGCGTCATTTTGTTGAAACCACAGTTTACTCAAGCCTTACTTTTTAGTTGATTTTAAAACTAACCAGTTTTCATAGTCTACAACCCTTCAACGCTTTGAGCAATAATCATCTCATTCAACTTGGAAGAAATAATGACCGACGATTCCGTCGGACCATAATCCACATATTCAAACAGTAAATTTTACCTACCTCAAGAAACGTCTGGCGAATGGAACACCCGTTTTGGTCATAAGTTTTCAAAATTTCTACACGTCGTAAAGTCTTGTTATTTTTTACTATTGTCCAGATCAAATAAAAAATTTGTATAAAAACTACAGTATTCGTCATAAACGGGATGGCGCTACTGTATTCATTATAAACTGTATGGCGCTACTGTATTCGTCATAAACTGTACGGCGATACTGTATTCGTTATAAACTGTATGGCGCTTCTGTATTCGTCATAGATTTTATGGCGCTACTGTATTCGTCATAAACTGTATGGCGCTAATATATTCGTCATACACTGTATGACGCTACAGTATTCGTCATAAACTGTCAAAAATGGAACATCCTTATCAGAAGACCTCATTTCTATCGTACAGATAGAGGACATGATGCTTTAAAATACAGACGAATTAAACATAATTCATGACTATTCTCTTCAGAGTTGACCTCAACCTATACAGCTCATTTCTGGGTCGTTGACACTGACTACGAGAACTATGCCGTGATATCATACTGTGATGAAGGTGCCAACACTCGGTCGAGTATGTATAATTATTTTTGAATACCTACATTTTATTTTAAAACAAACGTAATTATTTCATTCAAAAACATACAAAGATGAATCAATTAAGGTTTAAAACAAAATAAACCAGACAAGAAACAAACTCGACAAAACGAAATCATCTATTGTTTTATCTTTACTATAAAGTTTTCTTTTGTTTAAAGTACAATTCGCATAAAATTTAAATTGTTGGAGTTAAATAATATTGTTTGGTTTTTTTGGAAATTGCGACCAATACTATTAGTTTTTTTTACTAATTTATTTGAGCTGTAATTTAATTAAAAAAAAAACGCAAAAGCAAAGTGGATTAAAAAAAATCAATCTTTCATTGGATTCTTTTTTTCAATAAGAAAGATATTAAAGAATATCATTTGATTAGTTAATATTAATAAATATTATCAAATTGCTTTCTATTCATATAGATAGTTTATTTAAATCACAATTATGATATAGTATTGTTCTTAAAATTATAGTAGAAATCCACGAATTTTGGAAGACGTCGATTCATGACGGTATTCAATTAATCCATGCAAAAATGGTATTAAAAAAGGGCACTACTTTGAATGTACGAGATTTATTATTCAGTAAGATTTAAATTCATGAGGTGTCGAGTTTTAATATTACTTGAAAACCGCTCTAAACTATTTGTGATTTTAATAACTTATATTATTGTAGAGTTGAGTTGAGTTGAGTAGAGTTGATCGTATTAATTATAAATGGTAATAATAAACTCTGTCTTTAAATAAAACGTGAAGTAAAATATACTAAAATTTGTAGTTTATTTTTTATAAACAACATCAGTATATTTTATAAACAACATTTAGTCAGCTTTTTCATTAATATATAAAAAGAATATCAAAAGTGATAATAAATTTATATATTTATTACTAGACTCTAAGATGTTGATAGCTTTAGTTTCAAGAAATTAATTAAATAAAAGATTAAATACGAAAAATTGTCCAATTTATTTTCCGTTTTTCACTAATTCGTTTTCAGTTAACGGAAGGAAGTTATCTAGGTCCCTCAACGTGACGGAAGAAGTAGATGAACTGATGAACGCCGCGATTGCTGCCGATCCTTATCTCGATCTGTCTTACTTTACTGACGTTGAGCATTCCGAAGAGATATGCCCACTCGGTTCATCTGCATCAGTGGGTCTCCCCAGCCTCGTCCTCCTGTTCTGTGCAGTTTTATCTAAATTTATTTAAATTCGATCCAAAATGTGAATTATTACCTTTGTTTGTCCACTGTTTACAGTGCACGGAGTGTTATTTGTCTATTAAGTAAGTTTTGCTTGTTGGTTAAAGAATTATTGAAATGGTGGTTATTTAAGAGTTCAGTTGTGAACTTTTTATTTCATGTTGTTTAGAGGAATTAAAAATAAGTTAATAAAGTACAATTTAATTTTATCTGTATTTCGTTTCTCTTCTATTTTATTTTTCTTCTTGGAATCGACATAGATAAATATATTATTCATCCCATTCCACAGATATATAACGAATATCCTCAAAAACCTTAATGGGAAACGGAATTTTACGTAAGTTTCCCGTTATTTACGTTTGCTTCACCGACAAAAGACTTGAGATAGGAAAGCATATTTAGTTCAATTTTAATGTTAATTTAATTTTCAGTTATACGCGTATCATTCATTTTCTACAATTTGATATTATTTTCGCTCTAAGTTCTTTTATTGGCGAAGCACACTGATATACTTTGAATAACATAATTTTTTTTGGAAAATTTTCTAACTTATGTTTTATTTTATCGATATTATTTTCAGTATTAGCAATAACTTCTGTCTTTGTTCTACTGTTGTGATTAAGATGTAATCTTTACTTAGTTTTCGATGAAAAATTCGCATTCTTAAAGCTTTTTCCTTTTTTTACACATGGGACTTATAATTTTGTAAGGTTGTCAAGGTTTAGATGCAAAGGGAAGGACTAAGTAGGTTTTTATAAATTTAGGAAAGTAACCAAAATTTTTTTACAAGTGAGATAATGTTTTGTAAGGTGGGTAATATATTTTAACTACTTAAAGGTAAAAGTATAAATATTTTGCAAAGGCTCGGTTGATATAAACACTAACAAGGTATAACATTTTATTATCTTTGGATTGATGGGGAAAAGCTTATGGTCATAAATGATAAAATATTAGATTATGTCTATATCTTTCTTTCCTGTGTACTTTAATACGATTATGGCAGAGTACTTTCTTTCTCTGTTTGGACAATTATTCGTTGCAACTCTTGCGAAAAGTATTAAGACGCACCCACGTCTCTTCCAATAGTTTAATATAATTCAACAGTAAATATGCTGTTGAATTATATTGTGCCAGCCAATTTGTGTACCTAGATTAAACATGGATTTTGCTGGATGACTTTCAAAATAACTATATTTTTTTGTACTTTATAATCCACGGTTTCCAGTAAGCGTAATGCTATTGGTTTTAAAAAGTCACGAAAAATTCTGAAACAACCGTGTATTTGTTTTAGATTTAATTTTTATTTAAAATTTATATGATTTTTCATTTTAATTTTTGAGGCTCCAGTAAATTTATTTTGTATGGTAATAACAAATGGATTTGCAGGTACTGATCTTTTTTTAATTGATAAATATAAATATTTTAATTGAAAAAATTTGTTTGATTGAATTTATTAAAATTTACTTACGATGTATAAGGGGCTTTGTTTAATTTTGCATTGTAGTGAATTTTTCAGAATAATTAAAATTCCACCTATATTTCCCATTTTCTTTCCGTACAGCACTTACAGTTTTGGCAGCGTATTCCATTTTCGGAGTATCGTCTCTATCTATCAGAGTTGTAACATATCTATTTTTACTTTTCATACAGTGTTATATGACGAAAGTCACAAACAAATTTATTATACGTAACGATAATTTGGAAGGTATTAATTTGATAAATAGATTTTGAACTAATAATTGTGAATATCATTTCAAAATCTACTTATAACATTTTACACATACAAATATATTCAACCTGAATATCTTATAATATTTACAATAGAGATGAATAAATCTCTCATTTCTTAAACAAAAAGTAATAAATTTAAGAATTATGTGAGTTAAATTACCAGGTATAATAAAGTTTACTTGTCTATAATAGAGTTTACAGCTAAAGCTTGCGCGTTGGCATAAAAATTTAACGGCAAATTACAAAGTATTTATTTTAATTTTTGACATTGGAAAATGGTGATCAATTTGTACAAAATAAAAATGCTGGGAAAAGTACAAAATAAACTGCCATGGTTGCTATTAACATTAATAGACATATACGAAACAAATTTAAAAAAAAACTACAGAAACAAGTGTACATAGTTACACTAAATCAATCGGATACTTCTAAAAACAAGCATAATACAAAGAAAGTTTTGTGAGATAAATAAATTAACAACAAGTTAATTAAATATTAAAGTTTAAAAACAAAGTATGATGGCTATATGCTGACGTGTAAAATGTGGGTTATCAATAATCCCTTGCTCATGAACAATCTATTGCATTTTATTCTTCGTAAATTCGTCTTTAAATGCAATCAAATTTTAAATACAGGGAAAAGATAACTGCATTTCACGTAGAAATACATTATCGGTTCTTATCAGTGGATAATGTAACAACAATTGGTAACAAGCTCGTTTTAATGTGAATCGCTTGCTGATTGTATCTCATTAATTATTGAATTTGAGACGCAAAGGATTAAAATAAAATATCTTTGGGTGACAAATTACGAATCTTGAGTTCTATATTTTCTGCATGTTCAATTCTAAAGTGTATACATGTTGAGTGTAGAACTCAACATGTATACACTTTCGAATGAACTGAGTTCTATAGCATTTGCATGTTAATTTCTAAAATATCTGCATATTGAGTTGTAGAGTATTTGTATGCTAAGTTTTGGAGTATTTGCATCTTGAGTTCTACAGCATTTGCATGTTGAGTTCCACAGTATCTGCATTTTGAGTTCTACAGTATTTGCATGTTGAGTTCTAAATTACCCGCATGTTAAGCTCTATAATATCAGCTTAATGAATTCTATAACATCTGCATGTTTAGTTCTACAGTATCTGCATATTGAGTTCCACAGTATCATATGTTGAGATTCATTGATTATTAGGCAATAAAGATATCGACCAGCTCCAAGATGACAATTTCGGTCCTGTGATATTATTACATAAAAAAGCAAATTTTTGGGCTTCGGATAAAAAAAAAATTAAGACCAAATAGTGACATCTTTTATTGGTGATATTTTATATGCAAAAACCTGAATGGCAGTAGGAATATTTGAAAATTTGCAAGTTTTAATAAAATTTAAAACATTTAATTGAAAAAATACCAGACGAGTTGAATTGAAAGATTATAAAGTGGTCGTGGTTTAATCGCACTATTTGTGAAATCGGATTTCTGGAATATGAAAATAATTTTTTCATGAGACTAGGTCTTCCTAAACCGCGATATAAAAAGGCATCTTGTGAAGACACGCTTACGAATAGTGACCTTCTACCCTCTTTACCACAAAAACCTGATCAGCCATTTATCCGTTTGTTTTTATTCTCAGCCGAGGTTTGTTGTAGTTTTCCGTAAGAAATGAAAAAAAATCCATCATTAGTTCTCAACACAGCAAGATATATATATATATATATATATATATATATATACATATATATATATATATATATATATATATATATGCATATATATGCAATTTTTTTTTCAGGTTCACAAATTTTTGTAAAAATCTGGACGATTTTGGATTGGGTTTCCTAAAAAAGTCATTCGTTAGATATTTCGGTTTCGAAAATACTTTTAATTCAATTTACATAATAGCTACGTCGTTATAAAAAATCTTTGCTGTGAAAAAATTATGTCGAAATTCATGAAAGACAAATGCATTACTAATGTCATTTATTATAAAGAAGTCAGTAACGAAAAATAAATTCCATTTTTTTACTGGTGCAAATCAAAAGAGTCACTACTACTGAGACTAAAGTTAAACTGATAACAGTAAAAAAATATTTATTTAAACAGCGCGATGTAGTTTTGAAACCGCAAAATTACTTTGCCACATTTTTTGATCATCGCTTCGTAGTTTATTTAGGGTATAATAGTTTTAAAAACTTGTAATACAATTTTAAACAATAACATGTTTCATTAAAGTGAAAACAATATGTCAAAATATTTCGTTGAAGTCCAGCCAAAACATATCTGTACGAGCAGACGTCAAGTAGTTTTGCATACTGTCGTAGTATATATGAATGTTGAACACAAGTTGGTGCAAACAAGTTTTTTTTATTCGCCATGCGCGAATGCACTATCTGCATCATAGCACTTGAGAGCTAAGTTCATTTAAAGCTTATGTTAGCGTGTATTTATAAGAGAATTTCCGCTGTCTACACAGCTTTTTTCCGATTCTTCTACTAATGCATTGGCTACTAGATAATGAATAACTATTTATGATTCTAATAACGAGCTAATCGAATATTATTGTGAATATTATCATCGATGCTGTGAAAAGCAAAAACTTGTTTCATTATCAGTTTATTGTACGAACAATAATAACTATAATTGTTATATTAACACCATGTCATTACCATGCAAAACCAATGACATGATGTTAATATAACAATTATAGTTATTTTGCTTAAAATATATATGAGAATTTGTGTTTCCTTATTGTTAATCAAATATCTCTTTCTCTAGTCATCACACTCTTATCAGAGTAATCGGGGTCTCGGCGATGATTTACATGGTTTGTCCTCTTCCTTAACACTCTCGACTCGGGTGGCTGCTTTAACAATGCGTTTCCACTTCAGTTGATTGGTAGCGTTTCTAGAACTTTCTGTAATGCTGGTCCCTATCGCAGTCTTTATCAGATCCATCCATTGGGTTGGAAATCGCCCTCGTGATCTTTTGCTTTCAACCTGTTCCTGCACCACTTAACGCTTCATCAAAGTTTTCATTCAATAGTTTTCTAGAGATATGTCCGAAGAATTTAAGAATTTGTAATTGTACAGTCGATGAAAGTTTTTCTTTGATTCTCAACACATTTATAATGGAGGTATTGGTGAGAAAAGTGGTCTAAGAAATGTTTTACATGCGCCTCCAGTACCGCATTTATAGCGCATCGATTTTATCTAGTACCGCATTTATAGCACATCTATTTAATCTGAGGGCCCAGGTTTCTGCTCCGTATGAAAAAATTGGAAAAACGAGACACTTCATTAGTTGAACTTTGGTAAAGATAATTAAAGCAAGGTATATTTTCTATTGTTACCCAAAGATTTATAACTTCCATTTTATTATAAACTGTTCTTGTCGTTCGCAAAAGTAAGATGAACCAATTTTAATTAAATTATGTTTTGTCTCTTATTGATAATATTAAGGTATGTTTCTTGTTTCAAGTTTATTGAACATTAGTGAACAAAGATGTAAAATTTGACTGAATGGTAGTATTAAAATATTTATAATGATTATTTCTGTTGATTGTTTTAGTATAATTATGAAAAAAAAATACTATTTTGATTCATTAACCACGGGATGATTTTTTACTAAAAACTTAAAAAGTATAAATTACATTTTATTTTTAATCGTCCTTGCCATATTTTTGTGTTCTTGCCGTTACTCACTGTATTTATATTTTTTCTAAACTTAAAGTAATACATTCCTAATAAAGGTAATTTCTTCATCAAATGACTGTTTACCAGTACTCAAATGAGTACTTTTAAACCAAATTTTTGATTCGTTGTCTCCTTATCAGAATCTTGCGGTCATAGCCATTTTTCAGAAGTAAATATTTTTTGAATTATAAGTCAGAAGACGTGCACATTTTCACCACAATATCTTTTATCTTGAAGGCCATTAATTATTTCTACAAATTTAAAAAAGTTGAGTATTATTTATCAGATAATGACAATTTCGGTGAAATACCGTGCGATTATCGAATTCGATAAAAAATCAAGTGCATCATACTGAATTACTCAAAAAATTACCGCGATTTAAAATTAATCCCATTTACCAACCTGTGTGTTTGTCAATTTTGTATTATAAGGATGTAGGTCCTTTAAAATTGTCAGAAAACATTCTAATGAAATTATAGTTTCCGTTTAAGAAACATGAACACATTTTTAAAGACCGACCAAAATTTTAATCAGTAATTAAATTATTCATGTTGTATTGCTTTTCCAGTATTCCGTTGTGAAACATCGAAACCTAAATAATTCGTTATTTTTCTCTGTCTGTCGGACCGTCTATTATAGTTTTGTTCTTCCTACAGTTTAGTTTTTTGTGCTTGTATTATGTAAACACATACTCTGTGTGGAGATTTTCATTAGTATGTATCAAGATATTCTAAACAAAAATATATTTTCCAAGAAAAGTGAGGGTGAACAAATTTTTTTGCGCCTTTGTTTTATTATTAAGGTCTCTTGAGTAGCAATACGATGATATTAAACCTATATGGCAACTTCTGAGATTTTCAAGGACATACTGGAGATTTTGTCAAAATCGGTTTGGTTATTTAAATTGATAACTGTCAAATGTACGCGACCAGTAAAAATTGTACATATATATATATATATATATATATATATATATATATATATATATATATAGGAATAAATTGTCTAAATCTTATATTTGGCCCAAATTTAAATATTCTCTTTTTGCCAACACCAATTCTTCTGAAAATTTGTCCTTGAGATTTATTAATAGTCATTGCAAAGGCAGTATTTAACGGAAATTGTGTTCTTTGAAAACTAAATGGTAAGGAATTTTCAGTACTCGTCATATGGATACGTGGTATTAAAATCCGTTTGCCACGTGAATGCCCTGCAAGAATTTCACAATCTATTGTATTTCTACGCATGACTTTTATGCGCATTCTTGTGCCATTGACTAAACCATGTGAACTATTAAAATTTCGAATGAGTAAAACAATACAATTTACTTTCAATAATAATTTATGAGGAGGTAATCCACTTACATCGAGTGAATTTAAAACTTCAACTGGAAATTTATTAACTTTTTGTTCATTATCTGTAACAATTTTGTCATAGCTTCTGTTTCTCCAGGAATACGATTCATAACATCGTGATTAACCATCGCACAATCTTCATCCGTTTCTAAAACTGGAATAGGCAATTTAAAAACGTTATGTAATGTTCTACCTCCAACTAACAGTGTTGAAGCAATACCACTGTACGCAGTTGCAACACATCGAAGGTTAAGCGCATGCATTCTATGAATTATTGCTTTGTACGAATGTTTTTTCACAACCGGCATGAAATTGTTCTTCAATTGGATCATAAAATTCAATCTCCTCTTCATGTACAATATATATTGGGTTTGGCAAACCAATTGCTTAGCATGCAATACCATGTGCCAATAAAATTTCTTCGATTGTCAAAAGTGTACGATTATATAAATTCTTTGATTATATGTTTTAAAAAAATCTTCGCTCAGATGTTCTTTGAAGTCTTTCCATAGCAATTACGCATTGGCCGGTACATTTAGAGCACAAATAAAGGCAAACATTTCACGTACTTGCTTAGGGGAATGAAATTGTTTGGCTTCGTTCAAACATTCTCGCCATGCATTATCGTTTGAGGCAATTCCACGTGCATGGTGAGTCTCAATAAATGTTGCATATTGAATTTTATTATATTTATCAACATCATTAAATAATTTTGGACCAACAACATGCTTAGTCTGACGTTACTAAAAAATAATTATATTGTCAGCATTTTTTTTATTAAAGAATTTTCCATTTACATTCAATGATATTGATGTTTATATTTATGTACAGTGTTCCCTATTTTATATATTCCAAGACAATCGTACTTACGCAGTAAACTCCATTCATGCATCGGAGCAGACACGCACAGTTTTTCTTTTTGTTGTTCATAGAAGATATCATAAAAGTGAGAATAAATAAAACTTTTTAGTTTTTATTAAAAATTTAGAGATTTAAAAAGTGTGTTCCAAAGAAAGAATTTCAAGTTTCTATTTTGTAATAATGAATAAAGAAGTTAATTTATATTATTGGTTCTCATTCCCTTGTTAATTTATAAAGAAGTTAATTTATATTATTGGTTCTCATTCCTAGCAGTAAACTGCTAAAATAATCATTTTATCATATTTTTTAGGATTCTCCACGATCTCGCGCGCACACTTGCATTATCTATATGAAACTAGCCACAGAGAGAGGGTTAAACTATCTGATGTATAGTTGTCTTTCATATTGGTATATTTAATATTCTTTTCAAATATAACTTGAATGGAAAGTTAGCGCAATATAGTTATTAGGGTGTCCCTTATTTTTCAAAGTTTTTATTTTGTAACGCATACCTTCCAATTTTTTTCATTTGGCCATAAAACACTCGAAAATAAATATTTATCTTATTTGAAGCACCGCAACCCGTGCCGAGTTGAGCGCGAAACATGTTCATACAAGTAACGCGGATGACCGGCGCGTACTCACTCTTGTAGTCATTTGTTTCTGAGTTTTCACCGGCGTATCGCTTAATTAACGTGCATAATAGTTTATTTTCAAGATCTCAGTGGAACTTAGAAGTAATAAGAAACATATTTTCTTAGTTGGTGAGATAAATCACCAAATAACGGGTGCAAAGTTGCCGTCTAATCGTCAAGTTCTCTCAATTCTGTTTTTTAATATTCGCGAGGTAAAATTGACTGTTAATGAAAGTGCAAATCTTGTGATTCGTGAGTGCATCATATTTTGGGAAAAAGCTAGAATACTATATTAAAATACTAATAAAAGCTAATCGTACCAGAGCTGTACCTAATTGTGTGAAAACACTTGTGGATCTTTACCATGTTTGGAGAGAGCTACAAAAAAACTGTAAAAAAACACAGGACGTTTATAAGCACCGTGAGGAGAAGTTCCAAAAAGATTTAAATAATTTATTTGATATCGCGCATGCCGATGCTCTACAAAGAATCAAAATAGAGGAAGACAAAATATTTTTACAAAAACAAAGAGAGCCAAGGCGTTTGGGTTGCTTAGCGGGTGTTGACAAAAAGTTAGTTGAAAAAGAAAAAAGAGTAAGGCTGAGAAAACTAGGAGAAGAGGAAAAAAGACTAAAGCATTTGACTGATATGAATTTATTGACTTCAGACACCCCTATCCCACCTCAAGACCTTCACGAACAGTCTACCACTTTCTGTCTACCAAAATTTACCTTCCACCTCGCAATCGCAATCCGTGACTTCGCTATCTGCTACAAAAAGAGGAAGGACGTGTTTTATTACCCTTAAACTAGTTGCAGCTTTAGATAGATGTCAACTAAGTGTAAGGGATTCTGTTTACATACTTCAGGCTGTTGTAGAAGCACTTGGTCTCAGTTGTGAAGACTTTCCTATCAACAAGTCTTCTATTCAACAAATTTGGACCTAGATGAGAAAAGAGAGAGCAGAATCGATAAAAACTGATTTTCAGAACAACGTGGCTGAAATTGTAACTATTCATTGGGATGGAAAGCTATTGCCCAGTTTAAATGTGACAGGTTCAAAAGAAGAACGCCCGCCAATTCTCAATTCATTCGGAGAATAAGACCTACTTCTAGCAGTGATCAAAACTCGATAGTTCTACTGGCAAAGATCAAGCTGAAGCTGTTTTAAATACCCTTTCTTATTGGGATCTCAATGACAAGGTACAGATTATGTGCTGCGACACAACGGCTTCTAATACAGGCCGCTTAAGTGGGGCTTGTGTGCTCTTGGAGCAAAAATTAGAAAGGGAATTGTTACTTTTTGCTTGCCGCCATCATATGTATGAACTAGTACTGAAATGTGTGTTTGAATCAAAGATCCATCAAGTTAATAGCAGTCACGATATCCCGTTATTTAAAAAAATTAGAGACAATTGGAAGAACGTTAATGCAACTGCTACCGAAACATGTACTGATTTCGTAAAGAAATATTTTTGTGAAACGATGATTAACGAACTTATTAATTATTATAAAAAATAACTACTGAAATCTATTATACGTGACGATTATCGGGAGTTGATTGAACTGTGTATAATGTTTTTGGGGGGAGATAATGAAAAGAAATTTAAAATCAGACCACCTGGCGCCATGCATCAGGCAAGATGGATGGCAAGAGCTATTTACTCTTTAAAGATATGCTTGCTGCAATCACAGTTTAAAATGAGTGTAAAGTACAAACGAGCACTGCAAGATGTTTGTTTATTTATTGCAATGGCTTATGTAAAGCCCTGGCTTGAGTGCAATTTGGCGGTAAAAGCCCCGAATCAAGATTTATGTTTTTTAAAAACATTGAAAAACTACGAAACAGTCGACCAAGTGATTTCTAAAGCAGCTCTGACCAAGTTCTGCCAACACTTGTGGTATTTATCTGAAGAAATAGTTTTATTTTCATTATTTGATGATGAAGTTGATACACAAACCAAAGCTGATATCGTATCGAATTTACAAAGGGAAAGTTTGTATGATTTTGGGAAGAGATATATTCCATCGAAGAAAGAAATATCTGCTTCTTTGTACGGTGAGTTGAATAAGTGTTTTTTTTCCTTTTATCATTAGAAAATGTGATAATTTTGTTAATATATTTCTTTTATTGTTTCAGAAAAACGTTTGAGTGATTTCGTGACCATCAAGAGCACAAATTTATTATCGCGGTTAAAAATTGTTAACGCTTTTCTCCAAGAAGACGTCTCTTCATGGGAACAAATCCCTTCCTTTCAGGAAGCTAAAAAAAAGTTATGCACTTGAAGGCAGTCAATGACACGGCAGAGAGAGGCGTGAAGCTCATGCAAGATTTTCATGGATTAATAACTGCTGCAGAAGAACAAAAACAATTCTTGTTACGTTGTGTACAAGAACACAGAAAGTTGTACCCAGATTGCAAGAAAGATACTTTAAAAATAGTATCCTGAATCCTGAATTATATATCTTTTTCAATTTTATAAATAAGTACATAACCTAAATTAATTTTTCACTGTTTTCTATTATAAAATATGTATTTTGATCATAATATAGCTTACATGCAACTAAGTCTTCTAAAACCGTTGTTTAGAAAAACAATGATGCTTTGTCGGCACGGGTTGCCATTGTCATATGACGATGAAATTTTGCACGAAGGTAGTCGTTAGTACTATAAAAAGAATTAGAGGGTATGCGTTATAATATTTAGAAGAAAAAAAAAATCGGTGATATAAGGGACACCTTAATAGTTATCTCTCACTTATAAGTCCATCATCTTCGTATGTAGTATTCAAAATTATAGGATTTTTAATAAGTATGTTATAATTGTTAGTTATTTAGTAATTAGTTGTGAGTTGTAGTTAATTCGATCAGTCTATGATAATCACAAATTATCATGGCAATAAATAGAGGTAGAAGTTGTATTTATGGAAACAGAAAATTCTCTCAATCCTTTTTTCTCGACTGCGCGTTTCGGGAGACTTTTATAGAATCATATCGCTTAATCGGATTAATGAATTATGATTTTGAGATATCATGGGATTAATCATAATTTTGCGGGTAACATGAGATTAATCATATCATTAGAATTTGAAAATGGCGATTTGGTACTGAGTAACTTAGGGGGTCTAAGAACTTTGTGGGGTTTTTGTATATGATGTCTATAAATTATTTATAAATTATTTGATTTCTATGTTGTTACATTCGCTTTAATTAACGTTGGTTGGTTTAACATTGGATAAGGGTTGAACTTTCAGAAATAATCCCACCTCTATAAACTAGTTCTCTATTTATATATTGTAACAATTTTATGCAATAAATTGTATATGTAAACTAAAATTAATACTCATGTCGTTTTTTTAAAATACGAACTAGTAAGTAAGATAGCACAACATGACACTTTATCTGGTACTTCAGTTGATTACTGATATAGGTATTTCCCTTATATTATCGCAAAACGCAAGGTAGATATTATTCAAGAATCAATGGGTTGTTTATAATGATTTAATTTTAAATTATTTTTATTGATACGTCTTAGGAAATACTAGGATTTTTTGTAATTAAATACCTATTCTAAAAATCCTTTTAGGTCCTGTAATAATTTATTTGAAAAAGGGTTTCAGAAAAACAGATAATGAAGAAACCAAAAATATAATCACATATCATTGCGTATTAAGCTCACGTCGAGTACTAAAGTAAACCATAAAGCGATTTATACCTCTCCATATGTGTTTTGTAATAGTTGGTGATAATAAGATAATTGCTATGAGGAAAAGTTTCACTCTTTATATGACTTTTGCAAAGAACGCCAGGAAGGATACGCCACTTTCAGTGGTATAAAACTATTAAAAGAAAGAGAGATATAAAGAAACCAAAAATTTAACCACAAATCAGTAACAAAACCACAAGCAAAGCAGACTTCGGTTAACTTAGAGCATGAAT
Organism: Druceiella hillmani; assembly: GCA_039881145.1. Taxonomy (NCBI): domain Eukaryota; kingdom Metazoa; phylum Arthropoda; class Insecta; order Lepidoptera; family Hepialidae; genus Druceiella; species Druceiella hillmani. Next base: position 3,285,870 of record JAYKKI010000040.1, on the reverse strand, counting down.
TTACTTAAACTTATTAAGAGGCTATAACAATATCATTGATATATATTATTTATGTATAGAAAGTCTTCAAGAGCTTCAAAAGTGTTCTTAAAAAAAACGGGAGTGCTTTAGACCACACGACTGAAGTAAAACTTCAAATTCACAAAATATTCTGTAACTATAACTGTCTTCACTAACTTATATCTCCCTCTCAACTTCCGTTCGCCCCGCCCAATCACACTTTTCGTAACGCTCTCGTCACGCATTCACCAGCTTACTCCCCAAGTCAAGCATCCGTAAAGAAGTTTTACTTCAAAAATAGGATATTATTAATTAAACAGCTGTCATCAGCGTGAATTATTACTCATAATGTATTATTACTGATACATTTTGCAAAAACTTCCATCAAAATGCCTTCTTGCCTCATGATAAAGTAATTTAATTACCCGGCCACTGCCAGCAAATGCCTGATAACAACATTTCTTTGATAAGTAAGTACGTGGAAACAGTATTAACTCAATTTTTTAAGATATTTGTTTTCAAATTTTTTAAAAATATTTTGAAGACACGACTGCGACAGCAGATAGTGACATTGCAGTATTTAATTATCGCTGTCACATTTGCACTGTTTCAGCAAATGTGACAGGATTCAACTGTAGTTTTATGAAGGGATTAATTCGATTGGTCTTGCGATATTGCTATCCCATTTACACCTATGGTGTACTCGCTCGTCTCATAAAAATATCTTTGTTATATGCGCTTTTTTAACTCAACGATAAATTTAATTTTCATAATATTTGAAGGCATGGGTAAATTTTCATAGTATATGTGTACTCATTAACTAGAACTAAATCTTTCGTTCGTTTTATAAGAGTGTAACGTGTTTACTTAATATAACGTTATTGTTAGCAGAACTATCTTTAATGTGCGAGTACCTTGTATATTCTGAAAGAACTGATATGTGGATTTTTTTAAATAATCATTTATATAGATTTAGTTATTTCTTAAATTAGCTCGATCACATTAAACTTACGGATGTTTGTGTTCAATTTACGTGCATAGATGTGTAGATATTGATTAAAAAATAACCGGTCTTCAAATAGTTCTGATCTTAAGTACCACATGGTTCATTTTCACCACACGGTACTGTTATGTAGCCGGTAGGACATAACAATTATAATTTAGAGTTTACTTTTTTAACTTCTGTCGGTAATTCGATAATCTTTATGTAATACCTATTGCAGTGTAAAACTTAATTTGATTTAAATAGCCATAAGCATTATAGCAAGATGGTGGGTAGGTACAGGTTTTTCATTTATATTATATGTTCCATGCATTTTAGAAAATTATTCATTGCATGGTCGTCTTATATCCTATTTTTATTCAATCGAGTTTTCTTTACAAGAAATATTTGTCAGATTACATTGTATTAGAAATAATATAAAATATACACAATAGGAAATTTGAGCAATAATATCAATTTATTTTCAAATACATGAAAATGTGTACTAAGATATAAAATTAAGTCGACATTTATGTTAAAATACAAACTGAGCGTCTGCATTTTATTAAGAACATTTAACCAAGCTACATGCAGAAGACTACATGCGCATATTGTCGAGATGTATGAAAACAGGATATAGGTGCAAAAGTGACTTTTAAGACATCACCAAGTGAAGCAATAACACAGTATCTATAATATATAAAATTTATTAATAATATTTAGCGCATTCAAGATTATAATCTATGAACACGTTTGCTTAGCACAGTAAATAAAATTATTTAAAGCTTATCCTTAAGATCCGATACGAGCAACAAAAGTTTCTCGTAAAAGACTTCACAAGTTCTATCATTTTTTTCATGCAACAGTATTTTTTTACGCGTAGCTAACTAAATTTTGTAAATCTTGGGTTATAAATAGGAAGAAATAATCTACTAGCATTCTGAATGCCAGGTATCTTATGTAATCAAGATATCAGCGCGAAGCCCTTGACTAAGGCATATTGACTGTTTCAATTTAAGTCTGGACATGGTATGTCGATGTTGTTAACAGACAGTTCCTGCTATTTTTACGATTGCCGTTGGGAGTTTTTAAAATGGCCGACGGGAAATATTTGCATAGTATGGCCCGATTAATTTGTAATAGAATGCAAGTGCATGTCATGCTTGGTGAAAAAAATGGATGGGCTGGTGAGAAAATACTCCATTATTAGGTGGAACGAATTATTAAAGTATCATAATCTATTTGGTTGTTTGTTAGACATACTTTCATATCAAGTACTTTTATACCAAGTACAAGGAGGTCGCGTAATGAATACGTGGTACATAATTGAAGGAAGCAAGAATATATTTGTGTAGGTAAAAACTCTTGCAGACGTTGTATTTTCGATAGGTACGGCGGTTCGTTCAAATCTTAAAGTACTTTTAAACCTCAACAGTCTATAAAATATCAAAATATAGACATAATGTCTTTATTATTAATGAGAACTTTACATGTTGATATGACATGTATGTATATAAGAAGGACGATTCTTGATTTTATGAGCGCATCAAACTAGTATAATGCGCTCACAAAATCATTGAAAAATACACATGAAAATTATTAATTTACATGGCGTGCAAATCCATCTGTCGGCATTGGCACATAAAACTCTAACACCACTTCAAACGCATAATCAATTCATTATTTTCTTATCTCGCTATTCCAGTTTTTAATATCATATTGTATGTATATATGTCGATTCTATTATCATATTCAAGATAAGACACAGCCGGACATTGCGTATATAAGTAGCTTTTTATCCTGTTTCAAACAGTATCGCAATTAGGTTTGAACTAAATAAGTAGTTTGAATTATTAAGTTCGATTTGGGATAATATTTTAAACCAATATGTATTACAAAATCATTTTTGCCGCGTGCGTCTTAGTCCATTGTGTTGTGGGACAACTTCCGTTTTCATGCCCTAATACGCAGACCGTTAATAATTTAAACCTGCAAAGAGTAAGTTTGATTTCTTTTTCCTTCTAATTTTATTTAAAAAAATATAATTTGGTAAAAGTTTTTCAAGTGAAAATTTTCAAATGGTAAAAGCTCACACCCGTGGCGTTTTGGATGAGCTGCTTTGTAACATTTTCAGTTGTAGATTACGGTGAGAATTTTTACTTCAGCTTCTTTGTAATTCCATCTTGATGAATAAAACGGGACTAAAAGTACGACTGGATCAATTTTAGAATATTTTATCACAAAGAGGATTTTCAGAAATTATCTAAAAGTTTTAAATCGATTTGTTTTTAGCAGCGTTAAATAAAGTTCTTATACACCTTAACATTATTTCGCATCTAGACGTGATAATTATATGGAAGAGTGTTATAATTACGATCGACAGATATAGAATTTACGACAGGTGCGACAGATATATATATATATATATATATATATATATATATATATATATATATATATATATATATATATATATATCTGTCGCACCTGTGAAATAAATATATAAATATAAATATAAAAAAATAAAAATAAATATATATATACATATATATTTATTTTTATTTTTTTTTATAAGAGATCTTTTATGGCTCTGCTCCGATATATCTGTATAACAAATTGTGAGACGTAATATGGACGTGGACGAGCTTTTCCGCTATAAAATAAGAATTGCCTAAAATTAAACATTGTTAAAATATGTTACAAAAACCATCTTCGTAATTTATGTATATATTTTTTATCTTATTAATTTTTTTTTACCACTTTATACTTTTCATTGTTTTCCACCATTGTTGGTGATGGATAATGAAAAGTATTAAATATGGACAATATTTTATAAAAATGTAAAAAATTGTGGGTGCTCAAATATTTTTTATAAAAATGTTTCTTTTATTTTTTTTTAACAAATGTAACTAACACGTAGCAGGTGTTAGGCTTGAATGATTTTATTGTGATCTATCGTTTCAATATAATTTATAGACAAGCGAATAGCAGTTCGTTGTATTAAAACCTACCTCTCAATTCTACATAGGGTACATACCCACATGCTACGTTTGCTATTTATTTTGTTGCGATACCACTCTTATTATACACTATTTAGAGTACAGGAAAGGAAAATAAAATAAAAGAAATTGCTGAAAATTTTTATAAACAAATAAAAAGTGACTTATTAATGGCCAGCTTTCGTTTGTAGTCAATTAATAAGAATGAATGTGCAGATCAGGGGCGTTATGAGTATTCCATTGGCATTAACATAAAATAATTTTTTTAGAATATTGGTTGGACTTGTAATTCATAACTGGTAAACGGGTAAACCACCTTTAGTATAATGATTATTTGTTTACACATATATGTACACAAATATACATACACACGTACATAGACATAAATGTGTGTATATATATATATATATATATATATATATATATATATATATATATATTTATATATACATATATATGCATGTATATATATATATATATATATATATATGTATATATATATATATACATATATATGTGTGTGCATATACATATATATTTACACGTGAAGAGGAAACTTCGTACTCCTTTTTGTGCATATTGCGCGCACGGAGGAGTGTGAGATTTGGCAGAGTTTATATGGAGAGTTTATATAAAGTTTATATGGAGAAGGAATGCAGACAGCTAAAATTTTTGTATGTAATATATTAAATTATATATTACAAATACATTAAAAGATTCATTGTTTAAGTTTATACTATCAATGACAAATATATAATAAATGGTCGAACAGTCGCTCAGACTAGAGATTTTCGCCAAAGAATATTAAAATGTCAAATTGACTGAACGAGTTTTATGTAAACGAATAATGTTCAAACTTCAAAATGTAATGAATTACGGTCGAACTTCGATCACAGTGTATATGATTAAGAATTATTCGTGAAATAACTGCGAAAGATATAGAATGATAATCAGGTTGAAAAAAAATATTATGTTATCATAATTTCTTGTAATTAACTATCTTATCGATTTGGCACAGTTACAAAATTAGTTACAATAACTTCGAACTCTTTCCGATAATATCTATTTTCTAATATTTATATATTATATTTATAATTTAATATATTCGTAAATTATGACAACTACGAACGTTTTTGCCGTAATTCTATGACACTGTCTTACGGTATAACATTTTTTAATTTTAACAAAAAATAATATTTCATTCATTCGTGTATACTTGGTCTTGGTCATGGTCATCGTATACAAATTATATTTGAATGTTATTTTTAAGTTGTAAAAATTAATTAAACTTAATAAAAGATTAACTGCTGTAAAATGTAGACAGATTGAAAGAACTTAAAAATATATTATAAAAAGAATTCGTTTCTTAAAAACGTTGTTATTTTTTTATTAAGGTAGTTGTGCAAAACACGCAGTCGAGGAAATTCGCTGGCTTTTTTATAAATTATTCAAACTATAAATACCTAACATATTTTATAATTTAAAAATTATTTACCCTTTGGTTTTTGTTAAAATTGCTCTCAAAAATTGTATAGTTAACATTACAGGAAAAGTAATAATTTCACCACATTTTTGATTTCAATTCAAAAACGTGTCGAGCAATTTGTCCAAAAACTATAACGATGTTATATTAACGTTTTCGTAAAACGATGTTATATTAACGTTTTCGTAAAAATCGCTCTCAAAAATTGTACAATTAATTACAGGAAAGTAACAATTTCCCCATACTTCATTTTTTTTTAAAAGCAAATTGAGCGATTGATCTGAAAGGCTATATAACGTAACATCATGTTATATTAATATTTTGAAAAAAAAAGAAAATCATTTTATTAAAAATTACTATAAACATTTTTTATAGTAATTTTTACATCTTACTGCCACACCACAACTACTTTAAGTATTTAGTAATTGTATTTAATAGTGAATTGACTTTATTTAATATGTATTGTACCTGGGCACATAATTTTGCTAAGGTTTGCTTTCTTTATTTAACTATTATTTAATTAAGATTAGCTTAAATAAGATAGTTTGAAGAAAGACAATGTGTTAGGAATAATATTTCATAATTAAAAAAGAACTCTGAAGTAATTGTATGTTCTATTACTTTATATACTTCTATATACTTCCAATTGTATATTCTACTATTGAGTTCATATGACGTCTTGAATCTTGGTCTGTGGTCATTTGTCTCGATTTGATTATCTTCTATATAATAAATCTAATCTAGTTTCAAGGTACGTGGTACGAGATCGAGGTTGCCAACAGTAATAACGGTGCACTCAATTCCGCCTGCGGAGTATGGGACACGGCGTTGCACGAAATACAAGAAGGTTCAGGGCTGCAAGTTAACAACTCACGCATAATCGATAATGAGTGGACGCTTTCAATTGGTGCCGCCACGATTAATCCTCTTAACTCTGGAGCACTTATCGTTGTAATTCAGGGTGAGTAATTATTGAGATAAATCCTAACTTTAATTGATTTTAATTGTATGTTATCTAACTTACATCGTTGTTGCGCTCTAGCGGCTTTGAATTATATGTATATTTATCACGAGCATTGGTACAAATCTCTTAATCGTCCTTCTTACGCCTTACATTCATTTATCAGTGTGGTAACCGGTGGTGATTGAAAACAAATACAGACAGTTCTTGCATTTACCTCAGTTTATGTGCCATTAATGGTGGCATAAAATAAAATGACGTAAAACATATCCATTTTGCCATACATTTATATGCAAAAGCGCGTAGTTATATACACAGACTAAGGCAGTTTAATTTATAGAATAGTCAAATATGAGAAAAATACATATTTAAAGATTGATACGATAATGTAAATATTTATGATTATAAGTTTTTTTTGTAAAAAGTCTTTAAAACGCATTTGCTTCGCTCCTTTTTCTATTTTAATTAATTGTTCTGTGACATTTATACACTACAGAAAAAAGTTCAAATAAAATTTGGAAGAATTTGAAATAAGGTCAATATTTGTATTACAGCGTGAATGTGGTTGAAAGTTTCCTCTTTATTTCTTTGAAGTCTATGGTTTAGTTTCGACTCTGGAAAACTTGATGCTTCTTGATCATCTTTCTAGCTATGTTCCCCCAGTTCCATTAAATTTTTATTATATTCTTAAGCATGTGCCAATCATTTCATAACATTGCTACTCTCGATTTCAATTACTGGTAATGCCATGTTGACGATATTCATCGTGATTTCGTTTCCAGAAATACTTGTATCGAGGCATTTCTGGAAAATAGAGGGCAGACTTTCTTTCAAGCACTTAAAGTTGTGTGACAAGCGATTATGTCACGTAAACCCAATGCGACGTTAACTTGTTATGTCATATTCACCTAGCGATTTTTGTATTAGTTGATGAAAATTATGGTAATGTAAAACGAATCACTGTGTAATTTTGAGTTTATAATATTTATAAGAAAATATGGAAACCAGATTGAGAAATTGTTTCGCATTTTAATATAAAGAATCAATTATTATTCTTTGTTCTTATTTACTCTCATAATTATTTAGCTTTGTTGATTAATTCGTTTAAGGTAAAACAAAGAAAAATTTATTTGAGGTAAAGCATTACTGATATTTTCGAGATAGTGAATGGCACAGTGATCCATCACAGATGTTTTGTAATTAAAAAAATTTATATGTTAAAATAACTGACTACGTGACATGTACTTCTATTTCTATAAACTTAATTTTGATCATTTAGAAATTATTTGTTTGCCCCTACAGGTAAAGGGGCAAAAAAATAATTTAAAAAAAATTCTTCATTTCTCAAAATTTTCCCTTGAAGTGAAAAGTCTACTTTGTACATAATGCTCGTAATAGTCTAAATATATAGCAAACTTCGAGTTTCTATTTTAAATTAAACAAAAATGCTCGTTATAGACAGACAGACAGAGTTAATGAGGCGATACCTCATCTATCTGCATATATGTAAGAATTGTATTTCTTTAAACTAAAAAACTCCTTCGTCGTATATTTCCGTCGTCCGACACGGATCCCATTTCGTTTGGAATACTTGCCATTTTTGTACGAACGAATCACCATGGATTAAAAAAAATTATTAACGTAGTGCATGAATACCGCTCTTTGTGGGATCAGAGAGATTCCACTTATCTCTTAAGAGAGGATTTACGCAAATCATAGTGGGAATTCCTTAATATGATGGATTTAACCGAATTCATTCCTTTTTAATTAAATTTCGTTCACCCACTCGGTTCTACGCTGGTACCAACGCCGCAGTCTACGAGTCATAAATCTTCTAGAAAGTACAAATTGATTTTGTCGAGTGTCGCTGGGATAGAATAGAAAGTAAATTATTGTAACGGACATAAAACGCACCCAGTGTGCGCACTCAATACGTATGACAAAATCGTAATGTTACGTGCGATACAAATTCATATCCAAAGTGGGCTCGGCCTAATTTTGTATATTTCTCACGAGAAAATGGTGCAGGGATGTGGCGTTGTAGCCAATCCACTGATGAATTTTCTGAGATCGATAATGAAACTAATTTTGTTCTACTCTTTTTTTCTATTTATCAAAAGTGCCCATTAATTTATGGTAGGCAGCATAATCAAAGGATATATCTTGCTTTTTCTCGGTACAATGTCAAATGCTTGACTTGCTATGCATAAATATCCCAGTAAATTCCTTTCGTTTCTTCATTAGTAGCAGATTGTCTACTTTAAAGTTTAGTTATGCTCTAAGGATAACATATTTCCCTCTGGAGACTAGTCTAAGTCATATTATAGGAATCTATAGCTTTTCGTGTAGTCTCTGTGGATTTGATTCTATTAAAAATTATTTGCATTCATTTACACATGCTTACACATGCTTAGAAATTAAAAGTTAAAATGTTTTAATAAAAAAAAATTATATCAGCTAAGTCACTATGGATGACATGGTTCCATTAACCAATTGGGAAAGGTTTCAAAAATTATTTATGTGGGTATATTATTTTATAAATCTACAATCAAAATATATCGGCCGGTTTATGACAAATATCTATATAAACTACCAGCTGTTATCAGCGATTTCTTACGCGTGGTTGAAGTAATCACATGAGTTATTACTTATTCTACTTAACCCACATGAGAAACAATGCTGTCATTTATGTTGAAGTATGGTAAGAGTTTATAAAGTATAAAATTGCAACCAGATTAAACCAATCCAGTGGTTATCTAGTGAAGAGCAAACATACAGAGCCTTATTAATGACCTGATACAGAATATTGAGAAACAGATTTGAATATTTTAAGATATTTTGTTTTTGTGTCCAAATTAATTATTTACGTTGGTGCTTTATATTAATATCAGAATCACAGTAAACTTTGTTGGCGATTAAAGTCAATTCTAAATAAAAAGCAAAACAGTTTATCAGATAACGTATAGAGGAGGTAACCAAGTAATTTAGTGTTTGTTCCTTAAAGTAATTAGTTTTTGTTTATATCGCAATTTTCCAAATACAGACATAACTTACTTTGAACCGATTTGCTCTCGCCTAGATTCATCCTTACTGAGCATAACGTTGTACTTCCGTGAGAGATGAACTTCAGTAGATTCATGAAACTTACAAGAATTAAAAGTGGTAGCGTCTTATAATAATGATTTGGTGGGGATCATTGCTTGCCAAACTAAAACCCACCACTATTTGCCACACTAAAATTAAAAATAAAATGTTCTGTAAATTCGTTATACACTGACCTAATTTAAAACTGTTCAACTGGTAATTTTACAATATTTTTTTATTATTTCAGGCGCTGATCCAGCAATGATTGAAGCAAGTGTTTTGGTTGCGGACTACGACAGTTATGCGCTTTTGCTCGTGTGCAATCAAGTCGGTGGCGTGATAAGTGGTATGTGTACTTTTTGTATGTAAATTATTCGAAGTACTAAAAGTAAATTAAAAAAACCCTATATAAAGGCACCGAGTATACACACAAGTATACACTCGATCGAGGTTATAACAGAGTATATACAGAGATTATAATTAACCACACAACATTTAGAAGGAATAATATTATGGATCTCTGAGAAGTATGGTAAGAATTTGATACTTACTTGCCAAACAAAAATAATTATTCTGGCAAACTTCTGGACATTGAATTATTAATTGAAAAATGTTGGTATATTATGTTTTACTGAAATATGTTGTAAAAAGCGATAATATTAATTTTAATGTAGACAATTTTTCAATGGCCAGTACGTTCAACAGAGACGTGAAGGGGAGGCTCATTAATATTATTCAACAATAACCTAAAGTTTAATGAAAGCAATTATATAATGCAATGTTCTATTGAATGTGTGTATAAGATTGCGTGTGCTGAAGTGTATGAATATATTATTTTATGTGTAGATAGACCATTGTTATTCAATTTTAGAATTTATATTAGAAGATATTCTAAGTAGAGTTTATATTAGAAGATATTATAAGAGATTTATTACCTTTTAGAAGATATTCTAAAAGGTAATAAATCTCTTATAATGTGTGGTGATTTTAATATTGATATTATATTAGATTCCGCTGAGAAACAAAGGTTTATTGATTAGTTTTTGTCATTTTATTTAGATTACGTATTTAATGAACCAATCACATCTGCAACTTGTGTAGACAATATAATGATAAACTGTAAAACGTTAATTAAAAAATGAATATGTGGTGTTAGATCTGACCGTAAACGTCTTCTGATGAAACTACCATATAAAAGGGTTAAACAACTAAAGTGAACTCTTGTGTGTCAACTAAAGTGAACCTTTGACAAAAATCAAATAAACACATGTTAGCTAAATTTAATTCCAACATTGGGACTAAACGGAGCTTCACGAGACCCAAATATATTGTATGAATCTTATTTTTAAATATTTAGTAGTGAATTCACTAGAACATGTGCAAAAAAGAAAATCACAAAGTAATCATTCATCTACAAAATAATCTGTCTTTTAATCTCTGGACGACGAAGTGAAAACAAATAAGCAGAGGAATTTTGTATGATCTCTGTGATGAACGTTAATTTACTAGTAACAATACCTTCCATAATTATGTTAAAAGATATTCTAAGATATTTAAACACACACGTTTACCATAAAAATCTTTATACGTAGGTAATAAAATTAAGTTGTCCGATAATAAAACTAAAATCACATAGACAATGATTCATTCTGAAACTAGCAAGATAACAAATATTGACGTAAAAATAATTGATGTGATAGTTTCAGATCAAAAGCCATTGAGGGTAACCACTGAGTTCGAGAACTTTTACTCAAATATTCCTTTTTTTAACAATCGTCGCTGATAGACTATTAAAGCAAAATCTTAAACTAAATATGTATAAGTTTAAATTTAATCATTATGTCACATGATTAAAATTAGCAATAGAGATATTATAAAAGCGTTTGAAAATGTACCGTGTAGGATGTCTCTCACAGGAGTAAAAATATCCGAATTTCTTAAAAATATTTTGATTTTTTCATTTCATTAGTATTATATCTCTAGTATTTATTGTTTAAATAAAGGTGTGACAAATATTAGCCCTGAATCACAGTTTCTTTTGTTTAATGGCGATTTCGAGGTATTTATTCAGCAAATCGTTAATTTTCGTTAAACAATAAAAAATTGATTTGTACTTTAGACAAATAGGTCTTTTCAAGGATACAACGTACGCCTAAGAATGATGATGAAGATTTTTTCTTTAGATCTCCTTTTTACGTTTGGGAGTGTTCTTAATATTCAATTGTCATTTTAAATGCCATTGTTAGTTTTGAGCTGAGAGACAACATGTCATATGCGGATTTCAAGTTTTTCTGTTACGAATATTTCGTTTAGGAGATAGAAATCTCTGACACAGAAACATATTGACGGACGGACGGACAACGGCTTTTGGGACTATAGAGTTTTGCTCTTACGCGTATTGCATTTAGGAGTTGGAAACCTCTGATAGAGAGACATATGGATGGACGGATGGATACACGACTTTGGAACAACAATAGTGTTCCGTTTGGATTCTCCAGGAAGACAACTTTAAATGTAATTCAAAATCTGGCCGCAATGTAAAAATTATTATAATTTTGTGCCCATATTTTTTGGTGCTATAAAACATTGCGGTAAAGACCACCATCGTGATTTTTAAAAACTGAATTTCATGTCATTTTTCAGTAAATTCTGTGAAACTCTCCCGATCACAAAATGCACTTAATGCAGAAGCAAATAGTGCCATAAACACAGCAGTGGCAGCCAATACACACACATCTGGTCTGACATGGCGGCAGATGAATCAGTCTGCGGAGACTTGTGGCAATTCGGCGGTTGTGACAATCGCTTCGACCTTGCTTCTCGCTCTTCTCTCCTTCATCAATCTAGTCAGAGGAATTTAACTTAACACTTTGATAGTCCGGCTGCAGAAGTGGGTATTTTTATTTATAATTTATTTACAAAATTTGGAATTGTTATCTTATTTCGTATTAATTAAATTTGTCATAAAATTGTTCAATTGTTTTTTTTTTATTTCAGTATGATTTACTGAAAGCGCACAATTGTTTAGGTTGTATTTCCTATGCCCATAACGGAACCCATTTATTTTGTATCTATCTGTTTTGAAAGAGATTTTTGGTTCTAATTACATGTTCACATCAAATAATAAAATTGCTTTCAATAAAAACGCCCATTTTATTTTATTTTTTCTGACACATATCCCATAATGAAATTTTTATTCCTAATTTTCCGTACTACAATATTAATACACATATTGAAGCATCAATTTAAGAAGTGTTTTCTTTTATGGTATTCTTTACAATTATTTTTAATGCTTTCTGCTTCAACAGAATTTTGCCTCTTTTCAAACATCAACAAAAGGTCAATTTCGCTAAAGTTAGTTAGTATTGCACTTCATCCGATAAACATAAATTACTCCTTTTGTATTTAGATTGAGCATTGTTCAAATTGTTGTAGCAGCCCTGCTACTGTCAAAATAGCAATGAAATAGTAACATTATAATAATTAAAAAAAAACCTAAATTTTATTTATTTTTAAAAATTCATTTCTTACTTTGTATCCGCGCCATGTTCCTTAAATTTTTCTTGAGATACTCTGCGATGCTTTTTGCTTAGTTTGAAATTTCTCGTATTTAAGAACATTATTCAATAACCGAAAATAAAAGTCCAATAATAGAATTATTTACTGCAAGAAGTTGGTATCAAAAATCCGTAAAATTTTGTAAGAGCCGATTCTGAAAATTTAATTTGGAAATCGGGAGTGTCCTGTATATAAATTTATGAATTTAAAATTTTCCATTCAATAGATCCGATTGAAACTATTAAAATAATTTAATTCCTTGTGATCACATCCTAAAGTTTTAAACGCTATGCTATTATAACATTTAAACATTATGTACTTTACTTTATTTTCCGTATTTTGCCGTTGTAGTGAAAAATATATAATATTTTTTTTTTGTAATTTAAAATTATTCGTTAGAAGGCATAGTTAACCAGTTCAAAACAAGAGTGAAAATTGTGGTCGAATTAAAAACCATATAAATAATACACGATTTTGATTTTAAATTCGCAAATCAAACAAGAAAACCATTTCGAAGGGTTTTAATATTAAATTAGGAAAATTTAGCAGGTGATTTTTAGGGAAGAGTAATAGGATATTGGTGACGTGACATTATTACACTTACTATACGTTTGTATGATAAATAGCTACATGCTCACGTGTAACGGTTTGCGATAAAAATACGATATTTCGTAGAGAGTTATATTCGACCATGTTTAAAATGAAAAGGAAGTTAAATAATTGTAAAAAACATTAATATTCCAATGGATCTTTAACATACATTCAATTTACTGTAACCGAGTGCATTAAACGCAGTCTTAGCTGATTCGTTCATATAAGCACCTAAAGTTGTCTACAAGTACATTACTTGAATTTGGTTCCAGAATCATAAATTTTATTCAGAGTTATCTCGCAGTGTTTATTTGTAATCGTAACTTAACACTTTTTTAACATGCAAACATTGCATTCCTTTTTCGAACATCAGTTGTAATTTTCATATAAAACATTATAAAAATAAATAATATACGAATTGCAAATAATATTACATACAGTCTGAAAATTATATCTGGTTTAATGAGATAGACTGATACCCCCAGTCACTTTTGTAGTATATAAAATCATCAATTTTATATAAGCTTCTTGAGTAGTAAAATATTTTCTTGACAATTTCAATACGTCCCTTGATATTTTATTACAGAAGCATATACTAGTCTTATGTCGTGAGTCTAAAGTAGGGAATATCCAGTTCATTTTTATTCATATTGTAGTAATTGCAGCAATCCCATTTTTATGGAGAAGCTTTTTTTTTTTTTTTTTTTTTTTTTTTTGTATTCTGCTTAGCACAGCAATCTGTTTTTCACATTTAGCTGTTATTATTGGTGACTACAGTCTGCGTATGTAATTTAGTTGTGAGGAGAATCCATCGATCTCTCCCACTTTGGGTTTAGAAATCTGCTATGAAGGGTTGGAATACTGTTCCTTCTTAGTCGTGAGTGTTTAACACTGCCATCTCCTGATAGTTTGGTAGCCAGCACATTCACATGTTCAGATAGCTTGGTCTGGTATTTAAGACTTCTGGTGGCTATTTCCTGTTTTACAGTTGTTAGGTTCAAATCTCGGAGTATGTATTTGTTACTTATACAGTTTGGGATTTGGAACATATATCTCATTGTCTTGGTTTGAAATCTTTCCAAGATCTCGATGTTACTATTAGATGCTGTACCCCACAGCTCGATCCCGTATGTCCACACTGGCTTTAATATTGTTTTGTAGACAGCCATTTTGCTTTCATTAGATAGTTGAGATTTTTTCCCGATGAGCCAGGACAAGCTTCGCAATTTTGTATCTAATTGTTTACGTTTATTCCAGATGTGTTTTTGCCACGTCAATCGTCTATCCAAGTGCATGCCGAGGTATTTAGCAGTATCTGAGTGCGGTATCTGTTGCCCGTTTAAAGTAATTGCTGGGCAATCTCCTTTTCTGAGACTGAATGTTACGTGAACGGATTTACTGTTATTCGCTTTTATTCTCCATTCTGCAAGCCACACTTCAACTTCAGTAAGGTGTTTTTGAAGAAATATAGACGCGGTTATTGCTTCTGAATGTACGGACAGTATAGCAGTATCATCTGCATAGGTGGCCATTACTGTGTCAACATTTTTAGGAATATCCGCAGTGTAGATCAGATACAATACGGGTCCGAGGATACTGCCCTGAGGGACACCCGAGTGGATTTCGTAGAGTTCTGACGTTTCAGTGTTGACTTTTACTTCAAAGCATCTTTTATCTAAGTACCTTTTTAGAAGTAGATAAAATGAGTACGGTAGATGCTTCTTTATTTTGTATAAGAGGCCCATGTGCCAGACCTTATCGAAGGCCTGACTTATATCAAGAAAAACAGCGGAGCAGTAGTCTTTGTTCTCCAAGGCTTCGTTAATTGTGTTTGTTAATCTATGAACTTGTTCGATTGTGCCATGTTTTTGCCTGAAGCCAAATTGATGGTCGGGAATTATTTCATTCAGTTTGGGTTGCAATCGACTCAGGATTATTTTTTCGAAAAGTTTGCCGACCAGAGGTAGTAAACTGATTGGCCTGTACGATACAACTTCAGCTGCTTCTTTACCAGGTTTCAAGATCATTACGACCTGGGCAAGCTTCCATTGGCAGGGGAAATGACAGAGTCTCAGACATGCGTTGAATAGTACTACCAGGTACATTAATCCCTTTTTTGGTAGGTTAGTTAAGAGAGTAGTATCTATTTGGTCATAACCGGGAGCTTTTCTGACCGGGAGAGATTAAATTTGTCTATTAACTTCTCTGGGGCTCACTGGTTTTAATGGAAGACATAATTGACCTGGAGAGTTTAAGAAGTCTGTTATTTCTTTGTCTTTTTCCAGGTTGCTGCTCGGTAAAGGCGTAAACACGTCTTTGAGGTGTTCTGCAAAAGTTGTTGCCTTCTCGTGGTCCGATCTGGCCCAACAGTTATCTCTTCTTATAGGTGGCATGTGTTCTTTCGGTCGCTTAAGATTCTTAGTAGCACGCCAAAGGGAGTAATTACTATCCTGGTAAGGCGTGAGGTGGGCTAGATAATTTTGAAAGTTTAAGTTTTCATGCTCATTAATCATTTTCTTGAGTTCCTCAGTCGCTCTGTTCAGGATTGTTTTATCTGAGGGATACCTAGATCTATGCCATTCTTTCCTTAATCTACGTCTTTCCAATACTTTCTTCATTATGTTCTTAGGATATTCTTTGTTTGTCATTTTATTTATTTTGCTTGTTGAGGTTGATTCTTTGGCTGCTAGGTGGATTATGGAGTTGAATTTTTCTATACTTTTTTCTATGTCTTCTTCTGTTTTTAATTTTACATTGAGGCCAATGTTGGAGGAAACAATTTCTTTGTATGTGTCCCAATTTGTTCTTTTATTGTAAATTCCGATAGGTGTTTTTGAGTAAATAGCTACTTTGCTCAAAGTAAGGATGACTGGAGAGTGATCTGACGATAGATCGTCGCACTTCTCAACATTTGTATAATTTCGACCGATGTTTTTTGTTATATAAAAATCTAGTAAATCAGGTGTTTTATGGAAATCCGTAGGCCAATAGGTTGGCTCTCCATGCGAAATACATTCTAAATTAAGATCTGATGTAGCTTTATAGAGTTGTCTACCCTTTGGATTGATCAGTCTTGAGCCCCAGAACTTATGCTTGGAGTTCCAATCCCCTCCACAGATAAAAGTCGGACCAAGCTCTTCGAAGAATTGCTTAAATTCATCAGCAGTAATTGAGTGTCTTGGTGGACAGTACACAGCGGCTAAGGTTGTCTCTGAGTTTTTAAGGATGACTTTTATTATGCTTGCTTCTATCTTATCGGTTTTGTAAGGGTTAAGAGTATAATGTTTAATGTTGTTCTTTAGTATAACTGCAGTGCCACCGTGAGATCTGCCAGAAGGGTGATCGGTCCTATAGATCGTATAGTATTTCATTTTCACGTGGGAACGCTGGGTTAGTCTTGTTTCAGATATCAAGGCCACATCTATATTCTCCGATATCATAAATAGCTCAAGTTCCTGACATTTCTCAGTAATTCCGTTGGCGTTCCAAGTGAGTATACGCATATTTAAGCCCTCTGTGTGGCCAGACCTGTGATTAGTTGAACCATCCGGTCCATCATGCTGTCCATCATGTTTTTCATGATTTCTTGAAATCTATTAAACATTACGTCCAATAAATTGCTGATTTGGCTGTTGTCTGTTGTGTTAGGTGGAGTGTTACTTGACTGCAGATTAGTTGTTTGCTCCATACGGTCTTTGAATTTAGTTTTAAGTGCATCTGAATAACTTCTCGAGTGCTGTACTTTGGTGTCATTTGTAATGGTTTGCGATGATATTGGGACATCTTCTGAGGGTGTTGGTTTACCCTTGCCTGGTTTTGTTTTGATTTTGAAAATACGCTCTTTGTATTCTTTATATTTCTGACATCCTCTGTAACTTGCCGGATGGTTACCTTGACAGTTCACACATAGGGCGTTTATCTCTGGAGGTTTAGTGCATGAAGTCGTCGGATGGTCGTTTCCGCATTTCACACATCTGAAGGGGCGGAAACATTGATTTTTGGAGTGCCCAAATCTTTGGCACCGTTTGCATTGCAAAACTTCCTTTTTTTTGTATGGTGCCTCTATTGTAACTTTAACTTGGCTGATATGTTTGATATTAAATACATCTTTATTATTAGGTCTCTGTTCTAGGTCTACAAAATATAGAGGAAGTTTTTCTTTGGTTACCCGATGTAGCACGTTGACAACTTGTCTTACTTCGTGTCCTGTAGCTTCAAGTTCAGATTTGATCAGTGATAAATCTTCCGATGCATGCAAACCTCTAATTACCACTCGATAGGCTCTCTCACTCTTTAGTTTGTAAGTATAATGATTTACATTTTTTTCGATGAGAGTGTCTCTTATAATTTTATAAGTTTCGATATCCTTAGGTATTAGTTTGACAATATGCCCTGATCTGAGCGTGGTCAATGTGTATTTCTCTGTGTCCACGACCCTGTTAATTGTGTCTCTTAAAGGTGAGATGTTTATTACACCTGTGACAAAAATAGGCTCCGGTTTAGGTACATATTCTTTGACCTGGTTTACAGTTTCGTGATCTTCGTTGCTGAGAATATCAAAGCTATTATGTACAGTTACCGAAAAGTTGGTACGCTTAGACGCTGGTTGTTTGTTTTCTATTTCAGCTGGGCTTTCGTTTCTTTTTCTTTTGCTTTTGACATAGTCCTGCTGCCAATTTTCCTGAGTTTGTTCTGCACTTTGTATTTCAGAAGGGTTTTTCTGACTAGCAACGGGATCCGCTTTACTGCTTTTAATATATTGCCATAGGGTCGGTTGGAGGACGGTAGTGGAGTTTGAGCTGCCACTAAAGGATGATGATCTCTGCCTAGTTTCGCAAAGATCTTTGGATAAGACTTGTGTTAGATTGGTTTTATATTGCTTTATGTTTTGTAATTTATTTTCGGTTTTATTTAGACTCATTTTGTTCCCACGAGTTTGGACGAATTTGTGGTCACTCACAGGGTGACGCCTTTCCTGTGAGAAGGCTATATACAAAGGTGTTCGCCAAGTTCACCAAGGTTGGCGCTAGAGACTGGGCGCCCTCCCAGCCATGCATCCTTTTGGCGCGGTCTCCACCGTAGGATTAGGGTGAATTTTTAATGAGGCTTTCTACCTCATGACACGGGTGGTTAAGCCAGTGCCCCCGATTCCATAAACAGGAGTAGCGGGTCGTGGGGATCATTTCCTATCGCCCACTGGAGGGATCATTCGGGTTTATTAACCGCCGCCCGAGGCTCGGCGTTGACCTTCTGCGGCTGGTACGGTCAAGTTCTCAGCCAACCCTCCTCCTTTTTCATCCGGGCTTGGGACCGGCAATGGCGGAGTTGGGAATATGGAGAAGTGATCGTTTTTCCTTATATGCAAAATATTTGTAAAAGTGTACTGAGATGGTAACGTGAGTAAAAATATTACTTTAAATAGTTCTATTAGGGAATTTCAAGGACATTGAGATCTCTCTTGCAAAATTAAAATGAATTCAATATAAGTAGTCCCCCAATACATTACAGGATATTTTACTGTGAAAATAGTAAAATAAACCAATCTAGTTATTTCTATACTTCTTAAATTCTTGATTTCTTTAATGGTTTATGCGGCAGCACTATTACCTTGTCAATCCTGAAATATTACCTCCCCATTGTAGTATTCTATTTATAGTAACATCGAGAATAACTGTTATACTAACAACGTTTGTTATTGTGGAATACAAAGTTTTAACAAACCTTATATTTGGAAGGGTAATTTTATGCCCTTGGTTTTTTGAATTGCGTAACAAGTTATTTAGCGCAAAGCAAATAAATATTTGTGATCGCGTTTTATTTGCATGGCATCTAATTGTTTATTATACCTATTAATTGGTGTTAACAAACAGCACTGTTCCAGCGAATTCTTCATCAAAAATAAGATCGTTGATGCACACAAAAAAAGAA
Source organism: Druceiella hillmani (assembly GCA_039881145.1). Taxonomy (NCBI): domain Eukaryota; kingdom Metazoa; phylum Arthropoda; class Insecta; order Lepidoptera; family Hepialidae; genus Druceiella; species Druceiella hillmani. Next base: position 3,266,284 of record JAYKKI010000040.1, on the reverse strand, counting down.
AGACTTCTGCTGCAGAGCATTGAAGTACTGCTGCTGCAGAATATATCCATCTTCACTAACGATCCTGTTGATTTAGCCTCCTCTGTCTACTCTTTTTATAACCTGTTTATAAGATACGAGTTAACTAAATTGACTTCATAGTATTACAATTTGCAGGCTAAAGTTCTTTGGTAAACAGAATAATATGCTTTGGACAGATCACAGAATACGCCAACGGCCTCCGGCATTTTGTATTTAATATCACTGTTAGCTTTGCAGAAAATTTACCCTTTGTAAAGCAGTATTCATTGTCCATCATTCCACAAAAGTTAAAATGAGCACCCATTTCTTTAATGATGATCTTTTAAAAGATTGACTCTCGTTTAAAATTATGAGGACATGATTATCACCGAATTTAAATATCGGTGTAACTCAACATGCGTATTGAATATGGTGGCTAAATGCAGACCAAGCGCATTAACAATAAAACCAGCCACTTTGACAAATAGTTCTTACTTGATTTTGGTTTTCTTTAAGTTGAGTGGCTTAAAATATTTTTAATTTAAAGGAAGAGACATTTTCTTAGGAGGAGATTTTTTTTCAAATTTCGATAACCAGACACTTATATTTAGGAAATTTACATAACCAGGTCAATTTTTAAGGTGATGGCATATATAATTTCGGGAATAATAGCTACGATACCTTGTGTATTAAACATTGGTAGATGGACGAACAATGAAATCTTACCACAAGGGTGTTTTTTTACAAGATTAGTACTGAATCCTAACTGTCGGTCGATTAACAGTCACGATACGAGTACCCATGTAATAAATATGTCCCTATTCCCAAAAATCTAAGTAAAGGAAAATAGTTACCGCTAGAGAATTTATGTGCAACAAATCAGTTTTATATTATAACAATGTGGTACTCTTTCTTAATATCGTTAGGGTATTATTAATCACTTTGGTATTTTAATTTTGGTATTTTTCATCAAGAGGGCATTGAAATCCTTTTCTTTTATTTTGTTGTAATAATAATTTGTTCAGATTATTACTTCAATATTGTTGTAGTAGTCATTATATATTATTTGCCACTTGATCTACATTCATTGGATATTCCGCGACAATATTGTTTTAAAATAATAACACCGTCGCCATTAACGATGAGATATTTTATGCACATAAGTGTGATATGCAGATATAGGAAAGTATAAATCCTATGTTATTTGTTTAATACACGAATTATCTATTTTGAAAATTCCAAAAATATCATGTATAATTTTTTTTGAGACTTGTATAAAAAGACTTCGTTGTTGTATCAATGTACCGTTATGCAAAAAATGATAAATCGCATATTAGTTTTTAAGTTTCAAATATAATTTGAAAAACAAAATATTTTGTACCTTAAAAGTCTATATTAATAAAAATATATTCAAGAATGAGCGTTAAGGGATCACAGATGGACCAATGGTTTGATACAAACCTCACGTGTTTGATCAAAATGTTTGACATAGAATACTCAATAAACGAAATGTGGTTAACCGACGCATTAAACACAATAAAAATATATTATTTACAGCAAATATTCTTCAAACATAAATGTTCGAAAAAATCTGTCAAACGTACACTATCAATACGATTTGATTCAACCCAAAGTTTACGTGTTCGACTGAAACAATTTGGCCGTTGCTGGGGTCCTTTATCAACGTGTTTGAATGACGATCTTTTGCTATCGTTTATTTATTTGTTTATGTACTTTAATGTACCTACTTGATACATATGGCGGACTTATTGCAAAGAAAGCATTCTCTGATAGCCAATCAGAATACCAGTCCAGCCTCGCTCCACCAGCGGCCGGGAATCGAACTCGGAACCCTGCGGTGCGCCGCGCATTCAAAGGGCCTCGTCATCAAATCAATACACCACGGCGACAACATTTATCCTGGGGATAGTCATTAAACTGTAAACTATTCAACATTTAACCTGGGGATAGCCATTAAGATTTATCAATCTATGATCACATTTTTGATTTAAAATCAGAAATTAAATATTAAATATAAAGTTTTACTTCGCTTGGAGTGCATAGTCCTGAGAAAGCTGTTAATATAATTAATATTAAACCGCGAGCGTTTGTGAGTATTGGTGGAATATATTATTTATCTATTTAACATTAGATTTAAATAAACTTTTTGTTACGTCTTACTGGGTTTTTGAAAATTCATTTTATTGTTTAGTGAATTCGTAACTAATGTAATAATTTGATATTTATTTGAGAATCTCTAGGATCACATGTTAATGAACAGGAACAATTTTATTTGGTTTAAAATAGATGAAAACATCTGATCACCTACTCGTTCGCCATCACAGTTTCAATGTTTATACGTCAATATTTATAGTCTAGAAAATATTTTAGACAAGGACCAACGATGCCATTTCTTAAAAAAATGTGTTTTCTTAAATTGGGTATGTTAATAATATTTTTGTCTGTCAACTAGAAATTTTAAACTTATATTTTTCTAGATATTAAAAGTTAATTGACATTAGAAGTCACTATTGCTTAATAATATAGTTTCGGATACTAGCTGAATCCATAAAATACACTTCATATATCCAACCGAGGAGCGCGAATTTCACTTATAAACCAACGGTTTATTGAATGTGTCCAAAGAACAGAAATTATGTTGTTGAAGTGCCAAATTAAATAAATACTATCTATCATTTTACCTGCTTGTCATTAATTTTTTTAATATTCATTTTCAATTAAATGAATTAATAGAGACGCAAAGTGCACGTAGCTTTAGAGAAACTACTGCAAGTGTACAATTAAAGAAAAAATGTTTTTGTTTTTAAATGCAAACTACGAGCCTATAGTTTTCAACATTTTATATAAATTGTTGTACAGTGATATCTCCTATCAATATGATCACACTCGATAAGGAAATTTCTCACTGCTTGCGTTGAGACGTTTCACATATTTTATCTAAAATAGACATTCACCAAAATTTTGCAATATGCGGGAAACGCTCGGTCATATTTAAAGGCCTTTTGGTCGATTCAGGAGAGCAAACTCCAACAAGTACAAATATTTTATGTATATTTTTAATATATAATGATTATGCTGCTTTAGTTGGTGTCTGACAATTGCGTCTATATACTTACCTTGATTTAGAACATCGCGAATAAGCCTTATTTGTGATAATATGACAAAATGGGATCAATTCTCCTTCCTATTGATATGCTCATTTGTGGATCAAACATAAAATGGTTATGCAATATGTATGGAATACCTAACGGAAATAAGCAAAAACAGGATCGTGTTAGATAAATGTGTAGCCCAAAATGGAATTAATTTCTCTGATAGGTACAAATTATTTTGAATAATTTTTTGATCAAAGTTGGTATACCTGATCAAAAAATTATTAAACTGGTATCTAAACAAGCATTCTACTTTGTAATACATACAAATGTTTCGATACTATTAAAGAAAATGTTCTTAAATTGTGACAGACATACACTATGGTCCACAACTCAAATAGATTATGTTGATAGACTTTGAGAGTTTATGAGATCAATGATAGAGCAAGAACGAGCAAGTAGAGACTTCCGCAAAATTAATTTAGTTGCTTTACGTGGAACTAGGGCTGAGGGAATTAATGTTTACCTTAATAGTTCCTACATATAAAATCATACAGGGAAGAAGAAATACAATTTTTGGGTATATATATTCGCTTAGTATTGAGGAGAGCCATAGTTTCAGGAGTTTTCAATTTCTTTTTAATTATTGATGGAATAATAACTGACTAGAACGAGAAACGGAGATTACTTTTTGAATTGTCGTTTCTACGAATGGAGAAACATTTCGAAGACCAGAAATAGTGTGGGAATTACCCGCCTTAGGGTTTAGTTAGAAAATATCAGGGAAATTTATGGGAAATTATGGAAAATATTAGTTCAATAGAAATAATAAAAATAAATCGTAATTCTTTACAATCTCACTCGTAGCCGAACACTATTTGTCGGGTCTACGATGACAACACCGTAAAGCTTTTTCAAGTTAGTCAGTTCTGTCACTGAGGTGTAGTATGAAAGCATTTAATAATTAAAAATATCAATTTGACTGTTATCTTATTTAAACATTTCTTCATTTTATGTAGATAGGAATGCAAGAAATTTTCTTTCCGTCGAGTTAAAAAATATAAGATTAATTAAAGTTATTTATTCATGCTACAGTTATGATAGATAGATATGGTATTCATAAAAAAGCGGCAGATATGCATTTATAGCGAGATACGACGTTTTTTATATCACGAAAGTCCTGTTTTGGTGAAACATATTGTGGAACTCAATATAGAGGAGAGATAGAATATTTGCATACAATAATTGGAATAAATTAAACAATTCATGAGAATTGGTGCCATATTTTTTTCACATTTTCATATTTTCTATAAGTATGTATATATAGCATGACACATTTGATATTAATATTAATATTTAATTTATTCTCTTAATTTTCACAAAAATATGTTACAAAATAATTTTAATTATATCATTTCAATGTTGAACATCAAACATATCCGAAACACAGCAAAAATATGGGATACGAAAGATTTTATTGTGATATTTGTAGTTCAAATATTGAATATATTTGGCGTTAATTTTGTAGAAATTCATTATTATGTTATAATACAACGAAACCTAGGTCGTCGTAAAGAAATAAAAGGAAGTAGAAATAATACTACATCATGTATATTCATTTAATTGTGAATTTGTAGTTCATTTAATTTACATACAACAAACGTATTGCATTTGGTCGGATTCAAATCTAATCTTTCAAAGAGAATCCGATTTAGATTCAGTTGCCTTAGGCATTCGGCCAAAACTGCTGTTGATTTTTCCGCCATATGACTTTTCTTAAAGAGTCAGAAGCGATCGATTAGGTCAAAAAGAAAAAGAACTGAGTGGCAAGTCTCAAAAATGTAAGTTTGGTCAGTATATTGGGTTAGAGGGTTAAAGAAAATATTATGTTAACTTTTCAAGAAAATTTGTGGAAAGTTCTAGAATGTTTTATTATAACGGATATGTAGACCAGACTGTGTTCAGTTAATAAAAGTGCTAATCCTTTAAGTGTATTGTATCAAAGAAAATAGATTTGCATCAAGTACGGATTCATCTCTTTTATCAGCCACATCATTATTGAAATTAAAACGTAACTAATCGTGGTTAAAGCAATTAGTAACTGGTGATAAAAAGTATGGTGCATGAGTTAATCAGACAATCAAATACCAAAGGTTAAGTGCAGAACAAATGAAAGTTCCAGTACCCAAAACTGAACTGAATTGCTGATGGAACATTTGGGGCGCTAATCATTGAGAGGTGCTTTTGGCGGGATCAACTATGAATACAGAGATTTATTGTAAAAAATCATATCACCGGGCCAACAAACCAATTAACAATAGGATCGAGTTTATTATATATCCTTATGATAACATACTGCGGCTTAGCTCATGAAGCAATATGTACTCTTTAAAAGTTATATGGGTTTATTTGGTAGGCTATTTTATAATTAATTGTTCAAAGTTTTAGGCAATCATTCGCAGAATAAAAAAATAATAATATGGAAAAGCTTCGATATGACTCGTAATTTTTTTTAATCTAAGTCATCAGCTTTTTGCGCTTACGGTATATTGGCAGTGCTTACTAGATGACGACAAGTTATAGATAAATATGGCGTACTTAAACGTATTTAGTTCGATTTCTTTGTAAAAATTGGTAAATAAATTATTTTTACAAAAATAAAATAGGTTCAAGCATTTATTGGCCAACAAATTTTATTAAAATTTTTTTAATCGATTTCAAAGCAGGTTTAAGATATTTTTGATATAATCCATAATTATATTTTGAAGTACACCCATATCGATAGTGTTGTTGAAGACAACGATCGTGACAAACCTGATGATATATATAATAGTATGAACTATGTATTGTTACATATTGTATATAATGTAAGTAGTGTATTTTTTGTACATAAGTGTAATGTGCGGATATTGGGATGTATAAATCGTTTAACCTTTGTTTAAAGTGAAGTATCTATTTTGTAAATCCTAAAGACATTGTTACCTTAAAATGACTAAGATTTGTATAAACAATGTTTTATGGCTGTATTAATGTATCAAAAACAATTATATACGATAAAATGCATATTACTTTTTTAGTGTCAAGTACTTTTTAGTAATTGCTAAAAGTACATATCTTGCATGACCACAATCCGTACAGGGACTCACATTCGTCTTTATCAGTTTATCTGATCCGGTTAAGATCTTTTAATCATTTTTTGTGCATTTCGAAATACTAAATTTTTAAACAAGATATTCATTTTATAAACATTTTTAAAAAGTGTAGAAAAGACTTTAGAATTGAAGAGAAGAACATTTATGTAGGTTAATGTAATTATTTGTACTAAATCATTTTTAATATATTTTATTGTAATGTTTATTTATTAACATCGACAGTAAAACAATCGTTAATTATTTGTTTTATTATTCTAGTTAATTTATAATTTCGTATTGTTATTTCCGCGGTGTGAAAAAGAGATTATTCATATTTTCATTGTTTTTTTATTAACCATTTTTAGTAAAATTTAACCAGTGCAATTACAAGTATTGGGATGATACGTAAATAAAGAAAAATATGGTTAGGAAGGAGCGTGACAGATGTGTTTGAATTGCGATATTTCACTGCATTTTTTCAAGAGGGTAGTCATATAACCAAAATCTACTTTAAGGATTCATGATCCTATTTTTATTCTGAAATCAGGAATTAAATAATAAGGGAAATAGTATATAATTTTGTTGTATAAATTTGGTCTTGTTCATTTATGTTTTACCTGAAAATAATTATATTGTCAGCATTTTTTTATTAAAAAACATTCCATTTACATTTAATGATATTGATATTTGTATTTATATACAGTGTTATCTATTTTATACATTCCAATACAATCGTACTTAAGGAGTAAACTTGAGTCGCGCATCGGAGCTGACACGCACACTTTTTCTTTTTTTATTTATATGTCCATAGAAGATATCATACAGGTGAGAAAAGATAACACTTCTTGGTTTTTATCAAAAATTTTGAGTTTTAAAAAGCATTTTCTAAAGAAAGAATTATAATATTCTATAAATACGTTGATATTTTGGAACAACGAATAAAATTTAGAATAATTTATTTTATTGGTTCTCATTATGTTGTAATTTTCTTTCTTAGCAGTAAACTGCTAAAATCATTATCAGCAATATATCATTTTATTATATTTTTTTGGATTTTCCGCGATCTAGTACGTACACTTGCATTATCTATATGAAACTAGACGTAGAGAGAGGATTAAACCATCTCTGAAAGTATAACCCTCCAAACTATCAGAAATAATTTAACCCTCTGTTCACTTTTATATTTGGTATATTCAATATTCTTTTCAAATATAACGTGAATGAAGTATCAGTGCAATACAGTCATATCTCACTTACAAGAACTTCATTTTTTATGTAGTATTCCAAATTTATAACATTTTGTTATAAGTAAATGGTAATTATAAGCTACTTAGTAATTAGTTGTTTGTTGTGGTTAATTAGATGCTTCCATAATAATCACAAATTATCATGGCAATAAATAGAGGTAGACGTTGTATTTATGGAAATAGAAAAGTGTCTCAATCCCCTTTACCCGATTGTAAATGTCTGGGGGTAATGTTTTTCTAAGGGGGTGGGTTTTATATATGTGGCTCTTTATAGAATCATAGTACTTAAACGGCTTAATGAATTTTGATGGTTGAGAGGTAATTGGATTAGTCATAGTTTTGCGGGTGATGCGAGATTCATCGCATTATTAGAATCACAATATGGCGAGTACTGATAGTGATTTTGTACTGAATTACTTAAGTTAGGTTTTAAGGACTTCTCAGAGTTTCCGTGTAAGATATCGATAAATTAATAATAAATTATGTAATTTATCTGTTGTTACATTTGCTTTAATTGGCGTTAGGATTGAGACGGTTGAATTTTTATGAATAAGCCAACCTCTGTAAAATAATTCTGTATCTACGTCTTTGTAACAATATTTTATGCAATAAATTATATGTGTAGACTGAAGGCAGCTTAAAAATAATTGTGTCTCCTTAAGCTGCTTACTAAGCAATCAATGAAGACTTGCATTTGGAGTCATCAAACATTTTCTCAGCCAATGGTACAAAATTACTCGTTAAAAAACTATCGATGATACCCCATCATCTGGTAGCTCTTTTGAAATAAAAGTGAGATTTTATTTACCGTTTTTGATTATTTTCTCAGTTTGTGAATTATTAAGCTCCGAAACATGCACTTTGTTTTTTTCTCTAATGTTTCAACCATAGGTTTGAAAAATTAGAAAAATATCTAGTTACTTGAATAATTTACATTAACAACTTCAAAAATGTGTAGTCAAAATACGAAATCTTACAGACAATGCAGGTGTGACATGCATTTGGTCGTTTTATTTTTAATATGCACTAGTAAGTCAGGTAATGGCGCAACATGATACATTGTCTAGTACTTCAATTGATAACTAATATAGATATTTCCCTTATATTATTAAAATGCAAGGTGGATATCATTTAACAATCAATGTGTCGTGAATATTGATTTGATTTAAATTATTTTTTATTGATGAGTGTTTATTGATATTGTATTAATAGGATTATTTGGAATTAAATACTTATTCTAAAAATTTTATATTGAAAAACGGCGTCAGAAAAAGAGATAACGGAGAAGCCAAAAATGTAATCTCTAATCACTAATAAAACCACAAACAAAGAACACGCCGGATTTTGATTAACCTAAAGCATAAAATTACTTAAAAGCATTAAAATCAGAGGCAATGACAACATCACTTATTCATATTATGTAGAAAGACTCCAAAAGCTTCAAAAGTAATCCGCAAAAAATAGGTTAACTTATCCTTATTGCTTATTATTAGGTTGTTATCAGTGTCAATTATGACTCAGAATGTGTTGTCATTGTAACATTTTACGAAAACTTCCGTCAAAATACCTTCTTGTCTCATGATAATCTAATTTATTCATACGGCCACTGCAAGCAAACGCCTGATAACAACATTTATTTGATAAGTACTATATGTACTTAACAATATTAACTTAATTTTTTAAGAAATTCCTTTCTGATTTTTTTCGAAGTATTTTCAAGGCATGAGTGCGACGAGTGCAAGTAGTGATATTGCAGCACATTTGCACTGTGTTAGCAAGTGTGACGTGATTAAACTGTGGTCTCAGAATGATTACCTACACCATAATGCATGAGGAATGGGTTCATTCGATTTTTCTTGCGATATTGCCATTCCATTCTCAACTATGTCGTACTCGCTCGATTCATAAACATCTCTCTTGTGTTTTTTGACTCAACGACAAATTTAATTTTCATAATATTTGAAAGCATTAGTAAGTATATGTGTACTCACTAGCTGGAACTAAATCTTTCGTTTGTTTTATAAGAGTGTAACGTGTTTACTTAACACAACGTTATTGCTATTAGAGGCATCTTTAATGTGTGAGCGCCTCGTAAATTCTGAAAAACTGAGACATATCTTTTTTTGAAATAATCATTTATATAGATTTAGTTGTTTCTTAAATTAGGTCAGTCACATAGACAAAACTACTGTTTGTGTTCAATTTATATACATAGATGTGTAGATATTGTTTAAAGAGTAACCGGTCTTCAAATAATTCTGACCTTGAGTACTACATGGTACATTTTCACTGCATGGTATTTTCACAGGTATGCCACTTGGTGTAGGACATAATAATAATAGTTTAGCATTTACTTTTTTACCTTCTCTCGGTCATTCGATAATCGTTTTGATGGTACCTATCGCTGTGTAAAATTTGATTTAAATAACCATAAGCGTTATAGCAAGATGGTGGGTAGGTATAGGTTTTTCATTTATATTATACATTTTTTATATTCTAGAAAATTGTTAACTGCACGGTCGCTTCATAATCTGTTTTTATTCAATCAAGTTTTCTCTACATGAACTGTTTATCTCTTTACATTTGTAATATAAATAATATAAAATATACACAGTAAAAATATTTGAGCAATAACATCAAGGTATTTCAAATAAATAAAAATTTGTACTCAGATATAAAATTAAGTCGACTTTTATGTCAAAATACAAACTGAGCGTCTGTATTTTGTTAAGAATAGGATATATATGCTATAATGATTTTAAGACATCACCAAGTGAAGCAATTAAAAAGTATATCTATAATATATTAAATTTATTAATAAGATTTAGCGTATTCAAGATTATAATCTATGAACATGCCTGCCTAGCACAGTAAAATCAAATTATTTAAAGTTTATCCTTAAGATCCGATACGAGCAAAAAAAATTACTCGTAATAGACTTCACAAGTCGTATCATTTTGTTTTATGGGACAGTATTTTTTTACGCGTAGCTAACTAATTTTTGTGAATCTCGGATTATAAATAGGAAGAAATCATTGGCGAGCATACTGAAGGCCAGGTGTCTTATGTAACCAAGATATCAGCCCATAAGATATCGCGAAGCCCTTGACTAAGGCATATTGACTGTTTTATTCAAATCTAGAGATGGAATGTTGTGAGCAGAGAATTCCTGCTATTTTTATCATTGCTCTTGGGAGTTTTCAAAATGACCAACGGGAAAGAGTTGCACAGTATGGTCCGATTGATTTGTAATAGAGTGCATTGTTTTGTAATTGATTTGTAATACCTGTAAGAGTACCATGCAGTGAAAATGTCATCCTTGGTAAAAAATGGACGAACTGGTGAGAAAATACTCCATTATTAGGTGGGACGTATTATTACAAGCTGTTAGGTTGTTTGTGAGACATATTTTCATATCAAGTACTTTTATACTATATGAAGTACATTTATTTATATCAAATACAACAAGGTAGGATTTGTGTAGGTAAACACTTTTGCAGACGTTGTGTTTTCGACAGGTACAACGGATAGTTCAATTCTTAAAATACTTTTAGACCTCAACATTCTATAACATATCAAAACATAGAGATAAAGTTTCTATTATTAATGGCAACTATTACATATTGATATTACTTTTCAATATGAGGGATAAGTACACTATCCTCCAGGAAAAAAAAACATTGTATGTGTATTTATTTAGTGCGCCTATTTGGCATAATAAAAGAATAACTTTATTTAGCATGCAAATTATTAATGGAAATAAAATAATAGGACTGGAGCGTGATTATAAATATAGTTGGTAACATCTAAATTCAATCAAATATTTAAATTTTAAAAATTTAAATTTAAATTTTATTTGACAGATGAGTTGTCCACCATTTTATTTTTCTACTGGCTTTTCATTATAAGCTAATTATCTGTCGGATCATTTCCGAATTATTGCCTTTCATGTTTTTCAAATTAATAAAACTAAATTTAAAATATTTTTAAAATTAATTTTAATTATTTTAAAAATTTAAAGAATACTCAACATTCAGTTTAATATAAACAGGTTATATAATTAATTTTTCAATTTACGAAAACAATCTAAATAAAGTTTAATTAATCTAATGAAAAGAAATGAATATGCTGAAAATTTATTTCAATTTATTAATTGTAAGTATTTAATAATTATTAATATATAATGCAAAAAGATACATAACGAATTTGAAACGGTCTGGCATATGATTCGCTTACAATGGAATACCAGCGGAAAAATTAAATGGTGGACTACACATCTGTCAATTAAACTATGTAAATACATGTGTAGTGAGAAACTTCATGGTGTCGATATTTTGTTGCATAGTGCCAACTTCATCCTGTACTTTTAAAATTTCACTCCCACAATTTTTTCATAACGCGTCTAAAGTGGAATGACTTCGAAAATTCTAGGAAGTATACACGAAGGTTCTTTGTGAGGAAAGGCTTAACCATGATACGGTCATACGAGCAAGTTGGGCGATTTCCTCTTTTCTGGGCTCATCCACAATACTCATTTAGTTATGTTACTAGGTTTAATGGAATTGATGTCTACCTAACTTGATCGCTCATACGGTACCAAATTAAAAAAAAGTCTATTGGTTTTGACATGAATTACTATTCTTGATTTTATGAGCGCATCAAACTAGTATAATGTGCTCACAAACTCATTGAAAAATACATGTGAAAATTATTTATTTATATTAAATGCAAATCCATCAATCGGCATTACCACATAATACTCTAACACCACATGCATTCAAATGCATAATTGATTAACGATTTCTTTGTTTTCTTATCTCGCTAATCCCGTTTTTAGCATATTTATCATTTTTATTATCATATTGAAGATAAGACAGAGCCGGACATTAGTTATATAAGTAGTTTTTTCTTCTGTTTCAAACAGTATCGCAATTAGGTTTAAACTAAATAAGCAGGTTGAATTATTTAGTTCGAATTGAAATAATATTTTAAACCAATATGTATTATAAAATCATTTTTGTCGCGTGTACCTTAGTCCATTGTATTGTGGGACAATTTCCGTATTCATGCCCTAATACGCAGACCGTTGATAATTTAAACCTGCAAAGAGTAAGTTTGATTTCTTTTTCCTTCTAATTTTATTTAAAAAAATATGATTCCACGTCGTGTGAAGGGTAGTGTCGCAAAACCTCACACCCGTGGCGTTTTGGGCTAATGCTTTCAATAGTATAGTTTAATAGTTTAATATTAAGAATGTTTAATTCTGCCTCTTTATAGATCAGTCTTGATGAATATAATCGGGACCAAAAGTAGATCAATTTTAGTATATTTTATCACAAAAGTGATTCCCAGAAACTATATAAAAGCTTTAAATCGAATAGTTTTTGCCATTTTCAGCGTGAAATAAAGCTCTTATACACCTTAACGTTATTTTTCATCTAGGCGTGATAATAATATGGAAAAGTGTTATAATTACAATAGGCAGATATAGCATTTACGACAGGCGCGACAGATATATATTTATAAGAGATATATTTATGGCCCTGCTCCGATATATCTGTATAACAAATTGTGAGACGTAATGTAGACGTCGGCGAGATTTTCCGCCTCTATGAATTTAGAATTGCCTAAAATCAAACATTGTTAAAATATGTTTCAGAAACCATCTTCGTAATTTAGGTATATATTTTATTACCTCATTAATTTTTTTACATTTTTTATAACGTATTGTCGATATTTAATACTTTTCATTGTTCTTCACCATTTAGTGCATTACCTATCAACAAAAGAAGGGGTGTTCAAATATTTTTTACATAATTGTTTGTTTTATTTATATTTAACAAATGTAACTAACACGTGATACGTGTTAGTTGGTTAGTGTTGGACTTGAATGATTTTATTGTGATGTACCGATTCAATATAATTTATAGACAAACGAATAGCAGTTCGTTGTATTAAAAGCTACTCCTCAATTCCACATAGGGTGAATATCACATGCTACGTTTGCTATTTATTTTGTTGTGATATGACTCTTCTTATAGACTATTTAGAGTATAGGAAAGGAAAATAAAAAAAGAATTTGCTGTTCAATTAACAAGAATTATTTCTTAATAAATTAATTTTCTTAGAATATTGGTTGGACTTGTAGTTCATGTGTGTGCGTGTGTATGGACTTGTAGTATCCATACACACGCAGACACACACACACACATATGTATATATATATATATATATTCACACGTGAAGAGGAAACATAGTACTCCTTTTTATGCATATTGCCCGCACGGAGGAGTGTGAGATTTGGCAGAGTTTATATGGAAAAGGAATGCAGACAGCTAACATTTTTGTATGTAATACATTAAATTATATATTAAAAAGACATTTAAAGATTCATTGTTTCAGTTCATACTATCAATGACAAACACATAATAAATGGTCAAACCGTCGCACAGAGTAGAGATTTTCGCCAAAGAATATTAAAATGTAAAATTGACTGAACGAGTTTTATGTAAACGAATAATGTTGAAATTTCAAAATATAATGAATTACGGTCGAATTTCGATCACTGGGCGACCACTAGTGTATATTATTAATAATTATTCGTGAAATAAGTACGAAAGATGTAGAATGATAATCAAATTGAAAAAAAATATTATGTTATCATAATTTATTTTAATCAATAAGGTAGTTAACCTTATTGATTTGGCACAATAACCAAATTTGTTATAATAACTTCGGACTCTTTTCAATAATATCTGCTTTCTTTAGAAAATTATAGAATATTTATAATTTAACATATTCGTACATTGTGACAACTACGAACAATTTTTTTTGTAATTCTTTGACACTATCTTTCAGTATGACATTTTATAATTTTAACAAAAAAGAACCTTGCTTTCATTCGTGTATACTTTGGGCCATGCTCATGGTATAAAGATTAGATTTGGATATTATATGTAAGTTGTAAAAATTAATTAAACTTAATAAAAATATGTTCTGCTGTTATTTGCCTGTACGCAGTAAGCGGACTTAGTTGGACACCCTACTGCACTTTGTGCGTGATTCACACGTTCCATTTTGCGGAATTGATGGTGTCACGAAATTGTATTATAGTTAATAATTAGTTTTAATGTAGCATGTGGACACGACAGAAATGATTTTTTTGAAGTTTCTAATTTATATACAAAAGTTTTGTTGGAAAGTTTATTATTTTAATAATTTATTTCCAGCACAATACAAAATGAAGACAGATTGAAAGAACTTAAATACATAATTAAAACAACTGATTTTAATTTTCGAATGCAGGCCTCAATCGCGGTCAGAGTCAGATGTTTGAACGATGTTATATTTCCTTCACAGTCCCAGCAGTATCCCATATTTCGAGCAATGCAGATTTGTCCCATTAACAATTTTCATTTAATTTTTTTCGCAACTGATTTAAAAACGTTATCACTCTCTTCTTGAGGTAGTTGTGTAAAACGCGTTGTCGAGGAAATTTGTTGATTTTTTATATATTATTCAAACTACAAATATCTGACCTATTTTATAACTTAAAAATTATTTACCCCTTACTTTTGGTAAAAATCGCTCTCAGAAATTATACAATTAACGTTGCAGGAAAAGTAATCATCTCACCACACTTTAGATTTTAATTAAAAAACGCGTCGAGCGATTTGTCCAAAAACTAGGTCAATGTAAAATGTTGTTATATTAACATTTTGAAAAAGTTATTTACCGTTTCGTTTTTGCAAAATGTCAATGTAACATGATGTTATACTAAAATTTCGAAAAAAAATTATTGCCGGTTTAGTTATGCTAAAAATCGCACTCAAAAATTTTACATTTACAGGAAAATACGGTATTTTGCAATACTTCAGTTTATTTAAAAAAAAACGCAATTAAAAATGCAAAAATAGTTTTTTATTTCTACAAACTGTTAAAATAATATTATATTAATAGTTTGGAAAAAAGCAATTATTAATAAAATATTTATAATACTTTTTAGATCTTACTGTCACACTACAACTACTTTAAGTGTTTGTTTACTATATTTACAAGTAAATTAATTTTATTTAATATGTATTGTACCTGGACACATAATTTTTTTATTTATTTAACTAAGGTTTGCTTAAATAAGATAGTTTAAGTATTAGGAACAATATTTCATAATTCTATATTCTATTACTGTATATCCTTCTATATACTTCTAATTGTATGTCTATAGTCATTTGTCTCTATTTTATTATCTATTGTACATTAAAACTAATCTAGTTTCAAGGTAGGTGGTATGATATCGAGGTTGCCAACAGCAATAATGGTGCACTCAATTCTGCATGCGGACTGTGGGATACGGAGTTCTATGTAGTGTATGGAATTCCAGAGTTGGCAGTTAACAACTCACGTATAATCGATAATGAGTGGACGTATGCAGGTGGTATCGCTGTGATTAGTCCTCTTAACTCTGGAGCACTTTTCGTCGTTATAACTCAGGGTGAATAATTATTGAGATAAATCCTAATTTTAATCGATTATAATTCTATGTTATCTGATTTACATCGTTAATGCTCTCTTAGCGACTTCGAATTATATGTGTATATTTACCATACAATAAATGATTTGACATAAAATAAAATGATGTAAAAAAATATCCATTTTGCCATACATTCATATGTAAAAGCAAGTACAGGTGTAAAAAAATATTTTCGAAGACTTCGGCATTTTTATTTATGTAAAACTCATGTCTGAGAAAAGTACACATTTAAATAGTGATATAATAATGTAATTATTTATAACAATACGGTTTTTTTTTGTAAAAAGTCTTTAAAACGCATTTGCTTCGCTTCTCTTTCTATTTCAACTAATTTTCCTGCTACATTTATATACTAGAGAAAAAAGTTCCAATAACATTTGGAATTATTTGAAATAAGATCAATGTTTGTATTATAGCGTGAACGTGGTTGAAATTGTTGTTTCTATTTTATCTCTTTGAAGTCTTTGAAGTGAATTTCTTTGAAGTGAAGTGAAGTATCGTTTAGTTGCGACTCAGCAGAACTTGATGCCTCTTGATCATTTTTCTACCTATGTTTTCCCAGTTCAATTAAATTTTCATTAAATTATTCTTAAGCGTATGCTAATCATTCTATAACATCGCCACTCTCGATTTCGATTACCGGTAATACTATATTCAGGATTATTGTTCGTGGTTTTGTTTGAAATAATTAAATCGAGGGGTCCATGGTCCATTCTTCCAAACACTTTTAAAGTTGTGTGATGAGCGATTACGCGACGTAAACTTGTTATCTCATATTCACCTAGTGATTTTTGTATCAATTGATAAATAGTTATGAAAATGTAAAACGAATCACTGTTGTGAAGTATATGGAATTATAATCTTTTGGGCTATACTCTTATTAATATCGTTGAGAGCAAAAATATGAAACGAGAACTAGCGACAGCTCTTTTAATGGTTGAGTGTAGATCTCGGGAAATTGGATCATTGCATTCTTGGTATATAGGTACAAATAATAATGAAACTCCTCGGTACAATAATAAATTTAATATGAGGGTTCCGCGCTCAGGTATATATAACATTTAATTATTTGTAATATTTTAATTTATTCATTTAATTATTTCCATTATATTCCAAATAACAAATATTAACATTATTTTCAATAAATTAAAAATATATGGTTTTTTATTCTTCACAAGCTCAAAGAATGTAATTGGTTATCTGCATCTATTTAATTTGCTAATGCTAGTTGAACAAAATATAGAAGTACTCATCAAATGTTGTTATGCTGCTTTTTCAGATTTTTTTAGATATGTGATTAAAAATTTGGGTTGACGATGGATAATCGCGGTGCGTGGGTAACTTTTGAGTTTATAACATTTATATGAAACTATGAAAACTTGACTGAAACATTTTTTCGTATTTTAACATGAAAAATTGTATTACTCATTATTCTTGGTTGTCATTAACATTCTGGCAATTATTTTGTTTTGTTCAATAATTTATTTAAAGGAAAAAAGTTATCACAGGTAATGCTATACTGATATTTTCGAGGTCTTGAGCGGTACAGCGATTATTTAGAGATTTTATGTAAATCAGAAAAAAATGTGTTAAAATAATTGACTATATGACACATATTTCTTTTCCAATAAACATTATTTTGATTATTTTGAAATAATTTTTGTTGCCCCTCCACTTTATCTTTCAAATTTTTCCCTCAAAATGAAAATTCTACTCTTTACACATTTCAAGTTTACATTTTAAATCAAACAAAAATGTTTGTGATAGACAGACAGAGAGTTAATGAGGACATTTTCATTAACTCTCTGATAAATATAATATTCTCTTCGTTTACACTAAAAAACTCATTCGCCCCCAACTTTGGGGTGAAATGGATCAGAGAACAATCTTTAAAAATAATTATTTCAATGAAATGTTTAAGATTAATGGAAAAAATTGATAATACTGAGATAAATTGGCACATGATTTGCGACTTACGCAAATAAATAATCCTTTTAGGCAGAGCACATTTTGGATACGTTTTTGCACGAATTGGAAACTTCTCGAACATAGAAGTAATATAGGAGCTCGAGGACTGAATACGAATTAGTAGTGCGTATTTCCCTACATATTTCCGTCGTCCGAGACGGATCTCATTTTGTTGGAAATATTTGAAGATCTTGACCAACCTTCCAAAATATAAATTTGCAGACTTACTTTTAAACCGATCCAGTGGTTATCTAGCGAAGACCACACAGACACAGCTTTTTTAACGACCTGGTATAGAATATTGATGAAGAGGTTTGGATATTTTTGGATACTTTTTTTCGTGTCCAAATTAATACTTTACGTTGGTGCTTTATATTAATATCAGAATTACAGTAAACTTTGTTAGCGAGTAAAGTCGATTCTAAATAAAGATTAAAATAATCTTATATGATAATAAGCTTATATGATAACTCATGGAGGAGGTAACCAAGTAATTTAGTTTTTGTTCTTTAAAGGAATTAGTTTTTGTTTATTCCGCAATTTTCCAAATACAGACATAATTTACTTTGAACCGATTTGCTCTCGCCTAGATTCATCCTTACTGAGCATAACGTTGTACTTCCGTGAGAGATGAACTTCAATAGATTCATGTATAAGAATTAGAAGTGGTAGCATTTTATAATAATGATTTGGTGAGGGATCATTGATTGCCAAACTAAAATCCACGACTATTCGCCACACTAAAATAAAAAATAAAAGATTCTGTAAAGTCGTTATAGACCGACATAATTTAAAACAGTTAATTTCGAAAAATATTTTTTTTATTATTCCAGACAATGTCACAACAGTGGTTGAAGTAAGTGTTCTAGTTACGGACTACGACAGTTATGCGCTTTCGCTCGTGTGCAATCAAGTCGATAGCGCGATAAGTGGTATGTGTACTTTTTGTATGTAAATGAATAGAAGTACTAAAAGTAAATTTAAAAAAAACTGTATAATTGCACCGAGTATACACAGAAGTCCAATCGAGGTTCTAACCAGAGTATATACAGAGGATATAATTAACCACACAACATTTAGAAGGAATAATATTGTGGATAACAATTTAACCTATTAAATAGGACAACAGAGTATGGTAAGAATTTGATATTTACTTGCCAAACATAAATCATTCTTTTGCCAAAATTCTGGACATTGAATTATTTATTGAACAATGTGGATGTGTTATGTTGTACTGAAATATGTTTTAAAAGGCGATAACATGAATTTTAATGTAGACAATTTTTCAATGGCCAGTATGTTAAACTGAGACGTGAAGGGGAGGCTCATTAATATTATTTAACAATAACCTACAGTTTAAAGAAAGCAAAGATATTTGTAGTTAGAAAAATGGAGGAGTGCTGCCGGTACTAAAACTATTATTCTGCAAATAAGATCAGTCCGAGCCATACAAATTATAAAATCTCAATAATTATTATGAGGCAAATATTCAGAAGTTGTCGTTGTGACATGTTTTCAAAACCTATTTTATGTTAAAAACAATTTAAATTTCTTTCTTATAACGTCTGATATCCATACCTTTAATGTAATAAACGAAAATAAAATTCATAACCCTAAATTTAGATCACAAATAACTAACAAGTCTTTCCTGGGTAATGGTGCCAGCTTTTTAATAAAATACATGAGAACATAATAAACCTTCGCATAATTTAAAACAAATATTGAACATGTGCTTATTTCAATGGCTTACTATAACGTCAAGGGTTACGTCGATGTCAAAGATGTATGGAGTATATTAAAGTGTACAATATACGTTCTGATCCTGATTGAGAGGGATTAATTAATTTAGTTTTGGATATATCCATTAATTATTAATTAAACGGCTTTATAGCTATATATAGCTATAAAGCCGTTTAATCGTAATAATTAAAAGTTAAATCATGACATATGAAAAGAGGCTTTAATAGTCCTACTTGATGAAGAAAAAAAAATTACTATGGTTCCTGATATAATCGTAACGTTGCCATTATATAAACATTTAGAAAGAAAGAATAGGTGGCCAAGATTATAATAATAGTCAATTTACCAAATAAATTCTCTATGTACTCGTATCTCAAATATAGATTTACCTTAATTTCAAATTGTTATATTAGCTTGTAGTTTTTCATTGTATACTTCCATACTTTTACTATTTTATTATTTGTATGTCATAACCAAACAATAATACGGATATCGAAGTAAGTACGTTTGATGTTATTTAATTAAAAAAGAGTCATATTTTTGTCATAATTAAAGAATATAAAACAAATAATGGTTTGAAAGAAATATAATACAAATAATTGATAGCAAAAACAAATACATTAAAAGGGCAATAATTTATAATTTTAACAATCAAATGAAAAATTCATTTGAAATATGAAATTAGGTTAAGTTGCATGAATTTTGATTGTCTTTACCTTTGGTCCAAGTTTGAAAATATATCATCTAGCATGTCTTTCACAGGAATAAAAATATCGCGAATTTCTCAAAAATATTTTGGTTTTATCACTTTATTGATATGTCATGTTTATTTCTCTAGTATTTGTAACCTAATGAGGTGTAACAAATATTAGCTCTGAATCACAGTTTTTCTTGCTTAATGGTAGTTTTGAGATAGATAATAAAGAAAATTGGTCTAAAACCGTTGTCAATTTCGATGATTCAGAAAATCGTTAATTATCATTAAAAAATTAAAAAATGATCTGTGCTCTACTCAGAGAGGTCTTTTCAACAATACCTCATACGTCTATGAAGATATTTTTTAGACCTCCTTTTTACGTTTTTGAGTTTCCTTAAAATTCAATTGTCATTTTGAGTGCCATTTTTAGTTTTAAGCATAGAAACTTCATGTTATATGCGGATTTAAAATTTTTCTTTTACAAACATTGTGTTTAGGAGTTAGAAATCTCTGACAAGAGTCAGATTGTTGGATGGATGGTGAAAGGCCTTGGGAACAACTAAAGAGGTTACTATTACAATTATTGCGTTTACGAGTTAGAAACTTCTGATAGAGAGATAGATGAATGGATGGAGACACGACTCTGGGACAATAATAGGGTTCCGTTTGGATCTTTCAGTAAGGAAACTTTAAACATAATTCAAAATCTGGCAGCAATGTGAAAATTATTGAAATTTTGCGCCAATATTTTATGATCTAAGAACATTGCCGTAAAGACTTTCATTGTGCTTTTTAAAAACTGAGTTGCGATCACAATTATTAAATAAAATTAAATGTAATTTTTCAGTGACTTCCGTGAAACTCTCCCGATCGCGGAATGGACTTAGTGCAGAAGCCAATAATGCCATAAACACAGCGGTGGCAGGCAATACACACACATGTGGGCTGACATGGCGGCATGTGGATCAGTCTGCGGAGACTTGTGGCAATTCGGCGGTTGTGACAGTCGCTTCGACCTTGCTTCTTGCCCTTCTCTCGTTTATTAATCTAGTCAGAGGAATTTAACTAAACATTTTGTTAGTCTGGCTGCAGAAGTGGGTGTTTTTATTAATAATTTTATT
The DNA here is from genome assembly GCA_039881145.1 of Druceiella hillmani. Lineage (NCBI taxonomy): Eukaryota > Metazoa > Arthropoda > Insecta > Lepidoptera > Hepialidae > Druceiella > Druceiella hillmani. The sequence goes on along the minus strand of JAYKKI010000040.1, from coordinate 3,244,737 downwards.
TATAAAATTTAGTTGTTATATTTATTACAGTATAATTTACTGAAAGCGCTCAATTCCTTAAGTTGTATTTCCAATGCCCATGTCGCAAAAAGTATTTATTTAGCATTTATCTTGCTTTGAAGGAGATTTTTGAGATCAAATGAGAAAATTACTTTCAGGGGTCATACCTGTGAAAATCTTATTATTATCAAAACGCTCATTTTAATTTATTTTTTCTAACTGGCATATATCATATAATGAAATTTGTATTCCTAATTTTCCATTACACAATCTTAATTAATACATATATCGAGGCATCAGATTAAGTAGTGTTTTTTATAGTAAACTTCACTATCATTTTTAATTATTTTTGCTTCAACAGAGTTTTTCTTCACAATTAAATGAAACTACGTGATGTAGTGTTATTTCTGCTTTCTTTAATTTCTTTACCACGACCTAGGTTTCGTTGTATTACAACATCTTCAGGTGGGATATTAGCAAAGATTAGAAACCCAGGTCGTGGTAAAGAAATTAAAGAAAGTAGAAATAATACTACATCACGTAGTTTCATTTAATTGTGAATAATGAATTTCTACAAAATGAACGCCAAATATATTCAATAAGAGTTTTTCTTCTTTTAAAGTATCAAGAAAAGACCAATTTCACTAAAACTAGTTAGTTACTGCAATCACTGTACTTTATTCGATAAGCACAAATTATTTCTTCCTAAATTTCACATTTAGATTGTGTATTGTTCAAATTGTTATAGCAGGGTAACTGTCAAAAGAGCAGTGAAATAATAAAATTGTGAAAATTAAAAAAAAACATAAATTTGGTTTATTTGTTACGAATATATTTCTTGCTTTGTTTCCGTGCCATGTTCCTTAAATTTTACGTGAGATATTGTGCGATGCTTTTTGTTTAGTTTGAAATGTCTCGTATTTAAGAACATTCTTCAATAACCGAAAATAAATTTAAAAATAGAATTATTTGCTGCAAGAAGTTGGTATCAGAAAGGTGCCAAATTTTATAAGAGTTGATTCTGAAAATTTAATCTGGACATCGGGGGCGTCCTGAATAGAAAATTATGAATTTAAAGTTTTCCTTGTGATCATTTGCTAAATTTTTGAACGCGATGCTGTTATAACATTTATACGTTATTTACTTTATTTAATTTGCGTATTTTACTATTGTAGTGAAAAATGGTTATTTATTTGTGTTTCTTTTGTAATTTAAAATTTTGCGGTAAAAGGCACAATTAAACAGTTCATAACGAGAGTAAAAATTGTAACCAGATTAAAAACCATATAAAAAATCCACGATTATGTTCTTAAGTTTGCAAATCGAACAATAACAGCAATTCGAAGGGCTACTAATATACACTTATTATACGTTTGTATGTTTAATAGCTACATGCTCACGTTTAACAGTTTGCGATAAAAAAACGATATTTCGTAGAGAGTTATATTCGACCATGTTTAAAATGAAAAGGAAGTGAAATAATTGTAAAAAGCATTAATTTTTCAATGAAACTTTACTATAACTTCAATTTACTGTAACTGAGTGCATTAAACGAAGTCTTAGCCGATCCGTTCATATAAGCACCTAAAGTTGTCTACATGTGCATTACTTGAATTTGCTTCTAGAATCACAAATTTTATTCAGAGTTATGTCGTGGTGTACTGACTTATGTGGTTTTATATGGTAGACTTTTGTCGCTTACCAAATGACCAATTTTATAAGCTTTTTGAGTAGTTGCCTTTTAACTATGCGTTTAAAACGTCTTCTTGACAATTTTAATATATCTCTTAGTATTTTATTTTAGAAACTTATCTTCGTGACTTTAAAGTAGGGAATATTCAGTTAATTTTTATTCATAATGTAGTAATTGTAACAATCCCATTTTTATGGGGAAGTGATTGTTTTTTCCTTATATGTCAAATATTTGCAAAAGTATACTGCGGTGTTAATGTGAGTGTAAACATTACTTTAAATAGTTTGATGAGGTAACATCTAGGAAATTCGTATTATTTTGCAAAATGGAGATAGACTCAATATTAGCAGCCCACGATATATTGCAGGATATTTTATTGTGAAAATAGCGGAAATAAATCAATCTTACAGTTCCTCTATTTGTAATATCCCTCATTTTCTTTATGGCTTAGGTAGCCATAGTAACTCTAGTAAAACACGTTTTATCGCAGTAGACTGTCTTTTATTTTAGCAAATTGTCATAGACAGACAAACAGTTTCTACAAAACGATAAGAGATGGCGCTACTATTCACTAATTACATATTTTGATACAACATTATCACACCCCCACTTATCAAAATAAACAACAATTTTATTTAAGTACAATGCCCAATTTACACATAAACTCACTACACAAGTACATAACTTTAATATATTTATTTTTAACAACATCTCTTACATAATGGAATCTCACATCTATGTGTTTTGATCTGTTGTGACTTTGGTTACATAATGACAACTTTAAAGCACTCTGATTGTCACAATAGATCTGTATTACAGATAAGTTACCAGTTATTTCATGTAACAGGTTTCTCAAATACACTCCTTCGCGAGCTGCCTCAGACAAAGCATTATATTCTGCCTCTGTACTAGAGAGCGATACGGACTTTTGCTTTCTGCTTTGCCATGAAATGGCAGATCCCGACATAGTAAAACAAAAGCCCGTGTTGGACTTCCTATCTATGGCATCGCTGGCCCAATCGCTATCTACAAAGCCCTATAACTTGCTACCGCCCTTAAAATATTTTAAACAGTAAGTTTTTGTACATTGCAAATATTTAAGAATGCGTTTATCATAATGCCAATGTGTAAGATCATAGCAACTGTTAAATTGGCTCAAATAGCTAACAGAATAGGAAATGTCAGGCCTGGTTAATACTGCCAAATACATTAATGATCCAATTAACTTCTGATATGGAACATCAGGTACACATTTATCAGGTTTCTCTAAATTTAATTTACACTCTATTGGTGTTTTCAGTAATTACATTTTTACTAACATTTATTCTCATGCGTAAGTATTACCTTACAGGTCCTAAATCTTTTAGCTTAAATTCTGATCCTAAAGTATCTTTTAATTTTTTACTTTCAACAGGAAAATTCGAAAAAATTAAAAAGTCATCCACATATAAGGCCACAATAATTTTAGCTTCACCTTTAGTTTTTTTGAACAAACAAGGCTCATACTGACTGTTTTTAAAATTTAATTTGCATAGTAAATCTTTAACTCTGTCATACCACGCAAGGGAAGACTGTTTTAACCCATAGATTGCTCTTTTCAATTTTAAAACCTTTCCCCCACTTTTGTTCATAAAACCTTCAGGTAATGACATGTAAATAGTTTCTCTCAAAAAACCGTTTAGGAATGCTGTAGTAACATCCAAATGATCAATACTCATATTCATCATAACACTGAGAGCAAACAATAATCTGAGCGTTGAATGTCTAACCACGGGAGAGAACGTGTCCGTGTAGTCAATTCCAGGTTTCTGCGAGAAACCTTTTGCCACCAATCTAGCCCGAAACCGCACATTATTGTCCACATCAAACTTTTTGTTAAGCACTCACCTGCACTTCACAATTGTCATATCACCGGGGTTGTCAACGAGCTCCCATGCATCGCTGTCCTCAAAAGACTGCAGCTCGTCGGCCATGGCATTCTTCCACTGTTCACTCTCAGGCCCTGCAAGAGCCTCTGAGAACACTATCTCCTCTAGTGCTGAAACAGTGTTGGAAAGACATGTAAAACCATACCGTTCAGTTGCTTTCCTGGAACGCTTTTCAGGTAATTCTGGTGTCTGTTCTGGGGTTGATGTCGTCTGGACTTCTGTGTCTAATATGTCTGTGGTTGGAGATGAAGTTTCCGTTATTGTTTCATTACTCTCCTCATACACTGAAGAACAATCTGATGGGCAGTCTTCTGTCTCTGAAATATGAGACGATTTATCCCCCACTGAAACTGTGCTCTCTTTTTATATGTTATCTGCAAGTGTCTCTTCGTTAGGAATCCAGATAGCTGACTTGTTGCCTGTTTCTTTGAGCTCTGATTCATTTTCCATCACGATGACATCTCTACTTATAACAAGACTCTTCTTCGCAGGATTATACAGCCGGTAACCCTTGACCTCTTCACTATATCCAACTAAAATGTGCTCCATGGCTTTCTTATCCCATTTCAAACGACGTTCCTTGGGGATATACACCATGACTTTACTTCCAAATAAACGGATGTGACTGAGATCTGGTTTCTTCCCATACTACAATTCGTAAGAAGTTGTCTGAAGTCTTGAAGCAACGGATCTATTCTTCAAATAGACAGCAGTATTAGCTGCCTCTGCCCAAAATCGTTTATCCAGCTTTGCATCATACAATAGACATCTAGCCTTCTTCACAACTGTACGGTTGGCTCGCTCACATAAACCGTTCTGTTCAGGCGTGTAATTATTTGATTTTTGATGAATTATACCCTTTTGTTTCAAATAATCATCAAACTCCTTATTGCAAAATTCAAGTCCATTATCTGAACGTATCATCTTTATTTTCTTATCCAACTGATTCTCAACCAGTGTTTGGAAGTCTTTGAATTTGCTGAGCGCCTCACTTTTATTCTTGATAAAGTATATAAAAGTCATCCGACTGAAGTCGTCTACAAACAGTATGAAATATCGAGCACCATTCAATGACGTGGTTTCCATTGGTCCACAAATATCTGTGTGAACTCTTTGTAATAATTCTGTGCTTCTCTCACCAACATGCGAAAAGGGTAATCTTGTTTGCTTTCCTTCGCAACAAGTTGTACACTGATATTTGGTTATGTCAAAATTTTGTTCATATGACAAACCATTCACAATATTTCTCATCTTGTTCATGTCTTGACTATTTAGGTGTGCTAATCTTCTGTGCCACAGATTTCCACTAACTGCTGGTGCGGCCAACATACAAGTCTGTGTTTCTAACCTCAACTTGTAAACACCATCTGACAGGTCGGTAGTGGCAATCAAAACATCATTCTTGTCTCGAATGTAGCAGTGTTTTTCATCAAATATCACATTATTTCCGTTTTTAATCAGTTCACTCACTGATAATAAATTTGTTGTCAAACTGGGAACGCACAGCACATACTTCACTGTAATTTCAAATTTCAGTTCTGAAACAATGTCGACGTCTCCGGAACAAACTACTGGCACTGTAGATTCATTTGCAACCACTATTTCTGGTAAACACGGTGATCGGTTCATGTTTTTTACCCAAGATTCGTTCACCGTCATATGAGCGCTGGCGCCTGAATCCATGTACCATTCAGTTTTATTGAACTTTCCATTCAGGAAAACGACATTAAAAACATATTTACTATTGTTTTTCTTCAATAAAGGGCACTGATTTCGATAATGACCATTTTCTTTACATTTGTAGCATGTAATTATTTTCGATGAATCTGTCATTGCTGCTGTCATTTTCTTGTTTGATACTGACATTGAAGGACCGGGACTGCCTTTCTTTGACTTATTGAATGAATGATTATTTCGCGCGGCAAATGCGGCACCTGCGTCATTGTCTCTGGTCAATTCTATGTCGAGCAATTTCGACTTTATGACATCTGCAGTTATCGAAATGCCCGAATGTTCAATTACCATTATCATGGGAGAATAACGATCTGACAAACCTGCTAATAATAATGAACCCACCCATTCATCGGTGATTGTAAAACCTGTGCTGTTCAACCGTTGAGCTGTCTCGACCATTTGAGTCACATATGTAGCCATTGAATCACAATTATCTAGCCGAATAGAAATCAAATGTCGCAGCAATGTTATTTTGCGTGAGAAACCGGAGTCATCAAACATGGTCTTCAATGTAGTCCATAATTCTGCTGCACTTTTGGTATTCTTAATATGCACATACAACGATGGGTCCACAGTCAATATTAGCTTTGCCTTCGTTTTTGCGTCGTCTGCTGGCTTAACTTCAAAACTTGCCGTTGGCTTGATGTACTTGTCCATTCCTTCAAAAACCAACAAATTTTCAGCCGCGAAGCTCCACTCATCATAATTTTCTCTTCCTTTTAGTTTAGGAACACTGGCAATATAGTTCATAGTCATGTTTCCGCGATATAACTTTCACAAATTATCTATTTTCACGAAAATAACTGATAATTTAGCACAGAGTACGCCCATAACCTCTAGTAAAACACGTTTTATCGCAGTAGACTGTCTTTTATTTTAGCAAATTGTCATAGACAGACAGACAGTTTCTACAAAACGATAAGAGATGGCGCTACTATTCACTAATTACATATTTTGATACAACATTATCACAGTAACATTGAAAAAAAAACTATTGTAATAACGAAATCCATTTATTAATGTAAAATACAAACGTTATATTTGGAAGGGTAAATTTAATGCTCTTGGTTTTTTTTAATTGCGTAACAAATTATTTAGCGCAAAACAAATAAATATTCGTGACATCGTTTTATTTGCATTACATCTAATTGTTCATTATACCTATTTATTTTAAATGTGAAAGGTGCGTTGTAAACAAACAGTACTGTTCCAGCGAAGAAGAAAGATTGCTAATAGACACAAAAAGACACAATACAGAGTTCTGCTGCGGAGCATTGGGGAGTACCCATCTTCAATAAGAATCCCGTTGATTTAATCTCCCCTATCTCCTCTTTTTATAATCTGTTCATGAGACATGACTTCAGTAAGAGCTTTATCCTTTACTCCAAATTATGATAATTTGCACAGTCAAGGTCCGTGATCAACACAGTGAAATGTTTCGGACAGAGCACAAAATTCTCGCACAATGTCCTGCCTTTTATAATTACGAATTTAATGTCCCTGTTACATTTGGAGCGAACCTAACCTTCTAAAGCCATATTCATAGTCCATAAATCCATAAGAGGTAAAATGAGCCTCCTTTGTTTAATTACGATCTTTTACAAATTTTTGCTAATAGGTATCGAAAAAGACACTGGTCTAAAATTAGGAGAATATGATTATTGCCGAATTTAAATATTGTTATTATTCTATTGTGTCTCATAATAGCTGAAAAAATCCTAGATCAACATGCTTCTTATTGAATATGGTGGCAAAATGTGTGCCAATTTGTCAGATAGTTTCTACAAGTCTTCATTTTGAAGATAATTTTTTTAGAAGCAGGAAATTTCTTTAAAATTTTTGATAAGAGAAAATTATAATCAGGTAATTTATCATCTTGAAAATCACCTTGAAAATTAAATGAAACTATCATATAATATTTGCTTCTCTATGTCCCATAAACATTATTTTATGCGTTACTGTTGAATGGTGTTATGTACATATATATATATATATATATATATATATATGTGGGAAAGAGATAGGGCTTTCGCGTTCCAATCGAAATATTTGTATGAAATAAAACCACTCTGTCCAAACGTCATTTTACTTGAAAGTGCAGTGTTTCTTAAAAGATTAGCTGTAATTTGAAATTGGTGTGTATCACGTGAAAAAAAATTTAACATGAGAAAATTATATACGATGTCATTGTATTGATGTGGTAAACAGTATCCTAAAAAATACTCAAATTTATTAGACAGAAAACTTTTGCTAGGTTGATACTACATGATTCGATCGAAGCTCGAAAACATTGTCGTGTGAATTAGGGTCGCGAAATGTTAGAAAATTTCGAAGGAGGTCACTTAAGTGCGGTATTCAACATGATCATGGATGATGAAAGTTGGATATACTGTTACGAAACCAAAACTATGCGGTATGTGCGTAGTGGGTGTTTCCTTTTGCAGAATTCCTTAGAAAGGAGAATAAAGGACAGGAGGTTGGGAAAAAGATGGTCGCATCGTTCTTCGGGTGGACGGGTTATTTCCAAGGATTGTTCTGAAAAATGAAATAGTAGTTACCGTAAACTAGCATATTAGCAATTATTTATTTACTTGTTGTTTTGGAAAAAGTTCGAGCACAACGCCCTAGCAGTAGAATTTTCAGAATATTTAACTACGGAGGAAGAGTGCACCGACTGTTTTTCACAATGGTTCTATCGGATGAAACATACATAGATTACCACAGAGACTATTTTGAAAAATAAAAAATGAATTATTAACTTGCCAAATCGTTTCATTTTTGACATTCTAAAATATCACTTCTGTATTTCCGTTAGCATATTACATAGTTGTTAGGTACCGAGCACCTATTTATCTTGTGTTGCAAAATTATATAAAAAATATTTGTTTCGAGATATTATAAAAATCATAAATCACATATTATTTTTTGAAGTGACTAGAATACATTTAATTTTTTCGAAAAAATTATATGATTGAGCAATATTACAAATTTTGCAATTAGATCAATGCTCTAAAGCTGTTTAAATTTTTTTTGAGTAATATTTTTTTCAATCTCACTATCAGTTCATATCTTTCTTAATTCTTCCATAAAGGTCTCAATTACATATGTAATACATATTTATCCATTGAAATCGGTTCAGCTATTGAGCAGATATAAATTATTTTCAAACTTGTTATTCCAACTAGAAGGTGAAGGTTTGCATACTCATATACTAAAAATTATCTTTATTTTATTGCCAATTGGATAAATAAAATATCTTTCTTAGTGCACGGTAAATTTTCTCTTGTCACCAATTTTCTAAACTATTTACTACAGTGACCTATAAAAGTTTTTTTCAAAAACCTTACTTTACTTATTTTGCCTTACTTTTGATATAGATAACAGTACTGTTTTAAAACCATTCAAATGGTATTAAAACAGTACTGTTCAAAGAACGACTATTTTAAAGATGCATTCGAATTGATGCTTTGGTTTAAAACCTGTGGGTGAAGACATGGCTGTACTTGAAGACCTAATTATGTACTAGATGAAAAATTTCTTTCACCTAGTATGAAGTCGATTAAGAAAATTTTAACATGTTAATTTTATTGGTTTTGCTAATGTTGGGTTGGTTAATAAGTTTTTTATCTCGATTTAATCATTTCTGCGAATGACTGCCTGAAATTTTGAACAAGTAATAATAAAATAGTGCAATGCTGGTTGAAAAACCCCGTATATTTTGCGTCATGTGCTCTAGATTGTTATCATGAAGATAATAAACTCGGTCTTGTTGTTGCTTTGTTTGTTAACCAGTCGATGGGCCGCACTAAATCTTTGGTATTTGAATGTGTGACTAAGTTACACACCACTCTTCTCGTCATTAGATACTAACTGCCTTACTCAATTGCAATTACATTTTAATTTTAATAATGATGTGGTTGATAAAATAGATAAGTCCGTACTTGTAAAGCCATTTCCTATACCGATGTAAATCCATTTTCTTTTATGTGATGACGCATTCTAGCCTATTTATGCCTTATAATAAAACATTCTATAATTTTTCACTTTCTAGAAAAATTGACATGATGTTCTCTTTAACCCTCTCAACCTAAGACAAGAAAAGTCAAATCAATATTTTTAGTACGCGTTTTTTCCCACTTTCGACATAATTTATCGTTAAAAAAAGTCGTATTGCAGTTAAACCAACAGCAGTTGTAGCCGAGTAATTAAGGCATCTGACTGGAAATCAGAATCCCTCTGAGAGTGTAGATTTGGATCTCACCGGCAACAATATGTTTGTTTTAGGTAAATTAAACTACTAATATCACAATAAAACCTTCGTGTTCCATATTTTGGCGGTATTTCGTATATATTTAATATTCACATGTTACATATATTCGAAACACATATGTTCGTGAAAACTTAGAGAATAAATTAAATATCAACAATGACGTCATCTACGTCATGCTGTGTTTACAAACATGAAGAAAATTAAAAAAATGTTAAAAATGCAAAGAAATACTACCACAAATATTTCATTTCTATGCAGAAATACTATTTCTGTATTGAATTCCACAATATGTTCTATCAAAATAGGTCCCATTTTGATAAAACATATTTTGGAACCTTCGTGATATAAATAGTACTGAATCTCGCAAACAGTATATATCTGTGATGAATATGGTATCTGTACAGCTTAACTACAGCGTCCAACCGTTGTTTTCTACCGCAATTTAATGGAAAAAACGTTTAGAGGTATCAAGTATTTACATTAGAAATTCGCATAATTCATGTATACTTTAATTCATAGTGGACATGACAAAATTGATTAGATTTAATAAAATTGGTCATTTTTTAACATGGTCTTTATACCAAACAATTTAAGGATATATCTACGTCTTGCTCAGTTTTCATTCATCAGGTTAGAACAAGATAGTAGAGTTTGTGAGAAGAAAAGATAAAAGAAAGTGAAAAGATAGCAAGAAAAGACAACAAAAAGTTACAAAAATTGTCACCGCAACTACATTTAAAAGTAGCGCAGCAACATGAGCACAACGCTGCGGATAGTGACGCGGTGCGAAAATTTTGCAATGCACCACTTCTTTTATACGATTCGATATGTTTGCGTATCAATTTAATAGGAAAAAATTAAACTTGCCCTTTCAAGACTAAAATCGTAAAATCGTATCGCTGCATGACACTTAAATCGTTTGCGCTCTGACTCTATGCATTAAAACGCAAAGAGTAAAAATGATTTCAAAATACATAATGGTTTAAGATATTGGTCAATTCGAAACTAATAATTTAACTCACTTATTCAGTTATAAACTAGCGGACATACTTTAGAAATAACATTTAAGTGGTATAATTTCTAGAAATTTGTACACTCAATACCGATAAAAACTTTAAAATAATTTGTACCCATTAGGGAAATGAATTCCATTTAGGACTATACATTTATCTAACACGATTTTGTTTTTGCTTATTTCCGTGAGGTATTACATAATTATTTCATATTTGGTCCACAAATGTGCATTTCAAAAAGACAGAGAATTGATCCCATTTTGTCATATTATCACGATTAAGGTATTGTCTCATATTTGAACATCTTCCAGGTGGTATCGAGATTTATCCGCCATAAAATCATAAACATCAAGTAAGGTAAAGTAAATCAAGTGAAATATATAGACGTAAGCGTCAGGCTAACTAAAGCAGCATCATCATGATACATTGAAAAGCAAAAAATTTACATAAAATCTTTGTACTTGTTCGAGTTTACTATCAAGATTCAAAAGCAAAAAAGCCTTAGATATTACCGAGCGTTTCTCGCATTTTATAAAATTTTGGTGAATATCTGTTTTATATAACATTTGTGAAATGTCCTAACTCAAGTATTAACATTTGTGAAATGTCCCAACTCAAGTATTAACATTTGTAAAATGTCCTAACTCAACTATCAAGAAATTTTCGTAATAGAGTGTGATCATATTATTTGGAGATATCAATGTACAACAATTACATAAAGTGTTGAAAGCTACAGGATCGTAGCTTGCATGCGAAAAGTAAAATAATTTTTTCCAATTGTACACTTGCAGCAGTTTCTCTAAAACTACGTACACTTTGTGCCTTTATTAATTTATTAAATCGAAAATAAATATTAAGAACATAAATGTCAAACGGGAGAAATATTAATTAGATGTTTATTTAATTTGGCATTAAAAACTTGAGGAACATATTTATGTTTTTTGGATACATTCAATAAGACTTTATGTGATAAACAATAATTCAAAACATACAGGAGTGAAAGTAAATGACTAAACATTCAATAGCGAATAAAGTGAATCTACAAACGTCTGTCAGTGTTTAATGTTATATCGTAAAAAAATATACACAAACTATATACAAATGGAAAATTAAATCTTACCACAACGCATGTCTTTTACAAGTTTAGTAAGGAATTATCATTATTAGTATATTATCAATCACGGTGCGAGTAACTATAATAAAAGTATCTCTGTCGCCAAAAACAACTAAGTAAAGGAAAAAACTAAGTAAAGGAAGTAAGAAACTGTTGTTTCTTATTATCATTCATATTATCATTATTGGTCATTTTGATATTTTCCCGAGGACATTGAAATCCGTTTCATTGATTTTATTTTAATAATAATTCGTTTATTTGAATACTTCAGTGTTGTTGTTGCAGCTATTATATATTACTTGTCGTTCGGTCTAAATTCAGTGGAGATTCCGTTTATTGTTTTGAAAATAATGACATCACCATTATTAACGATGGGATATTTTCACGCAAATAAGTGTGACATGCAGATATAGGGACGTAAAAAACTTGTTATTTGTTTATATATGAACTATTTATTTCGAAAATTCCAAAAATTTCATGCAAAA